>OY744542.1:10713418-10775918 GCA_963556195.1 Sepiola atlantica
GGTCAAGTTAGAATATTCTATGTCAAAGGGGAAAGGGGTTAAGAAGTTAAAAGAAAAAGAGAATATAGGTCAGATCATGCAATCACGTTCACATCTTCTTCAGAATAGATAAAATAAATACCTTAAAAAAAATTGATATCGCATCTTTAATGCTTCAAAAGGTATTTATTTTACCTATTCCTTATTAAATTTAACAATAGATGCATCTTAAAAAAAAATATGAACCTTAAAACACTTTATACCGATCACGTGCGCATTCACGATCTCATATTTGAAAGTGGGAAACAACAACAAACCCCTTTGGCCCGGCTGCAACAACAGAAGCCGGGAAGGAAAAAAAAATACAAATCCGATCACATCAGGATATATGACACACCGATGAGGCCAAGTTATTGGCGAAATATCTGTATCACTTTAAACTAACAAAAAAAAAAATGGAAGTTTATAATAAAAAAAGAAAAAAAAATCGGTTTCGATTTATTTTTATTTAAAAAAAAAAAATTGATATCACATCTTTAATGCTTCAAAAGGTATTTATTTTACCTATTCCTTATTAAATATATATATATATATGTGTGTGTGTGTGTGTGTGTGTGTGTGTGTGTGTGGAAAATGAAAGAGGAAAGCAAAAAACTATGTTATTTATGTATTCATCAACGTTTCGTCTTTATTGAAAGACTTCCTCAGGATGAAGAAAAACAATGTTGAAAAATCATACAGGATATTAATTTTGAATTCTTAGAAAGTATCCAGGGTTGGGCATGGCTGTAGATGTGAATAAGCATACAATAAAAATCATGATTTTGGGTATGGCGTTATCACCAGCCGTCCGTCTCATTCAAAGGACGCAAACATCAATGAGACGGACTGCTGAGGATAACACCATACCCAACTTATAATATATATATATGACTGAGCAGACCAATACCTAATTCTAACAAAGAAGGGTCTGATGGTTTAAGTTAGCTTCTAGATTGCCAGAATGATGTCAAGGTGAACCTCGACTCGTATGACAACTGACAACACCTGTGCCTATAAAGTGATGTAGTTTGCTTGAAGCATTGTGTGTAATTTGTATAAAGAGGTCATAGAAGGCAATCACAATGAAATGCTATTTGATAAAGAGGTATTACCTCGAAATATGTTATGGAACACTGCTAGACACATTAGATCACTGTGTAGAAGTTGTGAATAAATTAAGTAAGATTTAATTTTTAAACATCCCCCTAAATCATTTTGTTTTTGTCCCCCTTCTCAACACCGGCATATTTCCACTTCTTGCATTGTGATTGCCTTCTATGACTCCTCTATATACCAGGGTATTATGCTAGTATGAAAATAACCTTGACCTCTGTAGACAACAGGAACATTTTTTTCCTTGACATGACGAACCTGCTGGATAAGTGCTGTTGTGGTCCCCAGAGGTCAAGTGATGAGCTAGAAGGCCTCATATTACCATCAAGACTTTTCTGGAGAAGGACTTCTTGGAATTGGAGCTTCCGGCTGCAATGAGTGAGCGAGTATCATGGTGCAGGAACTTTGTGAATATTTCCCCATCAACTGATGGATTACTCGTTTCCACTGCTTTCGGACTGAGGTCAAAGTGTAGTACCTGTTCTGTCCTCTGACACTGAAGGAGAGATCTTTCAAGACTGAGGTAATTTTTATTTTTGTCGCAATCCAAAGTGCTCCTTTTCGGGGAGCTAGACTTTCTCAACGTTAAAAAAACGAACATGTTTCTAACTCTACTCTCGTATGACGGCAAGTAAATGGCGACTTAAAAAAGAGTTGATGTGCCGTAAAATTGTGTTTGGGCATTAAATGACTTAAAAACCCACCTTGTGTCTAACTCTGTCCTCGTGGGGAGGCAAGTAAATAGGGACTCAAGACAAGATGAAAATAACACTGCCGACAGAGACTCGTAGAAACCCCATTAGCAGAACGTTAATAATTGCAAGGAACGCAACACAATTAAGATATAATGATATTTTCAATCAGAATCCTTTTTGGACAATTTGTTCTTTGATTAGGAAAATTGTCAATCCTCTCCTGTGAAGTTCCAACTTTTCGGTACAAAATTCCAACAAATGAAGATTACCCTTAACAATGGAATGGAAGAACATTTGCCAAACAAAAATTCTTCCTTTTTTTCTTTCATTATCTCTTTGCTAAATTCTATTTTTGTCTTTTAAAAATTCTAATTATATTTGCAATGGGAGTAATCTAAAGATTGCTTTGGTTCGGTTATGGGTGCAGCGATTATCGAGAAATTAATTAAATTCAACGCCATCGCTGTTGCCCGCAATACCAATTTAGCAGGGCCCACACATCTCACTCAAATTTTAAAAAAAGGAAAAAAAAAAAAAGAATAAAAAGACAGTAATTATTTATATTTTAAACAAGAACACTAGAAGACAGATGAACATCAACTTGAACAGTGGATCGGGCCGGGATTAGAGTGTAGTATCTGTTCTCTCCTCGGTCAGTGAAGGACAGATTGCATTGGTTCAGTTATGTGTGTAGCAAATATTGAGAAATTAATTTAATTCAATGCCATTGTTGTTGTCCAAAATACCGATTTAACAGGGTCCACACATCTCACTCCAAATCGTAAAAAACAAAAATAACTTATTTATGGAATTTTTTTTTTTTTTTGAACAAGAGCACTTGGAATTCACAGACTAACATTAACTTTAACAGACAATTATTATTTTTGTCTCAATTTAGAGTGACCCTTTTTATGGAGCTGCTATTGTGATCCCCAGAGGTTGGAAGGCCTCATATAACTGCAGAAGGACACTGGCATCTCTGGATTGGAGCTCCTCGCTGCAATGAGTGAGCGGCAACTTAGTGCACTAACTTCATGAAAATTTCACCTTCAAGAACACTTGGAGAAGCTTGAACAGTGGATTTGATGGCAAAAGTCGTCTAATTATTCTTCCTCTTAAATACCAGTCAAGAATACGTTCTCGACAATCAGTCCAACATATCTGTTGAACTGAGGTATTATGTCTTGGGTAGTCCTAGGAGGTCCACCCTCCCAGGCCTTGTCTTCTCTCTTTGAGAAGGAGTTGCTTTATTGCCAATTGCCTGAGACGCCTCTATCGGGGAATGCTGATGGGGCTACCCAGCCTATTTTTAGAGGTCAGCCTGGCTCTTCCGTTGGGGCGCTCGCTTTCTAACCCTCCACACCTTCCGGTCTTGTGCCACATCTTCTTGCCATGGGAAGGACATAAATAAAGTGGATCTAGATGTAAGTATTAGTTCCGGTACTAATACTTACATCTAGATTATGATCATCACACTTCCTGTACTAATACTTACATCTAGATTATGATCATCACACTTCCGGTACTAATACTTACATCTAGATTATGATCGTCACACTTCCGGTACTAATACTTACATCTAGATTATGATCGTCACACTTCCGGTACTAATACTTACATCTAGATTATGATCGTCACACTTCCGGTACTAATACTTACATCTAGATTATGATCATCACACTTCCGGTACTAATACTTACATCTAGATTATGATCATCACACTTCCGGTACTAATACTTACATCTAGATTATGATCGTCACACTTCCGGTACTAATACTTACATCTAGGTTATGATCGTCACACTTCCGGTACTAATACTTACATCTAGAGTATGATCGTCACACTTCCGGTACTAATACTTACATCTAGATTATGATCATCACACTAATGTAGAAACTATGTATGAATCGAACTGTGCGTTAAATGAAACCAATCAATCGAATAGGAAAACAGAAAACAATAGATAGTGAATTAATGAGTTTGTTTTTGAAAGGAATATGCAAATTAGGTATCCTTTTTGAAATCGCTTGCATATCCACAACTGAGTATATTAAGGTGTTTTTACCTTTTAAATAGAAAAAGTGGGCTTTTGATATCAATGTCAGTGCAACAAATAACTCAACGTGAGTATATCTTTAACAAATAAATGGCTCAATATTTAATCAGATAGAGAATACATGATAAAATGTACTTAGCGTAACACCGAACTGCAGTTTCATGGTATTACCGATCATCAGAAGTGTATCCGACTCGGATCAATCAAAAATAGATTAATTCTAGTCATATACATTTCTGATGATCATTGATACTGTGAAACTGCAATAAAGTGTTCAGCTAAGCACATTTTATTATCATATGTGTGTGTGTGTGTGTGTGTGTGTGTGTGTGTGTGTGTGTGTGTATTTTGGCAGCAAACCATTATCAATATTCGCCCTGTCGGCGGGGACACTCCTTTGCCGACTACAACCTCATGCAGAGGGATACCCCCCCCCCCTGAAAACGGGGCCACTTGTAGACCATGGGTGGTGACCCGTGATGCCTTAAGACGGGATCCTAGTGGCTCAGCAGTCCTTCCACTTCGGTCTTTACTTTGTTTAGACTGGAGGTTGAAGAAGCCTGATCCGATCAATCGACTGGTCACGTCATGCCCTAGTATCTATAAGTTCATCCCCAACCGTATTATTCAATCTGATTCATCAAAAAATCAAAACCTTATTTCTCCTTTTGATTTTTCTCCTAAAATAGATACTGGAAGGCGGTGGCTGAGAGTTAATTGTGCTGAGAACAAAGAAGATTACCAATGCCAAGGAGCCATTTTTTTAAAGAGCAATGTATTCTGGGAATAGTGCCACTGGTGGGGTGTTTGTTTGGGGTGCTCCGTTTTCTTGTTCTTGAGTAATAATGGTACCCTCTGTGAAATTTCCTTCTAAGAGCAATGTTCTCCAAGAGTAGTCTAATGTATTTTAGGAATATAAATAATTATCCTACCTGTAGAATTACATTTGACAACTTTATTGCAAACACCACAAAACTAGTGCAATTGGTCTGTGGTTTGAGGGATTGTCGGAGTCTTTTCCCAGGCCACATGTAAGCCGTGGGTAGTGACCCGTGATACCTTAGGATGGAATCTTTGTGGCTGACCCATTCTTCCACTTCGTCCCTTACTTCGGCTCGATAGGAGATCGGAGAGGCCAGATCCGATCAATCGACTGGTCACGTCATGCCCTAGTATCTGTAAGTTCATCCCCAACCGTATTATTCAATCTGATTCATCAAAAAATCAGAACCTTATTTCTCCTTTTGATTTTTCTTCCAAAATAGATACTTGAAGGCGGTGGCTGAGGGTCAATCGTGCTGAGAACAAAGAAGATTACCAATGCCAAAGAGTAATGGCTTCTAAGAGTAATGTTCTGTAGAAATAATGTTTTCGAAGAGTATAAACTAATTATCCTACCTATAGGATTCCATTTGACAACTTTATTCGGCATTAAATAATTAATAGATGGTTGATATGCCGTAAAACAAACTCATTATCAACATATTAGTTTGATTAAAGCTTTCTCTTTTAAATAAAGAACAGATTAAATTACAATTTATTTCTTCCAAAAAAAAATGAAATAACAAATAAAATTTATACAACATCATGCCCAACGCCATCAATAACAAATTAATAAAAACAAATAAATATGCAAATACATAATATAAAATTTTATTGCATTTGGTAAAAGTTATTTGTTGTATATTTTGTTAGTTTTCGATTTTTCGGCTGTTAACTAACCTTATTTTTTGAGAAAATAAAATGTTCTTTTACATCTTTAAAGAAATTATCTTTAGGGTTAGTCTGCTGCTACCAGACCAGGCTGTCTGAAGATACTGGCTTTTCGACCCAAAATGCACCAAACATTGATGTTATTGTTTTTTTTCCTTTCCCTTTGCAAAACTCAATAATATTCTGCAAAGCCAAAAACAAAAACAACAATTTTCCTCTACAGAACAACCAAACCAAACACCATGAATAAATACTTGAAGATATAAAGAACTTGCAGATATAAAGAACTTGCAGATATAAAGAACTTGCAGATATAAAGAACTTGCAGATATAAAGAACTTGCAGATATAAAGAACTTGAAGATATAAAGAACTTGAAGATATAAAGAACTTGCAGATATAAAGAACTTGCAGATATAAAGAACTTGAAGATATAAAGAACTTGCAGATATAAAGAACTTGAAGCATAAAAACTTTTACCAAAATGACCAGATTCGGCATTAAGTAACCCGAAAAGGGTTGGTATGCCGTAAAACAAAAGAACCAAACCAAAACAACCTTTAGGGTTAAGTTTAAGGATAAAGAGTTAGATCTAGTACATTTTTATCAAAATTAAGCAAACAATCCGTTTGAATCTTTCCTGGACAGTAAAATCGATAAAACTTACAAATGGTCAATGTTACGCCTAAGAATAAAAACTTTCAAATTTGATACATAAAGAAAAGAAAAATCAACTTTTCTTTTTTTTTTTTTTTTTTAATACCAGAGCAGCATTTTTCCTTTATACGACAAGATAAGAATCTAATAAAAATAAAAGCTCTTAAAAATGCGTGGTTTAGGAGTGCCTCTAAAGTGCAATTGATATTGGAATGAGATTTTATCTTTTTACGACTAGATAACCACACAGAAAGAAAAGCTGGCTCTTAAAAATGTGCGATTTAGCGGCATTACCTTATAAGCTTAGGTTTACAGAATTGGGTTTTTTTTAGCCAACGCAGGCCAAACGTTTTATTTTAAAGCCAACGCAGGCCAAACGTTTTTCTTGCGTTGCAGTGGAAATATAAGCACAGTAAAATTCATTATATACATTTATTATAAATACTGCAATTTTACCTATAGTTGGAAGCAGGTTTGCAGAGTCAGTAAGTACAAGGTCCAACTCCAACCGCTACTGACTCAGAGACCTACAATTCCAAAAGATCCGACTGACTCTGACCCCTAGAACTACAAAAATCCTACTTTGACCCCTAGAACTACAAAAATCCTACTCTGACCCCTAGAAATACAAACATCCTACTCTGACCCCTAGAAATACAAACATCCTACTCTGACCCCTAGAAATACAAACATCCGATTCTGACCACTAGAAATTTAAACTATCCGATTCTGACCCCTAGAAATACAAAATATCCGACTCTGACCCCTAGAAATACAAAATATCCGACTCTGACTCCTTATTTTAAAGTCTTCAAATATTCAGGTTGTCTTGACTCTTCAGAGATTAAAACAAGTCTTACTCAAACTTTTCCTAAAACCTACAACTCCCTCTAACGCTGACTCCGAAACACTGGTTAAAAGTAGTGTACTTGATACGGCTGTGAATTGTTCTGTTGGTGCGATTGAGCAGCTACTTTCACTAATACCCTAGGAAAAGGTATAAATCCATCTCTCTTCTCTCTAGTAAAGAGTTAAATAGTAGAGTAGACTGGACTCTCAAGCCTTGGTAGAGAAACTAGTCTAGAAGAGGAAACATGAACAAGAATCATACGGGGAAAACATCACTAAGTGAATAATACACATGAAGGCCGGAGAGTAATCAACCAAAATCTATATTTATATAAAGTTATGCATGCTTATGCTTATATATTTGTATGTACAGGATTCACTCTTACCGATCATTATGAATTTTTGGAAACACATGGTAGGCGTAAGGGATTCAAATGTGAACTATATTGAATTTAATTTTATACAAAGAAGGTAAAAATGAGGTGGTTAGGGTTAGGTGGAAGCCCTTTATGAAAATTCAAATCACTGTGATTTTTGTCAAATTTTAACAATAAGTATTAGACATTCATTTATAAATATTTCCCAAATTTCTGTTTCTTTGGAACATTTTAAATGTTTTTTTTTGGGGGGGGGGCGTAATATGGCCACAACCTCCTAATTGAAAATCCAAATATTTCAGATTTGCATTCAATTTGATCCATAGTTATTTGACATCAATTAAGCAAGATTCCCTGAATTTCAATTTCTTCTTAAGACCCCTTAACCTGCTTCAAGTTTGTAAATATTTTCTAGAATTAAAATCATGTAATCGATTTGGATCAAAATTAGAATTAGGATTCTAGACATAAGGATGTGTATCATTGTATCTTGATTTAAATCTTTGTAAGGGGGACATAAAAGTGGTGCTAAAGTGTGGGGAAATACTTATACTCATCCTGGGACAGATATATATCTGGACAGGATGTAAGAAAAACTATTTTTAATCTAATAGGTTCTGCACTGTCTGCAAAGCTCAAGAAACTACGGAATGCACTCCGATGAACTTGCTGCACGTGTACGCCATCTGAGCCACCCGACTACCCAGCTGAGCCACCCGACTAGCAACAACCCCCCCCCTACCCCACCCCTTCACTGTAGAGGTTCTTAGATGCAAGAAGAATTTCTATTCTAATAGTTTCTTCCCTCGGACTGCTTGCCTTTGGAATTCCCTACCTGCTCCTCGGACCATACCAACATGTAGAAATGTAAATGTAAGGTGAACATCTTGCTGCCCCCCCCCGCCCCCTATAAATCTGGCACCTATCACAGTAGCCCCTTATGCTTCAGTAGCAATGTGTCTTATTTGAGTTGAACAAAAGGAAAAAAATAAAAAAGTGAAAATATCTATTGTCACATCGATAGTAGTTGATCTAACTCTGAGCTGGAAGAAGGACAGTTAGATTCATACCTTCCTAAAAGCGACCAATAGAAATCGAACACAGGACGCTAAGTCCATAGTCTACGGTGGTAAGCATTGCGCCATTTGATGAAGACAATAGTCCAAAGAAAAATAACGTCACTAATTCTATTTGTTCAATTTGAGCAACGATGAAGACGAAAAAATTGGAAGAAAAGTACAAATTTGGACGGAGACAAAAGTAAAAAAAAACCCAGAAGAAATGAATCGAAGACTCAGGTTTTTTCAGTCTTGTCTTTGAATTGTAGTAACAAAAGTTTTAGCAACGAAAGGCGGTGAGCGGAGAAGATGAAGAAGGGAGAAAATGACCAGCAACAATGTCGGTAATATTGGCGGGAAAAAACAAGAGATGGATATTCTTGAGATACGTCCATCCAATTTAAGCACGTAGAGAGAGTCCATGACTGGTACAGGTATTATTTTTTCACTTACTGATGTGTACATAAACCATTATACACCCGTACGTCATCGGCGTCGTGATCCCATGGTTCATTGTCGTCTGCAGATAAACCCACTTGGACGGCAATGTTTATGAAAGAAGTTTATTTAAAAAGATAGACAGTCACATAAATCATGAGAGAGAGAGAGGGGGAGAGAGAGAGGGGGAGAGAGAGAGAGAAAGAGAGAGAGAGAGAGAAAGAGAGAGAGAGAGAAAAGAAAGAGAGAGAAAAGAAAGAGAGAGAAAAGAAAGAGAGAAAAGAAAGAGAGAAAAAGAAAGAGAGAGAAAGAAAGAGAGAGAAAAGAAAGGGAGAGAAAAGAAAGGGAGAGAAAAGAAAGAGAAAAAAAAAGAGAAAAAAAGAAAGAGAAAAAAAGAAAGAGAAAAAAAGAGAGAAAGAAAGAGTGAGAGAGAAAGAAAGAGTGAGAGAGAAAGAAAGAGTGAGAGAGAAAGAAAGAAAGAGTGAGAGAGAGAGATAAAGGGAGAAAGTTCAAAGGCTGGTTACTCAAATGGCGCAGGGACTACGGGATCTGGCCTACAAAAACTTGAGAAGCTTAATTTTTTCTTCCTTGAGCGCAGACATTTTCGCCTAAAATCTCAATGGCCACTATGATCCCTATCAGAATCTAATATTGACTCCTGCACCAGAAAAGGTCTGCACGGACGTAACCAAAAACTGTTTCACCACCAATTTTGATTCAACCAGAGGAAGGCCACTTTCTCAATCATGATCTCTTGACCGTGAAACGGATTTCTAGATGTGCCAATTATGCAGCAATTCAAGGCAAAATTGGACAGATGTTGGGCTACTATATCCCCTTCTCTGCAGATTTTTTTCCCTCCCTTTCCAAATAGTAACTGAAGCATGCTAGTTTTATTTTTTGCCAAATTTATTGAATTGAATTAAGCATGACAGACCAATAGACGGACATTCCCTCTTATAATGCTTCGAAAATGCTATTTCAAACTTCAGTTTGACAGACTAAGAAAAATATTCAAAATTAAGAATGACAGACTGGCAGAGCTTCTTTCTGAACGTATCTTTATTTATACCAGTCTATTTGGCCTAAGGGTTAGAGTGTTTGCTAATGAGCCGGGAGAGCGAAGTTCAATCCTCGGTCAAGTCATACTAAAGACTAAAAAAATGGTACTCGATGCCCCCTTGCTTAACACTCAGCATTGTAAGATGGGAATCAAGGTTAAGTGGAGAAATCCGGGGAAAGAAATAGCGCCCTCCCTTACATCTTTTTGTTTGGCACTAGACTAGAACTATGACCAGTGGCCAGTATCCTGTACTAGTAAGGGCCACGATTAACGCCAAAATCAGGTCGACTTAAAACGCACAGATACGACCGTGGCAAAATAGTATCACAATTGGTGACTTACCACTTAAGATTTGATCCTGAGCCACGGTTGTATTAGAGGTGTAGTAGTCAACGGAAAGAGAATCTTTAGGTCGTCCTCAACTAAGGTCGATCCATGTATTTTATTTTATTGCAATAAGAGACGTGCATTAAATTTGTACATTTTAGCAATAAAAATGTAATGTCAAATTTAAGGACGATTGATTGACCAACAGACAGGCTTTTATAATGAAAAAAATTTTTTAAAAAAAATGGAAAAGTGAAAAAAGAAAAAGACAAAGAAAAAAAAAGAAAAACGACAAGAAAAACAAAAGAAAAAAAGAAAAAGGAAAAAACTGGAAACGAAAGGAAAAAGAGAAAAAGAAAGAAAAAGAGAAAAAGAAAGAAAAGAGAAAAAGAAAGAAAAAGAAAGATAAATAGAAAAGAAAAAAGACAAAAAGGGAAGAGAAAAAGAAAAAAAAGGAGGAAACAAAAAAAAAAGAAAAGAAAAGAAAAACAAAAGAACCGGAGGTTAAAATTGACTGATTTTGAAGAAAAATGAAGACAGGTTTGCATTTATCACATTCGGAAAAGAAATGAAAAAAAAGAAAAAACAGAAAATGGAATTTCTTTTCCCTTGCTTTTTGTCCTTCAAGAAAAAGAACTGTTCGAGAATAGCGGAAAGACTTATCTAATTTAGGTTTTTGTCTGAACGGTGATACATTTCCTCTGGTGTATTTTACATATATATCACATTAAAAGAAATAGGAAAAAACAAAACGCATTATAAAAACAAAACGCAAGAATCAAATGAATCTTCGCAGTGTCCTTTGAAGATGGCGTTTTATTGTTCTGCGTTTTTGGTCTTGTACACTCATCGAATTCCTCTTCACAACATACGAGTTCTTCTCCGCAGACGCCATATATTGTCCCAAATACCCGTACAAGTAGGTGAGCACTTCGTGACAGTGAACAAGACATTCGTCATCGAATTATTCGACAGAACACTCACAAAAAGCTCCCCAAACAAGTTCAGTATTTGAAACAAGGGAATTATTTGGTTTTCATTCTCAGCTATATTTTCAAGCTGAACTTCAGATTTCATTTTGTTTCGGTCAGTCAGAGATTTCCTCCTGTTTTCAGAGTTTCTTTCCTAGAACACAATACCATGGGGCTACTTCCCAGCTGACTACAACATAGTCGTTTTCAAGTCCAATGTAAGCAAATTCTTGTTGAGTCATCCTCTTATTTTTTTTTGGTGGGGGCCAACCTTTTTTCTTAACTCTTTTTTTTTTTAAACTTAAAAAATTTCTCAGGGTTGGGTGAGAGTAAAAATTTTTTGGTGGATGAGGGTGGAGGGTAAAAACAAATTATTTTTTTGGGGGGGGGGGATCGGGGGAAATTTTTTTTTTTTCTTTTGGAACTTAAAATATGTCTTAGAGTAGAGTGAGAGTAAAAGAAAATTTGGGGGTGGGTTAGGATGGAGGATAAAAAAAAATTTGATGGGGTGGGACCAAATTTTTTTTTCTTTTTACATTTTTCTTTTAACTTTAAATATTTCTTAGGATAGGGGGAGAGTAAAAAAAATGTTTTTTTAGTGGTGGGGGTGGAGGGTAAATTGGCGGCAATATGATAAAGAGACAGCTATAGAGACAGGGAGAGAAATAGAAGTTTGAATACAAAAATGTTACACACGCGATTTTTCTTCTATTTTATGTTTTTATGACCGTGAGCAATGCCGGGTAACAATGCTAGTATATTATATGAGTGTTCCCCCAAAATACAGGGTGGGCAAAAATAAGGGTCCTATTTTTAAAAATTCATAACTTTATTATTTATTGATTTAAAAAAATTTTTTTTTTTAGAATAAGTAAAGGACCCCTTCCGAAGCAAGCATGAGCCGTATTAGCCCTAAGGAACGTACCCTCATTTAGAAAACATTATTTTTGCTTAAAAAACTCAAAACAGTGTAAAAAACAATACTTTAGTTTTTGTAAGTTTTAAGAAGTGTTTTTCGGCTAAAATTTGTTTTGTTTATTTCAAAAAATCTCGGAAGGGTCAGTCTACACACACATAAAGTTTGGTGGGTTTAACTTTTATTTTGTGGAAGTTATTCAAATTCAAGTTATTCAAATTTAAAGATAGGACCCTTATTTTGGCCCACCCTGTATATATGCAATATATTATGAGTGTTCCCCCAAAATATATATGCAATATATTATATGAGTGTTTACTCAAAATATATATGCAATATATTATATGAGTGTTCACCCAAAATATATATGCAATATATTATATAAGTGTTCACCCAAAATATATATGCAATATATTATATGAGTGTTCACCCAAAATATATATGCAATATATTATATGAGTGTTCACCCAAAATATATATGCAATATATTATATGAGTGTTCACCCAAAATATATATGCAATATATTATATGAGTGTTCACCCAAAATATATATGCAATATATTATATGAGTGTTCACCCAAAATATATATGCAATATATTATATGAGTGTTCACCCAAATATATATGCAATATAATATATGAGTGTTCACCCAAAATGTATATGCAATATATTATATGAGTGTTCACCCAAAATGTATATGCAATATAATATATGAGTGTTCACCCAAAATGTATATGCAATATATGAGTGTTCACCCAAAATGTATATGCAATATATTATATGAGTGTTCACCCAAAATATATATGCAATATATTATATGAGTGTTCACCCAAAATATATATGCAATATATTATATGAGTGTTCACCCAAAATATATCATATCAGTGTTCATCCAAAATATATAATATCAGTGTTCACCCAAAACATATCATATGAGTGTTCACCCAAAATATATCATGAGTGTTCACCCAAAATATATCATGAGTGTTCACACAAAATATATCATATCAGTGTTCACCCAAAATATATCATGAGTGTTCACACAAAATATATCATATGAGTGTTCACACAAAATATATCATGAGTGTTCACAAAATATATCATATCAGTGTTCACCCAAAATATATCATGAGTGTTCACCCAAAATATATATGCAATATATTATATGAGTGTTCACCCAATAAATATATGCAATATATTATGAGTGTTCACCCAAAATATATCATATGAGTGTTCACCCAAAATATATCATACGAGTGTTCACCCAAAATATATCATATCAGTGTTCACCCAAAATATATCATATGAGTGTTCACCCAAAATATATCATATGAGTGTTCACCCAAAATATATCATATGAGTGTTCACCCAAAATATATCATATGAGTGTTAACAAAATATATTATATGAGTGTTCACCCAAAATATATATGTAATATATTATATGAGTGTTCACCCAAAATATATCATATGAGTGTTCACCCAAAATATATCATGAGTGTTCACCCAAAATGTATATGCATATTATATGAGTGTTCACCCAAAATGTATATGCAATATATTATATGAGTTTTCACCCATAATGTATATGTGATATATTATATGGGTGTTCACCCAAAATATATCATATCAGTGTTCACACAAAATATATCATGAGTGTTCACCCAAAATATATATGCAATATATTATATGAGTGTTCACCCAATAAATATATGCAATATATTATGAGTGTTCACCCAAAATATATCATATGAGTGTTCACCCAAAATATATCATACGAGTGTTCACCCAAAATATATCATATCAGTGTTCACCCAAAATATATCATATGAGTGTTCACCCAAAATATATCATATGAGTGTTCACCCAAAATATATCATATGAGTGTTCACCCAAAATATATCATATGAGTGTTAACAAAATATATTATATGAGTGTTCACCCAAAATATATATGTAATATATTATATGAGTGTTCACCCAAAATATATCATATGAGTGTTCACCCAAAATATATCATGAGTGTTCACCCAAAATGTATATGCATATTATATGAGTGTTCACCCAAAATGTATATGCAATATATTATATGAGTTTTCACCCATAATGTATATGTGATATATTATATGGGTGTTCACCCAAAATATATCATATCAGTGTTCACCTAAAATATATATCAGTGTTCACCCAAAATATATATCAGTGTTCACCCAAAATATATCATATCAGTGTTCACCCAAAATATATCATATCAGTGTTCACCCAAAATATATCATATCAGTGTTCACCCAAAATATATCATATGAGTGTTCACCCAAAATATATCATATGAGTGTTCACCCAAAATATATCATATGAGTATTCATCCAAAATATATCATGAGTGTTCACCCAAAATATATCATGAGTGTTCACACAAAATATATCATATGAGTGTTCACCCAAAATATATCATGAGTGTTCACACAAAATATATCATATGAGTGTTCACACAAAATATATCATGAGTGTTCACACAAAATATATCATGAGTGTTCACACAAAATATATCATATGAGTGTTCACACAAAATATATCATGAGTGTTCACAAAATATATCATATCAGTGTTCACCCAAAATATATCATGAGTGTTCACCCAAAATATATATGCAATATATTATATGAGTGTTCACCCAAAAAATATATGCAATATATTATGAGTGTTCACCCAAAATATATCATATGAGTGTTCACCCAAAATATATCATACGAGTGTTCACCCAAAATATATCATACGAGTGTTCACCCAAAATATATCATATGAGTGTTCACCCAAAATATATCATATGAGTGTTCACCCAAAATATATCATATGAGTGTTCACCCAAAATATATCATATGAGTGTTAACAAAATATATTATATGAGTGTTCACCCAAAATATATATGTAATATATTATATGAGTGTTCACCCAAAATATATCATATGAGTGTTCACCCAAAATATATCATGAGTGTTCACTCAAAATGTATATGCATATTATATGAGTGTTCACCCAAAATGTATATGCAATATACTATATGAGTTTTCACCTATAATGTATATGTGATATATTATATGGGTGTTCACCCAAAATATATCATATCAGTGTTCACCTAAAATATATATCAGTGTTCACCCAAAATATATATCAGTGTTCACCCAAAATATATCATATCAGTGTTCACCCCAAATATATCATATCAGTGTTCACCCAAAATATATCATATCAGTGTTCACCCAAAATATATCATATCAGTGTTCACCCAAAATATATCATATCAGTGTTCACCCAAAATATATCATATCAGTGTTCACCCAAAATATATCATATCAGTGTTCACCTAAAATATATCATATGAGTGTTCACCCAAAATATATCATATGAGTGTTCACCCAAAATATATCATATGAGTGTTCACCCAAAATATATCATATGAGTGTTCACCTAAAATATATATGCAATATATTATATGAGTGTTCACCCAAAATATATATGCAATATATTATATGAGTGTTCCCCCAAAATATATATGCAATATATTATATTAGTGTTAACACAAAATATATCATAAGTGTTCACCCAAAATATATCATATGAGTGTTCACCCAAAATATATCATGAGTGTTCACTCAAAATATATCATATGAGTGTTCACACAAAATATATCATACCAGTGTTCACCCAAAATATATCATATCAGTGTTCACCCAAAATATATCATATCAGTGTTCACCCAAAATATATCATATCAGTGTTCACCCAAAATATATATGCAATATATTATATGAGTGTTAACCCAAAATATATTATATGAGTGTTCACACAAAATATATATGTAATATATTACATGCGTGTTCATGCAAAATATATAATATGAGTGTTCACCCAAAATATATCATATGAGTGTTCACCCAAAATGTATATGCAATATATTATATAAGTGTTCACCCAAAATGTATATGCTATATATTATATTAGTATTAACCCAAAATATATATGCAATATATTATATGAGTGTTCACCCAAAATACATCATATCAGTGTTCACCCAAAATATATCATATCAGTGTTCACCCAAAATATATCATATCAGTGTTCACCCAAAATATATCATATCAGTGTTCACCAAAAATATATCATATCAGTGTTCACCAAAAACATATACCAGTCTTCACCCAAAATATATATCAGTGTTCACCCAAATATATATCATATCAGTGTTCACCCAAACTATATCATATGAGTGTTCACCCAAAATATATCATATGAGTGTTCACCCAAAATATATCATATGAGTGTTCACCCAAAATATATCATATGAGTGTTCACCCAAAATATATATGCAAAATATTATATGAGTGTTCACCCAAAATATATATGCAATATAATATATGAGTGTTCACCCAAAATATATCATATCAGTGTCCACCCAAAATATATCATATCAGTGTTCACCCAAAATATATCATATCAGTGTCCACCAAAAATATATCATATCAGTGTTCACTCAAAACATATACCAGTCTTCACCCAAAATATATATCAGTGTTCACCCAAATATATATCATATCAGTGTTCACCCAAACTATATCATATGAGTGTTCACCCAAACTATATCATATGAGTGTTCACCCAAAATATATATGCAAAATATTATATGAGTGTTCACCCAAAATATATATGCAATATATTATATTAGTGTTAACACAAAATATATCATGTGAGTGTTCACACAAAATATATCATATCAGTGTTCACACAAAATATATCATACCAGTGTTCACCCAAAATATATATGAGTGTTCACCCAAAATATATATGCAATATATTATATGAGTGTTCACCCAAAATATATATGCAATATATTATATGAGTGTTCACCCAAAATATATCATATGAGTGTTCACCCAAAATATATCATATGAGTGTTCACCCAAAATATATCATATGAGTGTTCACCCAAAATATATCATGAGTGTTCACACAAAATATATCATATGAGTGTTCACCCAAAATATATCATGAGTGTTCACACAAAATATATCATATGAGTGTTCACACAAAATATATCATATGAGTGTTCACAAAATATATCATATCAGTGTTCACCCAAAATATATCATGAGTGTTCACCCAAAATATATCATGAGTGTTCACCCAAAAAATATATGCAATATATTATGAGTGTTCACCCAAAATATATCATATGAGTGTTCACCCAAAATATATCATACGAGTGTTCACCCAAAATATATCATACGAGTGTTCACCCAAAATATATCATATGAGTGTTAACCCAAAATATATCATATGAGTGTTCACCCAAAATATATCATATGAGTGTTCACCCAAAATATATCATATGAGTGTTAACAAAATATATTATATGAGTGTTCACCCAAAATATATATGTAATATATTACATGAGTGTTCACCCAAAATATATCATATGAGTGTTCACCCAAAATATATCATGAGTGTTCACCCAAAATGTATATGCATATTATATGAGTGTTAACCCAAAATGTATATGCAATATATTATATGAGTTTTCACCCATAATGTATATGTGATATATTATATGGGTGTTCACCCAAAATATATCATATGAGTGTTCACCCAAAATATATATGCAATATATTATATGAGTGTTCACCCAAAATATATATGCAATATATTATATGAGTGTTCCCCCAAAATATATATGCAATATATTATATTAGTGTTAACACAAAATATATCATAAGTGTTCACCCAAAATATATCATATGAGTGTTCACCCAAAATATATCATGAGTGATCACTCAAAATATATCATATGAGTGTTCACCCAAAATATATCATACCAGTGTTCACCCAAAATATATCATATCAGTGTTCACCCAAAATATATCATATCAGTGTTCACCCAAAATATATCATATCAGTGTTCACCCAAAATATATATGCAATATATTATATGAGTGTTAACCCAAAATATATTATATGAGTGTTCACACCAAATATATATGTAATATATTACATGCGTGTTCATGCAAAATATATAATATGAGTGTTCACCCAAAATGTATATGCAATATATTATATAAGTGTTCACCCAAAATGTATATGCTATATATTATATTAGTATTAACCCAAAATATATATGCAATATATTATATGAGTGTTCACCCAAAATATATCATATCAGTGTTCACCCAAATATATATCATATCAGTGTTCACCCAAACTATATCATATGAGTGTTCACCCAAAATATATCATATGAGTGTTCACCCAAAATATATCATATGAGTGTTCACCCAAAATATATATGCAAAATATTATATGAGTGTTCACCCAAAATATATATGCAATATAATATATGAGTGTTCACCCAAAATATATCATATCAGTGTTCACCCAAAATATATCATATCAGTGTTCACCCAAAATATATCATATCAGTGTCCACCAAAAATATATCATATCAGTGTTCACCAAAAACATATACCAGTCTTCACCCAAAATATATATCAGTGTTCACCCAAATATATATCATATCAGTGTTCACCCAAAATATATCATATAAGTGTTCACCCAAAATATATATGCAAAATATTATATGAGTGTTCACCCAAAATATATATGCAATATATTATATTAGTGTTAACACAAAATATATCATGTGAGTGTTCACACAAAATATATCATATCAGTGTTCACACAAAATATATCATACCAGTGTTCACCCAAAATATATCATATCAGTGTTCACCCAAAATATATATGCAATATATTATATGAGTGTTCACCCAAAATATATATGCAATATATTATATGAGTGTTCACCCAAAATATATCATATGAGTGTTCACCCAAAATATATCATATGAGTGTTCACCCAAAATATATCATATGAGTGTTCACCCAAAATATATCATATGAGTGTTCACACAAAATATATCATATAAGTGTTCACACAAAATATATCATATGAGTATTCACCCAAAATATTTTATATGAGTGTTCACCCAAAATGTATATGCTATATATTATATGAGTGTTCACTCAAAATATATATGCAATATATTATATGAGTGTTCACCCAAAATATATCATATCAGTGTTCACCCAAAATATATATGCAATATATTATATGAGTGTTCACCCAAAATATATATGCAATATATTATATCAGTGTTCACCCAAATATATATCATATCAGTGTTCACCACAACTATATCATATGAGTGTTCACCCAAAATATATCATATGAGTGTTCACCCAAAATATATCATATGAGTGTTCACCCAAAATATATATGCAAAATATTATGAGTGTTCACCCAAAATATATATGCAATATAATATATGAGTGTTCACCCAAAATATATCATATCAGTGTTCACCCAAAATATATCATATCAGTGTTCACCCAAAATATATCATATCAGTGTCCACCAAAAATATATCATATCAGTGTTCACCAAAAACATATACCAGTCTTCACCCAAAATATATATCAGTGTTCACCCAAATATATATCATATCAGTGTTCACCCAAAATATATCATATAAGTGTTCACCCAAAATATATATGCAAAATATTATATGAGTGTTCACCCAAAATATATATGCAATATATTATATTAGTGTTAACACAAAATATATCATGTGAGTGTTCACACAAAATATATCATATCAGTGTTCACACAAAATATATCATACCAGTGTTCACCCAAAATATATCATATCAGTGTTCACCCAAAATATATATGCAATATATTATATGAGTGTTCACCCAAAATATATATGCAATATATTATATGAGTGTTCACCCAAAATATATCATATGAGTGTTCACCCAAAATATATCATATGAGTGTTCACCCAAAATATATCATATGAGTGTTCACCCAAAATATATCATATGAGTGTTCACACAAAATATATCATATAAGTGTTCACACAAAATATATCATATGAGTATTCACCCAAAATATTTTATATGAGTGTTCACCCAAAATGTATATGCTATATATTATATGAGTGTTCACTCAAAATATATATGCAATATATTATATGAGTGTTCACCCAAAATATATCATATCAGTGTTCACCCAAAATATATATGCAATATATTATATGAGTGTTCACCCAAAATATATCATATGAGTGTTCACCCAAAATATATCATATGAGTGTTCACCAAAAATATATCATATGAGTGTTCACCCAAAATATATCATATAAGTGTTCACACAAAATATATCATATCAGTATTCACCCAAAATATTTTATATGAGTGTTCACCCAAAATGTATATGCTATATATTATATGAGTGTTCACTCAAAATATATATGCAATATATTATATGAGTGTTCACCCAAAACATATATCAGTGTTCACCCAAAACATATCATATCAGTGTTCACCCAAAACATATTATATCAGTGTTCACCCAAAATATATCATATGAGTGTTCACCCAAAATATATCATATGAGTGTTCACCCAAAATATATCATATGAGTGTTCACCCAAAATATATCATATGAGTGTTCACCCAAAATATATCATATGAGTGTTCACCCAAAATATATTATATGAGTGTTCACCAAAAATATATCATATGAGTATTCACCCAAAATATATCATATGAGTATTCACCCAAAATATTTTATATGAGTGTTCACCCAAAATGTATATGCTATATATTATATGAGTGTTCACTCAAAATATATATGCAATATATTATATGAGTGTTCACCCAAAATATATCATATCAGTGTTCACCCAAAATATATCATATCAGTGTTCACCCAAAATATATCATATCAGTGTTCACCCAAAATATATCATATCAGTGTTCACCAAAAACATATACCAGTCTTCACCCAAAATATATATCAGTGTTCACCCAAATATATATCATATCAGTGTTCACCCAAACTATATCATATGAGTGTTCACCCAAAATATATCATATGAGTGTTCACCCAAAATATATCATATGAGTGTTCACCCAAAATATATATGCAAAATATTATATGAGTGTTCACCCAAAATATATATGCAATATAATATATGTGTTCACCCAAAATATATCATATCAGTGTTCACCCAAAATATATCATATCAGTGTTCACCCAAAATATATCATATCAGTGTCCACCAAAAATATATCATATCAGTGTTCATCAAAAACATATACCAGTCTTCACCCAAAATATATATCAGTGTTCACACAAAATATATCATATCAGTGTTCACACAAAATATATCATACCAGTGTTCACCCAAAATATATATTAGTGTTCACCCAAAATATATATGCAATATATTATATGAGTGTTCACCCAAAATATATATGCAATATATTATATGAGTGTTCACCCAAAATATATCATATGAGTGTTCACCCAAAATATATCATATGAGTGTTCACCCAAAATATATCATATGAGTGTTCACCCAAAATATATCATGAGTGTTCACACAAAATATATCATATGAGTGTTCACCCAAAATATATCATGAGTGTTCACACAAAATATATCATATGAGTGTTCACACAAAATATATCATATGAGTGTTCACAAAATATATCATATCAGTGTTCACCCAAAATATATCATGAGTGTTCACCCAAAATATATATGCAATATATTATATGAGTGTTCACCCAAAAAATATATGCAATATATTATGAGTGTTCACCCAAAATATATCATATGAGTGTTCACCCAAAATATATCATACGAGTGTTCACCCAAAATATATCATACGAGTGTTCACCCAAAATATATCATATGAGTGTTAACCCAAAATATATCATATGAGTATTCACCCAAAATATATCATATGAGTGTTCACCCAAAATATATCATATGAGTGTTAACAAAATATATTATATGAGTGTTCACCCAAAATATATATGTAATATATTATATGAGTGTTCACCCAAAATATATCATATGAGTGTTCACCCAAAATATATCATGAGTGTTCACTCAAAATATATCATATGAGTGTTCACACAAAATATATCATACCAGTGTTCACCCAAAATATATCATATCAGTGTTCACCCAAAATATATCATATCAGTGTTCACCCAAAATATATCATATCAGTGTTCACCCAAAATATATATGCAATATATTATATGAGTGTTAACCCAAAATATATTATATGAGTGTTCACACAAAATATATATGTAATATATTACATGCGTGTTCATGCAAAATATATAATATGAGTGTTCACCCAAAATATATCATATGAGTGTTCACCCAAAATGTATATGCAATATATTATATAAGTGTTCACCCAAAATGTATATGCTATATATTATATTAGTATTAACCCAAAATATATATGCAATATATTATATGAGTGTTCACCCAAAATATATCATATCAGTGTTCACCCAAAATATATCATATCAGTGTTCACCCAAAATATATCATATCAGTGTTCACCCAAAATATATCATATCAGTGTTCACCAAAAATATATCATATCAGTGTTCACCAAAAACATATACTAGTCTTCAACCAAAATATATATCAGTGTTCACCCAAATATATATCATATCAGTGTTCACCCAAACTATATCATATGAGTGTTCACCCAAAATATATCATATGAGTGTTCACCCAAAATATATCATATAAGTGTTCACCCAAAATATATCATATGAGTGTTCACCCAAAATATATATGCAAAATATTATATGAGTGTTCACCCAAAATATATATGCAATATAATATATGAGTGTTCACCCAAAATATATCATATCAGTGTTCACCCAAAATATATCATATCAGTGTTCACCCAAAATATATCATATCAGTGTCCACCAAAAATATATCATATCAGTGTTCACCAAAAACATATACCAGTCTTCACCCAAAATATATATCAGTGTTCACCCAAATATATATCATATCAGTGTTCACCCAAACTATATCATATGAGTGTTCACCCAAAATATATAATATGAGTGTTCACCCAAAATATATATGCAAAATATTATATGAGTGTTCACCCAAAATATATATGCAATATATTATATTAGTGTTAACACAAAATATATCATGTGAGTGTTCACACAAAATATATCATATCAGTGTTCACACAAAATATATCATACCAGTGTTCACCCAAAATATATATCAGTGTTCACCCAAAATATATATGCAATATATTATATGAGTGTTCACCCAAAATATATATGCAATATATTATATGAGTGTTCACCCAAAATATATCATATGAGTGTTCACCCAAAATATATCATATGAGTGTTCACCCAAAATATATCATATGAGTGTTCACCCAAAATATATCATGAGTGTTCACACAAAATATATCATATGAGTGTTCACCCAAAATATATCATGAGTGTTCACACAAAATATATCATATGAGTGTTCACACAAAATATATCATATGAGTGTTCACAAAATATATCATATCAGTGTTCACCCAAAATATATCATGAGTGTTCACCCAAAATATATATGCAATATATTATATGAGTGTTCACCCAAAAAATATATGCAATATATTATGAGTGTTCACCCAAAATATATCATATGAGTGTTCACCCAAAATATATCATACGAGTGTTCACCCAAAATATATCATACGAGTGTTCACCCAAAATATATCATATGAGTGTTAACCCAAAATATATCATATGAGTGTTCACCCAAAATATATCATATGAGTGTTCACCCAAAATATATCATATGAGTGTTAACAAAATATATTATATGAGTGTTCACCCAAAATATATATGTAATATATTATATGAGTGTTCACCCAAAATATATCATATGAGTGTTCACCCAAAATATATCATGAGTGTTCACCCAAAATGTATATGCATATTATATGAGTGTTCACCCAAAATGTATATGCAATATATTATATGAGTTTTCACCCATAATGTATATGTGATATATTATATGGGTGTTCACCCAAAATATATCATATCAGTGTTCACCTAAAATATATATCAGTGTTCACCCAAAATATATATCAGTGTTCACCCAAAATATATCATATCAGTGTTCACCCAAAATATATCATATCAGTGTTCACCCAAAATATATCATATCAGTGTTCACCCAAAATATATCATATCAGTGTTCACCCAAAATATATATCAGTGTTCACCCAAAATATATCATATCAGTGTTCACCCAAAATATATCATATTAGTGTTCACCCAAAATATATCATATGAGTGTTCACCCAAAATATATATGCAATATATTATATGAGTGTTCACCCAAAATATATATGCAATATATTATATGAGTGTTCCCCCAAAATATATATGCAATATATTATATTAGTGTTAACACAAAATATATCATAAGTGTTCACCCAAAATATATCATGAGTGATCACTCAAAATATATCATATGAGTGTTCACCCAAAATATATCATACCAGTGTTCACCCAAAATATATCATATCAGTGTTCACCCAAAATATATCATATCAGTGTTCACCCAAAATATATCATATCAGTGTTCACCCAAAATATATCATATCAGTGTTCACCCAAAATATATATGCAATATATTATATGAGTGTTAACCCAAAATATATTATATGAGTGTTCACACAAAATATATATGTAATATATTGCATGCGTGTTCATGCAAAATATATAATATGAGTGTTCACCCAAAATGTATATGCAATATATTATATAAGTGTTCACCCAAAATGTATATGCTATATATTATATTAGTATTAACCCAAAATATATATGCAATATATTATATGAGTGTTCACCCAAAATATATCATATCAGTGTTCACCCAAAATATATCATATCAGTGTTCACCCAAAATATATCATATCAGTGTTCACCCAAAATATATCATATCAGTGTCCACCAAAAATATATCATATCAGTGTTCACCAAAAACATATACCAGTCTTCACCCAAAATATATATCAGTGTTCACACAAAATATATCATACCAGTGTTCACCCAAAATATATCATATCAGTGTTCACCCAAAATATATATGCAATATATTATATGAGTGTTCACCCAAAATATATATGCAATATATTATATGAGTGTTCACCCAAAATATATCATATGAGTGTTCACCCAAAATATATCATATGAGTGTTCATCCAAAATATATCATATGAGTGTTCACCCAAAATATATCATATGAGTGTTCACACAAAATATATCATATAAGTGTTCACACAAAATATATCATATGAGTATTCACCCAAAATATTTTATATGAGTGTTCACCCAAAATGTATATGCTATATATTATATGAGTGTTCACTCAAAATATATATGCAATATATTATATGAGTGTTCACCCAAAATATATCATATCAGTGTTCACCCAAAATATATATGCAATATATTATATGAGTGTTCACCCAAAATATATATGCAATATATTATATGAGTGTTCACCCAAAATATATCATATGAGTGTTCACCCAAAATATATCATATGAGTGTTCACCAAAAATATATCATATGAGTGTTCACCCAAAATATATCATATAAGTGTTCACACAAAATATATCATATCAGTATTCACCCAAAATATTTTATATGAGTGTTCACCCAAAATGTATATGCTATATATTATATGAGTGTTCACTCAAAATATATATGCAATATATTATATGAGTGTTCACCCAAAACATATATCAGTGTTCACCCAAAACATATCATATCAGTGTTCACCCAAAACATATTATATCAGTGTTCACCCAAAACATATCATATCAGTGTTCACCCAAAACATATCATATCAGTGTTCACCCAAAATATATCATATGAGTGTTCACCCAAAATATATCATATGAGTGTTCACCCAAAATATATCATATGAGTGTTCACCCAAAATATATCATATGAGTGTTCACCCAAAATATATTATATGAGTGTTCACCAAAAATATATCATATGAGTATTCACCCAAAATATATCATATGAGTATTCACCCAAAATATTTTATATGAGTGTTCACCCAAAATGTATATGCTATATATTATATGAGTGTTCACTCAAAATATATATGCAATATATTATATGAGTGTTCACCCAAAACATATATCAGTGTTCACCCAAAACATATCATATCAGTGTTCACCCAAAACATATTATATCAGTGTTCACCCAAAACATATCATATCAGTGTTCACCCAAAATATATCATATGAGTGTTCACCCAAAATATATCATATGAGTGTTCACCCAAAATATATCATATGAGTGTTCACCCAAAATATATCATATGAGTGTTCACCCAAAATATATCATGAGTGTTCACCCAAAATATATCATATGAGTGTTCACCCAAAATATATTATATGAGTGTTCACCAAAAATATATCATATGAGTATTCACCCAAAATATATCATATGAGTATTCACCCAAAATATTTTATATGAGTGTTCACCCAAAATGTATATGCTATATATTATATGAGTGTTCACTCAAAATATATATGCAATATATTATATGAGTATTCACCCAAAATATATCATATCAGTGTTCACCCAAAATATATATGCAATATATTATATGAGTGTTCACCCAAAATATATATGCAATATATTATACGAGTGTTCACCCAAAATATATCATATGAGTCTTCACCCAAAATATATCATATGAGTGTTCACCAAAAATATATCATATGAGTGTTCACCCAAAATATATCATGAGTGTTCACCCAAAATATATCATATGAGTGTTCACCCAAAATATATCATATGAGTATTCACCCAAAATATATCATGAGTGTTCACCCAAAATATATCATATAAGTGTTCACACAAAATATATCATATGAGTATTCACCCAAAATATTTTATATGAGTGTTCACCCAAAATGTATATGCTATATATTATATGAGTGTTCACTCAAAATATATATGCAATATATTATATGAGTGTTCACCCAAAACATATATCAGTGTTCACCCAAAACATATCATATCAGTGTTCACCCAAAACATATTATATCAGTGTTCACCCAAAACATATCATATCAGTGTTCACCTAAAATATATCATATGAGTGTTCACCCAAAATATATCATATGAGTGTTCACCCAAAATATATCATATGAGTGTTCACCCAAAATATATCATATGAGTGTTCACCCAAAATATATCATATGAGTGTTCACCCAAAATATATCATATGAGTGTTCACCAAAAATATATTATATGAGTGTTCACCAAAAATATATTATATGAGTGTTCACCCAAAATATATCATATGAGTGTTCACCCAAAATATATAATATGAGTGTTCACCCAAATTATATTATATGAGTATTCACCCAAAATATATATGTAATATATTATATAAGTGTTCACCTAATTTTAAAAATGATGGGAAAGACATGCTTCACCAGCGTTTTCACTAAAATTCATATAAAATATATTGTTTCCCTTTTTTTGAAACTATCCTGTTTGAGATGCTGTCTTTCTTATAATTTTTTGTTAAACTTTACCTAGAGACATTATTTTATATGAATATTGGTACGAACACTGGCAAAGCATAAATTTCTTTTCGGAACTTTTGACGGAAGGCATATACTAGTTTCTAAATATACCCATACTGATTACCTCACTTCACTCCCAAATAGCTAATTCATGAGTTTAAGAATCTTAATTATTTACGGAGAAAATTGGGTTTGCCATTGCAACTTTTACTTCAAATAATCTTTTAGTAAAAAAAAAAAAAAAAATTTAAAAAAAAAAAACATGAATTAAGTTATATCGGAAGTTTATTCGTATGGTGAATAAAACATCACCGTTTTATAAAAAGAATATATATGGCCGAGAACAATAGTCAACAAAACGTCAAGGGAGATAAGTCTAGATTCATAATATACCACCAAGGAAGATATTCCCCCCCCCCCAAAAAAAAATGATGAAACTTCTACATTTCAAGAACGGTTTAAGTGTCTGAAAAATGTTAAAGTGTACGACTGAACAATAAAAATATAAAATTACTAAAGTAAACGAATGCACCCAGACAAAAGTGCACTTTATATGCATCTAGGTAAAAGTGCACTTTATATGCATCTAGGTAAAAGTGCACTTTATGAGCACCATGAAAGCACTCATTTTTAAGCGGCAACTGTTTTTACATGTAACAAATGTAGTATTGGCCGTTATTTGTGCCTTCCGCCCAGTAATGGAAGATTCCAAAGAGATTGTCTGCTTAATTGCAATAAATGTTCAACCCTAACTTTAACCTCAACCCTAAATAGAATTCTTCAACGATAAGAGAAAATTAATTTTATCTTAAAAAGATTACTCAATTAAGCATTCTTGTTGCAAAAGTCGTCAGTGTGTGTGTCTCTCTCTTAGGAGAATATACGAGTAATAAAATTATTTAACTTGTAGTTGTAAAAGACAAGATAGATAGAAAGAAAGAGAGAGAGAGATAGAAAGAGAGAGAGAGATAGAAAGAGAGAGAGAGATAGAAAGAGAGAGAGAAAGAGAGAGATAGAGAGAAAGAGAGAGATAGAGAGAAAGAGAGAGATAGAGAGAAAGAGAGAGATAGAGAGAAAGAGAGAGATAGAGAGATAGAGAGAAATAGAGAGAGAGAGAGAGAGAAAGAGAGAGAGAGAAAGAGAGAGAGAGAGATAGAAAGAGAGAGAGAGATAGAGAGAGAAAGAGAGAGAGATAGAGAGAGAAAGAGAGAGAAAAAAAGCAGAGCGTTATAACTGTTGACCAAGTGAAGAGTCTATCAGGCATGAGTACGCAGTGTGATGATGTATGGAAGTGAAACCTGGCTAATGGGAGTTGAGGACATGCGAGAGAGAAATGAGAATGATACGATGGATGTGTAATGTGAGTCTTACAGACAGACTTAGATCTTATAGGATTGTAGTTTATTGGAGTGTTACCTAATGTCCCTTATTAGTAATCCCATGCTTCTGTTTTGTTATTCAGGTTTACAAATGGACTAATCCTGGTAGGCAGCAGATTCACGTCCTCTGCTGAATCCCACTACGCTCCCATAGATGACGAAGCCCTAGCAGTAGTAGAAGCACTAGATAAAACAGAAGCATGGGATTACTAATAAGGGACATTAGGTAACACTCCAATAAACTACAATCCTATAGATCTGACGATCTCAGAGGAAGATTAAATCTGGACATTATAGGGATAGGTGTGCAGACTTTGATGGTATGGCCACATTGAAAGAATGGATGAGAGTTCTTGGGTTAGTAGATGTAGAACAGTTGAGGTAGCAGGTTCTGTTCACAAGGGAAGGCCAAGGAAAACATGAGAGGAATCGATAAAAATGGACCTGAGGGAAAGAGGGATAAATAAAGATCTGGTCATAGATAGGTTACTTTGGGAGTCAATTTTTTAAAGCTGTCCAACACATGCCAGCATGTAAAACAAACGTTAAAATAATGCTGACAACAATGTGGTGTTTCTTAAGAAAAATAATTTCAATATAATCATGTTTACAATTTTTGCCTTGGAAGAAAAGTTAAAAATAACATTTGCAATATGAGGTCAAGAAATAAAAAATAAATCTTAGCACATTGGTGTTTTGAAGAACAGGTAATTTTATAAATAACATTAGTGTTTTTTTAAAATAGATTTTCAATGTTTTTTATCAGTCCAAGGGACCGTGTCCTCTGCTATATTTTCAACTTGAGGACATGTGTTGCATGGAGAGAAATGAGAATGATACGATGGATGTGTAATGTGAGTCTTAAAGGCAGGCTTCGATCTGATGACCTCAGAGAAAGATTAAGTCTGGACAGTACAAGGGAATGTGTGCAGAACAGGAGACTGTGATGGTTTGGCCACGTTGTAAAGACTGGATGACAGTTCTTAGGTCAGTAGATGTAGAAAGATTAAGCTAGCCGGTCCCGTTCACAGGGTTTGTTTTTTGTTTTACGGCATATCAACCCTTTTTGGATCATTTAATGACAAATCCAGTCATTTTGGTAAAAGTTTTTATGCTTCAAGTTTTAGAGATCTTCAAATATTTATTCATGGTGTTTGGTTTGGCTGATTTGCAGAGGAAAATTGTTGTTTTTGTTTTTGGCTTTGCAGAACATGATTGAGTTTTGCAAAGAGAAAAGAAGAAAAAAAACAATAACATTTTAGGTCAAGAAGGCAGTATTTTCAGTTTTCAGACAGCCTGATCTGGTAGCACCAGAAAAATATTTATTATTAATTATATATATATATATATATATAATTATAAATATTTGTTTTTATCTACATATGTATACATTTCATCCTTACGGGAACAGTCAGTGTAGAGATGTTATTCATACAGGTCGCAGGACTCGACCCTCAGAACACAAGTCATGTTTTTTAGCTCAAATTCTGACACTTTAGCCCACTATAAACAACCCAATAAATCAGCAAGAGATTAAACCTATTAAAGGCAGCCGTCACGAGAGTGTTTGATTGCTTAATGCGTGTGCATTGGAGCTACGATGACGGCTGTGTTAATACTACTCACTACAGTGCCCAGCCTAGATTATTTGGGGGGGGGGGCGACAAATCATTATAAATATTTGTTCTCCTCAACATATGTATATGTTTCGTCTTTACGAGAATCGTCAGTGTAGTGATGCTTATTCATACAGGTCGCATATATATATATATTTTTTTTTCATATGTACATATAAAAGTAATCCATGGACACGCGTTTCTGGCTCACAGCCGTCATCAGCATGGCTAACTTAGACAAGGATCGAACCTTCGATATTGATGTCTGTAGTCCGGCTTATACCATCGGACCAAGACGCCCTGTCTAGAAATATGTACGATTTTTATAACCCAAATATTTAATGTATTTTTATGTAATTATTTTTATTGGTGATTGCAGCGTTCGTTGTTTTTTTGCTCACAACTACTTCGATTGTCTCACTTCCTAAGTGATTAAGATGCAGAAAATTGCATATATATATATATTAGTAATTCCGGTATGTACGATAAAAAAAATTATTGTATATGATTAACTGAACATAAGTTAATATTTTATCCATAATTGAGGAGGGTGAATAGTGGGTTCATACCTTTCACAAGTATGTAACTGAACACGTGAGACCTAACAGGAATTGAACTCTTTACATCTTGGAGGTAACCCATATTTGTGGCTGTTTGTACTCTCTTCATCGGATCAATGTTTTAATTGAATTCCATTTCTTATCGCATTATTTATTCTTTCACATGAAACATTATCGGTCATTAATTGGATCAGTTTTTCTTTCATCTTCATTTTTGGATCGCTTTTTCGTTGGTATTATCAATTTCAGCCGTTTTATCTCTGGCAATGGATAAACAACAAAAATCGTAAACTGACGCTCCAAATAAATTACAATTTTTGAAATATTTAAGATAAAAATATTACAGTGGATAATTATTGATAAGGTTAAATTGAAAATGATTAAGCAAACTTGTGGCATCCAAGAAAATTATGTGGTTAATTATAATCGGGATTGTGGAGTCGGAGTCTGAGGGAGTCAGAGGTTTTGGAAGGAGTCAGACTCAAATTTCCCCGACTTTGTATGTTTAAATTGAATTATTTTTATTCTAATTAAAAAAGGTACAAGAAAATTGAATTATTTTAATTCTAATTAAAAAAGGTACAAGAAAATTGAATTATTGTTGTAAAATATTAACAACAATGCATTTTGTCTAATTTATAAAAGTGAACAAATTTTCTGTCTCCATCAGGGTTGCAGAGCCATGTTCGGCTCAGACCTCTTCGAATTCCAAACTATCAGACTCGGACTCCTCGAATTCCAAACTATCAGACTCCGACTCCTCGAATTCCAAACTATCAGACTCCGACTCCTCGAATTCCAAACTATCAGACTCCGACTCCTCGAATTCCAAACTATCAGATCCGACTCCTCGAATTCCAAACTATCAGACTCCGACTCCTCGAATTCCAAAACTATCAGACTCCGACTCCTCGAATTCCAAACTATCAGACTCCGACTCCTCGAATTCCAAACTATCAGACTCCGACTCCTCGAATTCCAAACTATCAGACTCCGACTCCTCGAATTCCAAACTATCAGACTCCGACTCCTCGAATTCCAAACTATCAGACTCCGACTCCTCGAATTCCAAACTATCAGACTCCGACTCCTCGAATTCCAAACTATCAGACTCCGACTCCTCGAATTCCAAACTATCAGACTCCGACTCCTCGAATTCCAAACTATCAGACTCCGACTCCTCGAATTCCAAACTATCAGACTCCGACTCCTCGAATTCCAAACTATCAGACTCCGACTCCTCGAATTCCAAACTATCAGACTCCGACTCCTCGAATTCCAAACTATCAGACTCCGACTCCTCGAATTCCAAACTATCAGACTCCGACTCCTCGAATTCCAAACTATCAGACTCCGACTCCTCGAATTCCAAACTATCAGACTCCGACTCCTCGAATTCCAAACTATCAGACTCCGACTCCTCGAATTCCAAACTATCAGACTCCGACTCCTCGAATTCCAAACTATCAGACTCCGACTCCTCGAATTCCAAACTATCAGACTCCGACTCCTCGAATTCCAAACTATCAGACTCCGACTCCTCGAATTCCAAACTATCAGACTCCGACTCCTCGAATTCCAAACTATCAGACTCCGACTCCTCGAATTCCAAACTATCAGACTCCGACTCCTCGAATTCCAAACTATCAGACTCCGACTCCTCGAATTCCAAACTATCAGACTCCGACTCCTCGAATTCCAAACTATCAGACTCCGACTCCTCGAATTCCAAACTATCAGACTCCGACTCCTCGAATTCCAAACTATCAGACTCCGACTCCTCGAATTCCAAACTATCAGACTCCGACTCCTCGAATTCCAAACTATCAGACTCCGACTCCTCGAATTCCAAACTATCAGACTCCGACTCCTCGAATTCCAAACTATCAGACTCCGACTCCTCGAATTCCAAACTATCAGACTCCGACTCCTCGAATTCCAAACTATCAGACTCCGACTCCTCGAATTCCAAACTATCAGACTCCGACTCCTCGAATTCCAAACTATCAGACTCCGACTCCTCGAATTCCAAACTATCAGACTCCGACTCCTCGAATTCCAAACTATCAGACTCCGACTCCTCGAATTCCAAACTATCAGACTCCGACTCCTCGAATTCCAAACTATCAGACTCCGACTCCTCGAATTCCAAACTATCAGACTCCGACTCCTCGAATTCCAAACTATCAGACTCCGACTCCTCGAATTCCAAACTATCAGACTCCGACTCCTCGAATTCCAAACTATCAGACTCCGACTCCTCGAATTCCAAACTATCAGACTCCGACTCCTCGAATTCCAAACTATCAGACTCCGACTCCTCGAATTCCAAACTATCAGACTCCGACTCCTCGAATTCCAAACTATCAGACTCCGACTCCTCGAATTCCAAACTATCAGACTCCGACTCCTCGAATTCCAAACTATCAGACTCCGACTCCTCGAATTCCAAACTATCAGACTCCGACTCCTCGAATTCCAAACTATCAGACTCCGACTCCTCGAATTCCAAACTATCAGACTCCGACTCCTCGAATTCCAAACTATCAGACTCCGACTCCTCGAATTCCAAACTATCAGACTCCGACTCCTCGAATTCCAAACTATCAGACTCCGACTCCTCGAATTCCAAACTATCAGACTCCGACTCCTCGAATTCCAAACTATCAGACTCCGACTCCTCGAATTCCAAACTATCAGACTCCGACTCCTCGAATTCCAAACTATCAGACTCCGACTCCTCGAATTCCAAACTATCAGACTCCGACTCCTCGAATTCCAAACTATCAGACTCCGACTCCTCGAATTCCAAACTATCAGACTCCGACTCCTCGAATTCCAAACTATCAGACTCCGACTCCTCGAATTCCAAACTATCAGACTCCGACTCCTCGAATTCCAAACTATCAGACTCCGACTCCTCGAATTCCAAACTATCAGACTCCGACTCCTCGAATTCCAAACTATCAGACTCCGACTCCTCGAATTCCAAACTATCAGACTCCGACTCCTCGAATTCCAAACTATCAGACTCCGACTCCTCGAATTCCAAACTATCAGACTCCGACTCCTCGAATTCCAAACTATCAGACTCCGACTCCTCGAATTCCAAACTATCAGACTCCGACTCCTCGAATTCCAAACTATCAGACTCCGACTCCTCGAATTCCAAACTATCAGACTCCGACTCCTCGAATTCCAAACTATCAGACTCCGACTCCTCGAATTCCAAACTATCAGACTCCGACTCCTCGAATTCCAAACTATCAGACTCCGACTCCTCGAATTCCAAACTATCAGACTCCGACTCCTCGAATTCCAAACTATCAGACTCCGACTCCTCGAATTCCAAACTATCAGACTCCGACTCCTCGAATTCCAAACTATCAGACTCCGACTCCTCGAATTCCAAACTATCAGACTCCGACTCCTCGAATTCCAAACTATCAGACTCCGACTCCTCGAATTCCAAACTATCAGACTCCGACTCCTCGAATTCCAAACTATCAGACTCCGACTCCTCGAATTCCAAACTATCAGACTCCGACTCCTCGAATTCCAAACTATCAGACTCCGACTCCTCGAATTCCAAACTATCAGACTCCGACTCCTCGAATTCCAAACTATCAGACTCCGACTCCTCGAATTCCAAACTATCAGACTCCGACTCCTCGAATTCCAAACTATCAGACTCCGACTCCTCGAATTCCAAACTATCAGACTCCGACTCCTCGAATTCCAAACTATCAGACTCCGACTCCTCGAATTCCAAACTATCAGACTCCGACTCCTCGAATTCCAAACTATCAGACTCCGACTCCTCGAATTCCAAACTATCAGACTCCGACTCCTCGAATTCCAAACTATCAGACTCCGACTCCTCGAATTCCAAACTATCAGACTCCGACTCCTCGAATTCCAAACTATCAGACTCCGACTCCTCGAATTCCAAACTATCAGACTCCGACTCCTCGAATTCCAAACTATCAGACTCCGACTCCTCGAATTCCAAACTATCAGACTCCGACTCCTCGAATTCCAAACTATCAGACTCCGACTCCTCGAATTCCAAACTATCAGACTCCGACTCCTCGAATTCCAAACTATCAGACTCCGACTCCTCGAATTCCAAACTATCAGACTCCGACTCCTCGAATTCCAAACTATCAGACTCCGACTCCTCGAATTCCAAACTATCAGACTCCGACTCCTCGAATTCCAAACTATCAGACTCCGACTCCTCGAATTCCAAACTATCAGACTCCGACTCCTCGAATTCCAAACTATCAGACTCCGACTCCTCGAATTCCAAACTATCAGACTCCGACTCCTCGAATTCCAAACTATCAGACTCCGACTCCTCGAATTCCAAACTATCAGACTCCGACTCCTCGAATTCCAAACTATCAGACTCCGACTCCTCGAATTCCAAACTATCAGACTCCGACTCCTCGAATTCCAAACTATCAGACTCCGACTCCTCGAATTCCAAACTATCAGACTCCGACTCCTCGAATTCCAAACTATCAGACTCCGACTCCTCGAATTCCAAACTATCAGACTCCGACTCCTCGAATTCCAAACTATCAGACTCCGACTCCTCGAATTCCAAACTATCAGACTCCGACTCCTCGAATTCCAAACTATCAGACTCCGACTCCTCGAATTCCAAACTATCAGACTCCGACTCCTCGAATTCCAAACTATCAGACTCCGACTCCTCGAATTCCAAACTATCAGACTCCGACTCCTCGAATTCCAAACTATCAGACTCCGACTCCTCGAATTCCAAACTATCAGACTCCGACTCCTCGAATTCCAAACTATCAGACTCCGACTCCTCGAATTCCAAACTATCAGACTCCGACTCCTCGAATTCCAAACTATCAGACTCCGACTCCTCGAATTCCAAACTATCAGACTCCGACTCCTCGAATTCCAAACTATCAGACTCCGACTCCTCGAATTCCAAACTATCAGACTCCGACTCCTCGAATTCCAAACTATCAGACTCCGACTCCTCGAATTCCAAACTATCAGACTCCGACTCCTCGAATTCCAAACTATCAGACTCCGACTCCTCGAATTCCAAACTATCAGACTCCGACTCCTCGAATTCCAAACTATCAGACTCCGACTCCTCGAATTCCAAACTATCAGACTCCGACTCCTCGAATTCCAAACTATCAGACTCCGACTCCTCGAATTCCAAACTATCAGACTCCGACTCCTCGAATTCCAAACTATATCAGACTCCGACTCCTCGAATTCCAAACTATCAGACTCCGACTCCTCGAATTCCAAACTATCAGACTCCGACTCCTCGAATTCCAAACTATCAGACTCCGACTCCTCGAATTCCAAACTATCAGACTCCGACTCCTCGAATTCCAAACTATCAGACTCCGACTCCTCGAATTCCAAACTATCAGACTCCGACTCCTCGAATTCCAAACTATCAGACTCCGACTCCTCGAATTCCAAACTATCAGACTCCGACTCCTCGAATTCCAAACTATCAGACTCCGACTCCTCGAATTCCAAACTATCAGACTCCGACTCCTCGAATTCCAAACTATCAGACTCCGACTCCTCGAATTCCAAACTATCAGACTCCGACTCCTCGAATTCCAAACTATCAGACTCCGACTCCTCGAATTCCAAACTATCAGACTCCGACTCCTCGAATTCCAAACTATCAGACTCCGACTCCTCGAATTCCAAACTATCAGACTCCGACTCCTCGAATTCCAAACTATCAGACTCCGACTCCTCGAATTCCAAACTATCAGACTCCGACTCCTCGAATTCCAAACTATCAGACTCCGACTCCTCGAATTCCAAACTATCAGACTCCGACTCCTCGAATTCCAAACTATCAGACTCCGACTCCTCGAATTCCAAACTATCAGACTCCGACTCCTCGAATTCCAAACTATCAGACTCCGACTCCTCGAATTCCAAACTATCAGACTCCGACTCCTCGAATTCCAAACTATCAGACTCCGACTCCTCGAATTCCAAACTATCAGACTCCGACTCCTCGAATTCCAAACTATCAGACTCCGACTCCCCGAATTCCAAACTATCAGACTCCGACTCCCCGAATTCCAAACTATCAGACTCCGACTCCTCGAATTCCAAACTATCAGACTCCGACTCCTCGAATTCCAAACTATCAGACTCCGACTCCTCGAATTCCAAACTATCAGACTCCGACTCCTCGAATTCCAAACTATCAGACTCCGACTCCTCGAATTCCAAACTATCAGACTCCGACTCCTCGAATTCCAAACTATCAGACTCCGACTCCTCGAATTCCAAACTATCAGACTCCGACTCCTCGAATTCCAAACTATCAGACTCCGACTCCTCGAATTCCAAACTATCAGACTCCGACTCCTCGAATTCCAAACTATCAGACTCCGACTCCTCGAATTCCAAACTATCAGACTCCGACTCCTCGAATTCCAAACTATCAGACTCCGACTCCTCGAATTCCAAACTATCAGACTCCGACTCCTCGAATTCCAAACTATCAGACTCCGACTCCTCGAATTCCAAACTATCAGACTCCGACTCCTCGAATTCCAAACTATCAGACTCCGACTCCTCGAATTCCAAACTATCAGACTCCGACTCCTCGAATTCCAAACTATCAGACTCCGACTCCTCGAATTCCAAACTATCAGACTCCGACTCCTCGAATTCCAAACTATCAGACTCCGACTCCTCGAATTCCAAACTATCAGACTCCGACTCCTCGAATTCCAAACTATCAGACTCCGACTCCTCGAATTCCAAACTATCAGACTCCGACTCCTCGAATTCCAAACTATCAGACTCCGACTCCTCGAATTCCAAACTATCAGACTCCGACTCCTCGAATTCCAAACTATCAGACTCCGACTCCTCGAATTCCAAACTATCAGACTCCGACTCCTCGAATTCCAAACTATCAGACTCCGACTCCTCGAATTCCAAACTATCAGACTCCGACTCCTCGAATTCCAAACTATCAGACTCCGACTCCTCGAATTCCAAACTATCAGACTCCGACTCCTCGAATTCCAAACTATCAGACTCCGACTCCTCGAATTCCAAACTATCAGACTCCGACTCCTCGAATTCCAAACTATCAGACTCCGACTCCTCGAATTCCAAACTATCAGACTCCGACTCCTCGAATTCCAAACTATCAGACTCCGACTCCTCGAATTCCAAACTATCAGACTCCGACTCCTCGAATTCCAAACTATCAGACTCCGACTCCTCGAATTCCAAACTATCAGACTCCGACTCCTCGAATTCCAAACTATCAGACTCCGACTCCTCGAATTCCAAACTATCAGACTCCGACTCCTCGAATTCCAAACTATCAGACTCCGACTCCTCGAATTCCAAACTATCAGACTCCGACTCCTCGAATTCCAAACTATCAGACTCCGACTCCTCGAATTCCAAACTATCAGACTCCGACTCCTCGAATTCCAAACTATCAGACTCCGACTCCTCGAATTCCAAACTATCAGACTCCGACTCCTCGAATTCCAAACTATCAGACTCCGACTCCTCGAATTCCAAACTATCAGACTCCGACTCCTCGAATTCCAAACTATCAGACTCCGACTCCTCGAATTCCAAACTATCAGACTCCGACTCCTCGAATTCCAAACTATCAGACTCCGACTCCTCGAATTCCAAACTATCAGACTCCGACTCCTCGAATTCCAAACTATCAGACTCCGACTCCTCGAATTCCAAACTATCAGACTCCGACTCCTCGAATTCCAAACTATCAGACTCCGACTCCTCGAATTCCAAACTATCAGACTCCGACTCCTCGAATTCCAAACTATCAGACTCCGACTCCTCGAATTCCAAACTATCAGACTCCGACTCCTCGAATTCCAAACTATCAGACTCCGACTCCTCGAATTCCAAACTATCAGACTCCGACTCCTCGAATTCCAAACTATCAGACTCCGACTCCTCGAATTCCAAACTATCAGACTCCGACTCCTCGAATTCCAAACTATCAGACTCCGACTCCTCGAATTCCAAACTATCAGACTCCGACTCCTCGAATTCCAAACTATCAGACTCCGACTCCTCGAATTCCAAACTATCAGACTCCGACTCCTCGAATTCCAAACTATCAGACTCCGACTCCTCGAATTCCAAACTATCAGACTCCGACTCCTCGAATTCCAAACTATCAGACTCCGACTCCTCGAATTCCAAACTATCAGACTCCGACTCCTCGAATTCCAAACTATCAGACTCCGACTCCTCGAATTCCAAACTATCAGACTCCGACTCCTCGAATTCCAAACTATCAGACTCCGACTCCTCGAATTCCAAACTATCAGACTCCGACTCCTCGAATTCCAAACTATCAGACTCCGACTCCTCGAATTCCAAACTATCAGACTCCGACTCCTCGAATTCCAAACTATCAGACTCCGACTCCTCGAATTCCAAACTATCAGACTCCGACTCCTCGAATTCCAAACTATCAGACTCCGACTCCTCGAATTCCAAACTATCAGACTCCGACTCCTCGAATTCCAAACTATCAGACTCGGACTCCTCGAATTCCAAACTATCAGACTCCGACTCCTCGAATTCCAAACTATCAGACTCCGACTCCTCGAATTCCAAACTATCAGACTCCGACTCCTCGAATTCCAAACTATCAGACTCCGACTCCTCGAATTCCAAACTATCAGACTCCGACTCCTCGAATTCCAAACTATCAGACTCCGACTCCTCGAATTCCAAACTATCAGACTCCGACTCCTCGAATTCCAAACTATCAGACTCCGACTCCTCGAATTCCAAACTATCAGACTCCGACTCCTCGAATTCCAAACTATCAGACTCCGACTCCTCGAATTCCAAACTATCAGACTCCGACTCCTCGAATTCCAAACTATCAGACTCCGACTCCTCGAATTCCAAACTATCAGACTCCGACTCCTCGAATTCCAAACTATCAGACTCCGACTCCTCGAATTCCAAACTATCAGACTCCGACTCCTCGAATTCCAAACTATCAGACTCCGACTCCTCGAATTCCAAACTATCAGACTCCGACTCCTCGAATTCCAAACTATCAGACTCCGACTCCTCGAATTCCAAACTATCAGACTCCGACTCCTCGAATTCCAAACTATCAGACTCCGACTCCTCGAATTCCAAACTACCATATTCAGACTCCTTATTTTAAAGTTTTCCAATATTTTGACAGCCTGTTTATTCTTTAGAGGTAAAAAATCTGACTTCTCCCCAAATCTCTGACTCTGCATCCCCGATAAAAAGAGCTGCATTTTATGTATATTTAAACTGGGCCGCCACTGCCCACTAGGAAATAAACTCTATGATATTGACACTCTAGGTTAAGAGGGGAGCACAACAAATTCATGGCATACTAGGATAAAATGAAAGAGTATGGGAAAACTGTGGTGGGGAGTCAGAGCAGGATGTTAGAAAGGGAATCGGAGCAGGATGTTAGAAGGGGAGTCAGAGCAGGATGTTAGAAGGGGAGTCAGAGCAGGATGTTAGAAGGGGAGTCAGAGCAGGATGTTAGAAGGGGAGTCAGAGCAGGATGTTAGAAGGGGAGTCAGAACAGGATGTTAGAAGGGGAGTCAGAACAGGATGTTAGAAGGGGAGTCAGCGGGGGAGTCTGAGAGAGACGAGTGTAAGTAAACAGTGGAAGATTGTATAAAAATCTGACTGAGCATCATACTTTGACCAAAACCTCGGATTCCGCAACCCTGGTTGCTGCTGTATTTCTACTATGCTTAAAAGAATGACAACACACTGATATATGTAAATGATATATCTTTATTGTCAGTGGCGGTGAAGGAGTGTGTGTGGGTTAGTGAGGAAGGAAGACGCGTGCACAGAAATTCGACGAGTGGTTCTTCTCTGGGTCTAAATCACCAACCAACTGACGATATCAATTTTGGGTTGTTATTATATAATAATTTGTGACCCCTGCAAACGCCAACTGTGGAACTTCACTGTCAATGTAGCCACTCCCCCAGGGCATTTTATTCTGCACATAGGTGTTTCATTCCGTCTCAAACGTTTTGCAGATGGTTCCAATCAACAATTATTTTATTTTTGACAATCCACCATATTTGTTTTTTCCTGGTCAGGTGGCCTGATTTCAACCAACGATTATTTTATTTTTAACAGTCAATCATGTTATGTTTTTTTCTTTCTGGCCAGGTGCATGTCCATGCTAAGTGCATCTACTCTTGTCAAATGACTTTTTCAATACACCTGGCATGGATATTTAACAGTCATCATCCGAGCAATGCTGGATAAATACAACTCGTAACTCGCCCGTGTATGCATATACTAGACACCCCCCCCCCGATCTAAACGGTATTTCTTAGTTTTCTACTTTTACAAATGATAAAAAAAATAAAAATAAATTAATATACATCAAACCTGGTTATTATACATAAATAAGCTGTGATACTTTAAAGAAAAAACAACAAATCCAGGTAAAGCGAGTTACCCATGCATGTTGATATAGATATTAAGTTAGGTATATACTTTGCACGGCATATATTTTTAACTTGTCAGATTTTTCTCTTGAAAGGAAATAAATACGAAAATACAAAAATCGAAACGTTCACTCGTTTTTTTCTCGGTACACGACAGAAAAACATTTGAAACATGAATACATTTTTATAAGATAGATCTATTCAATCTATGCGCTTAGCAATGAAAATGCTGTTTAAAAGTTTGGCATCGCAGACCAAGGTAAATGCCTTTTTAAACTTTTGCATGACAGACCAAAGACAATACTATTTTAAAGTTGGCATGGCAGACCAATGAAAATCCTACTTCAAACTTTGGCATGACAGACCAATGAAAATGCTATTTTAAACTGAAGCATGACAGACCAATGAAAATTCTATTTCAAACTGAAACATGACAGACCAATGAAAATTCTATTTAAAACGTATGCATGACAAACCGATTGACAGCTAAAATAAGTTCGTCTATTCAATGTTTGTGCTTATCGATGAAAATGCTGTTTCAAACTCAATCATGGCAGACTGCCCGACGGACAAAGCCTTTCGTAGAGATTCGAGTACGAATATAAAAATCTCCCGGAAGTGTAATGTGTCGGCTGAACATTCACTTCAGGAGTCGATGCAATAAGAACATTTTTTTTTTATCCGTTCATTTATTTCATTTTATTTTTATTTTTTTTAGAAACGTTGTTTCAGCTGCATTAACTTTGGCTTTTTTTCTGAGGATTTTCAGAGACAGGCAGAGATAGAAAAGAAAGAAAAGTCTGGGAGGGGATTTTCGGTTTGGCAGCATCGGCGGAAGGATGGGGCGGCTTGAAATGATTCCCTTACCTGTATTTAGCGAACAGCTCCACATATCATCCATGTCAGTATATTTAAAGAGAACTCATACGAATCTATACATTTATACACGAGTCTACGCGAGTTTGAATATATGAAAAAAGGAAGATGGTTATAATATATACATATACACATGATGATTGCCACTTCTTTACAGAAGAAGGCCATCCCTACAAAGATTGTAATGCCCGGTTGTGGTAACGCATATGGTTCAGCAGGCCCGATTTATTTTTAAAAGTCTTTATCGCTATGGTACTTGTAGGGATATCTGTACATGTAGATTGTCAGGCTCTTCGTTAGTACGACACGCAGGGCACGCTCCCCTTCTACAGAGCCTGGTTTCAGTGACAAGCCGAAGCAAGATATGATGTAGAGCGCAGGTTTGATATCGGAGTTTCTGTCTCCTAGATGGATGATCTAACAAAATCTACGGGTCCATTTCGCCAAGTGGGGGAGTATCGCACCTGTGTACTATACCAGATATTTCTACACCCCCACTTAATAATAATAATATATAAATATATAATTTTTTTTTTTAGATAAAAATCACAGTTTCACCCATCGAAAAGTGAAACGATAATTAACATTTACTAAGCATTAATCACATTTAAAAAAAAAAGAAAGTGAAGCACAACCAAAACAGACAAAATTAATTTGCATTGGAAATGCGTTCCAACATACATACATACAGGTGTCAATAAAGACTTTTTACAATTACATTTTAAAAAAAAATTTTCTGCTTTCTCTTGAAGAGTAGCCATTTTATCAGGGTTCACTTAGCAGTTGTCCTTCCATTAACAAAATGTCTGAAATATAAAATCGTATTGGAAATAAAAAGTTCAATAAAAACTGATTAAAACAAACAAAAACAAGTCGCACATGCGTGGTCCCCCTCTGTATGTGACTCGATGTGGCGAGTGTAAAATGCAATAAATTTGGGCAATTTGGGGCATTTTTGACCCCCTTAAACCCCCTGGGGGCGCGAACCAGAATTTTTCTGAGGTCAAGGATGCTCATTCTATATCCAAAACAATTGCATTTTGGCCAAGTTTCAGAAAAATTGAATGGATGGATCAAACGTTATGGGAGAAAAGGGTAATTTTTTGCCATTTTGGGGGCTTTTGACCCCCTGGGGGCACAAACCAGATTTTTTCCAAGGTCAGCGATACTTATTTTCTATTAGGAACAATTGCCTCCACATTTTGGCCAAGTTTAAGAGAAATTGAATGGATGGATGAAAAGTTATGGGGCAAAAAATGTCATTTTTTTCCATTTTGGAGGCTTTTGATCCCCTAGGGGGCTAACCAGATTCTTTTTGTAAAAATCGAAGAATGTCACTTTCTAACCTGACCAAAGTTACAACTTCATGCAAAATTTCAGAAAAATTCAATGGATGGTTGCGGAGAAAAATCCAGACGGACGGACATGCCTCAAAACATAAGTCCTCCGATTTTATGAATCGGGGGACCAAAAAAATCTGGTCAAGATATTTCATCAACTGTCTTCGTAATATTTTTTTTAAATTGTAGAGAGACTTTATTGACACCCTGTATATAAAGTGATTCTGCGATGTGCGAGAGAAAGTCCAAGAGTGCTCAATTACAAAGGTAAGAGCATTACAAAGGTAAGAGCATAAGACTCGTAGACCTTCAAAACATCCGACTAAGACTCGCAGACCTTCAAAACATCCGACTAAGACTCGTAGACCTTCAAAACATCCGACTAAGACTCGTAGACCTTCAAAACATCCGACTAAGGATCGTAGACCTTCAAAACATCCGACAGACTCGTAGACCTTCAAAACATCCGACTAAGACTCGCAGACCTTCAAAACATCCGACTCGGACTCGCAGACCTCCAAAACTTCCGACTCGGACTCGCAGACCTCCAAAACTTCCGACTCGGACTCGCAGACCTCCAAAACTTTTGACTCAGACTCGCAGACCTCCAAAACATCTGACTCGGACTCGCAGACCTCCAAAACATCTGACTCAGACTCGTAGACCTCCAAAACATCCAACATACTCTTTATTTTAAAGTCTTCCAATATTCAGACTGTCTGTTGATTTTTTTTAGATTAAAAAAATCCATCTCCGACTCCTAGTAAATAATAAGATAAATGTTTCTGAAAAAGCAAAAAAAAAAAAAATCGTTTTTTTTTTTCAAAATATTTTTCGATAAATCTCATGCGATGTTTGGCATTGGTTTATAGCACAAACATTATTTGAATCCCATAGAAATGTTTTTTTAGTCTATTCAAAATGGTGGCAAATCAAATAGTGATAAATGCTAGAACAAATTTTCGACTCGAAAACCATGTGATACATTCAAAAGAATCTGCGGCGTTCTTCCTATTGCCCACTTCGTAGGAAAGAAACAAACAAAGATGACTTCAATCTCCGAGGATCGTCTTTCATGCGGACAATGCCTGGAAAGAAGAGTGGAAACCATCCAACAGTTGAAGAACAGTTGCCACATCGTTTTTATAATTCTGGTCCATATCTGGCTCGCACGGATTTCCACTTGTTTGCCCCCCCCCCTCCCCTCCTCCAACAATTTCCGGATAGAACAACGTTTCAAAGTGACAAAGAGCATTGTGATCACCCGGTCAAAAAATTTCTAGGATGACGGAATACAAAAGCGTGTTTTCTTTATTGGAAAAATACGTTTTAATGAATGGAGATTATATTAGAAAAACCAAACATTTCTTTCCTGGGGGGAAATGCGAGTCATTTTATTACAAAGTTAACCTTATTTCGAAGGATTCCAGCAATAATAAGCCTCAACTCTATAATAAAGTGCAATGTGTATTTTTTTTGTAAATATATATATATATATATATATATATACCTAAAGGGAAGGGAGAACACAAATTTATTTCCAATATGAGACGTTTACTTTTTTCTTTCTGCTTCTTATACCGATTTATACGTTTTTTTCTCTTTCTTTTTTCTCTTTCTTTTTTCTGTTTTTTAAACTTCCTAGTTTGCATTTCATTTCTGCTAACATTTATGTTACAGTCTGGCGTCTTTTTTTTTAATGTTTAGCCATACCCCCCTTTATCTCCAAATAATCATTATTTATAGAATGAATAGTAGTAGTAGTAGTAATAATAATAATAATACTAATAATAAATAATTAAACCTGATAAATACTTGAGCAGTATCCCTAGATATTTTGATCCCTTCATAGGCTGGACAAAAGAAATCTTACCTCTTGGCCAGAATACTAGGAAACTAATGACAATGCACTACACCCAAAGGACTATACTAACCAGCTCTACATAAAATGGTAAGAAGAGAAAGACGACTGGTAAGTATAGAATGCCTGAGTATTTATTTACTCCTCTCCAGGAGTTAGGCACAAGGCCAGTTTTATTTTACTCCCACAAGTAAGATGTGACCCACGGTCGGGTCGGGAAAGTGGGGTTTGAAAAGCCAGCGCCCGAGAGGTGAGCACCTTGGCCATTAAAAATTGCCTGGGCAGCCCCATCGGCATTCCCCGGTAGGGGCGCCTCAGGCAGTAAGCAATAAACTTACTCCTCCCCAAAGAGGGGAGGCGAAGCCTGGGAGGGTGGACCTCCTAGAACTGCACAGGACAGACCCATAGACCGGCGTAAATCAAGCCCTGAAGGCCAAGACAATACCAGTCTATGGGGTGCAGTATCCATCGGAACAGATATTACACTTTGATCTTAGCCAAAAGGCCAAGAAAAATGTATAGAATGCCTGAGTAGCCCAGTTTGCATCTCTCGGTTGCGGCACATCAGGTGATTAGCAATAAACCAACCCCTTCTCATAAAGAAGGTAAAGCCTTGGAGGATGGATGTGTGTGTGTGTGGATGATACAAAAAAAACAAAAAAACTAGAAAGGCTGATCATTGAAGCAAGTTGTGGCACCGCGATGTAAATAGCTCTGACTCGACAAGCAGCAAAATCCCATCCCTTCACTGTAGAGGTCCCCAGATGCCGGAAAGCTTTCTACTTTAATAGTTTCTGCCCTTAAATTTCTAGACTTTGGAATTCCCTCCCTTTTTTCTGCTTCCCTGACTGTATCAACATGCAGAAATTTTAATGTAATGCGAACAGACATCTCCCTACTTAAAGTGTCCCTGCAGGCATTGTCCCTAGTAGTAGTCCCTTACGTCTAGGTGGCAATATACCTTGTTTGGGGTGAAAAAAAAATTTAAATAAATAAATTAAAAAAAAATAAAAAATAAAAAATATTTTTAAAAGAATTAAAGAAATAAAAAAAAATTAAAGAAAAAAAAAGAATTAAAGAAAAAAAAAGAATTAAAGAAAAAAAAAAAGAATTAAAGAAAAAAAAAAGAATTAAAGAAAAAAAAAAGAATTAAAGAAAAAAAAGAATTAAAGAAAAAAAGAATTAAAGAAAAAAACAAAAGAATTAGAGAAAAAAAATGTTAAAGTAAAAAAAAGAATTAAAGAAAAAAAAAGAATTAAAGAAAAAAAAATTAAAGAAAAAAGAAAGAGAAAAAAGAATTAAAGAAAAAAAAAGAATTAAAGAAAGAGAAAAAAGAATTAAAGAAAAAAAAAGAATTAAAGAAAAAAAAGAATTAATGAAAAAAAAAATTAAAGAAAAAAAAACAGAATTAAAAAAAAAAAGAATTAAAGAAAAAAAAAGAATTAAAGAAAAAAAGAATTAAAGAAAAAAGAAAGAATTAGAGAAAAAAAGAGAAAAAAAAGAAAAGAAAAAAAGAATTAAAGAAAAAAAAACTAAAGAAAAAAAACGAATTAAAGAAAAAAAAAAGAACTAAAGAATAAAAAAAAGAACTAAAGAAAAAAAAAAGGATTAAAGAAAAAAAAAAGAATTAAAGAAAAAACAAGAATTAAAAAAAAAAGAAGAAAAAAAACTACCACCAAAAACAGAGAGGAACGAAAGTGGAAGCAAAAAGGTGAGAAAAGAACAAAAATGGAAGTAGAAGCAGCTACATCAATAATTTATATTCACTGGTCAAAAAGGAAATGCAGAAAAACACGTAGACATGGCTACAAAAAGGACACTTGAAAAGAAAAATTGAATCACAACTGACAGCCGCACAGAACAACACGATCAGAACGAATGTAGACTCTGAATAAAAAGGCGAAACAATAAATCACAAGTGAATGCAGCAAGTGGCTACATTTGTTTCACAGCTACTCCCTATCCCTCCGCCTCGCCATGCACCTTGTAAACTCTAGCTCAATTTACAAACATCTTCAAAAAAATAATTGCTTCCTCCTCTGATTTAACACACATTTTTGTTAATAACCCGAAAATAATACATTCTGAAACCAATTAAAAATTTTTTTTTAAATACTCAAGCTATTTTTATTAAAACCCAGCAACCCACAATTAACATCACGTATGAAACCAGTAACATTTTAAAATCTTTAACGTAATACAACTTTATCCTGTGGCGTTAATTCTGGCGTCGCAGAATTAAATTGTAAACATCTTTTCTGGAACAATGCGAGACTGTTCTTCACGTGCGCGTTTCTCAGCTTTCTTTTTAAATACACTTCTTCTCTCCAGCATTTTTGTTCATTTACTTTTATCACCTGAAGATGATTCGATGAAGAATCGAAAACGTTCGTGATACCTATGGGACATACATTGATTCTTTTGATGTTAACACAAAAAAGATCATTAGAAAACTTGAAAAAATAAGTAAATACGTTATTATTAAGAAATGTTATTTTTAACAATGTTTGCTTAAGAAATTAAATAATGCTGCCTAAATACATATATATATATATATATATATATATATATACAATAATATTTTAATAAATAAATATTAATTATTTAAATACCTAGAGACATCGATGTTTCATGCTAACGCAATCTTCAGTCTAGGAACTAATTCCCGACGGTCGGTGGGCGCGAACCCCGAACAAAAATCGCCACTGATTCGTAGTCGGTGATCTTAACCAAAGGGCCATCGTCAATTAGTTAGTAAATATAGAGTAACTTTAACTGTAAATAGCGACACGTGGCCGCCATCCACCAGGCAGCTAGAGTGATCTTACAAAACAGTGTTCGGATCGCGCATATAGCTATTAGTACTGCTTGTTATTAAAGCTACTCGAAAGTGCCCAGCCCTTGTGGGGAGGGGGGCTGATAAACAATAATATTTTAATAAATAAATATTAATTATTTAAATACCTAGAGACATCGATGTTTCATGCTAACGCAATCTTCAGTCTAGGAACTAATTCCCGACGGTCGGTGGGCGCGAACCCCGAACACAAATCGCCACTGATTCGTAGTCGGTAGTCTTAACCAAAGGGCCATCGTCAATTAGTTAGTAAATATATATATATATATATACACACACACACACGCACACTTATAAAAACTTCTGCTCGAATGACATTTTGTTATTGAGGTTTGATCAAGCAGAAGATATGTTTTGCTAAAGATAGTAAGAAGGATAAAATGTATCTTTTCCACACCTGAGGGTGGTGTTGCCATGAAAAGCCATGTTAAAAATACATTTTGCTTGAATCTCTTGTTGGCCATTTTGGACAATCTGATTTGGAGAAATCTCAACCGAGCCTACTCAAACGATTACCTGTGTGTGTATATATATACAGGGTGGGCCAAAATAAGGGTCCTATCTTTAAATTTGAATAACTTGAATTTGAATAACTTCCACAAAATAAAAGTTAAACTCACCAAACTTTATGTGTGTGTAGACTGACCCTTCCGAGATTTTTTGAAATAAACAAAACAAATTTTAGCCGAAAAACACTTCTTAAAACTTACAAAAACTAAAGTATTGTTTTTTACACTGTTTTGAGTTTTTTAAGCAAAAATAATGTTTTCTAAATGAGGGTATGTTCCTTAGGGCTAATACGGCTCATGCTTGCTTCGGAAGGGGTCCTTTACTTATTCTAAAAAAAAAAAAAAAAAAAAAAAAAATCAATAAATAAAAAAGTTATGAATTTTTAAAAATAGGACCCTTATTTTTGCCCATCCTGTATATATATATATATATATATATATATCACTTCAGAAAAATAATCATGTTTTCGTACATGTACGAGAAGAAAACCCGTCTCAGAACTCGTAAAATTAATTCCCCGAACAGAACAGTTTTGCACCATTTTTATGTCCCTTACAAAGATTAAAATCAATAAATCATGCTACTAAACCTTATGTCTAGAATTCTAATTTTAATTTCTATCACAATCCATTGTATGATTTTGATTCTAGAAAATGTCTAAAATTTAAGGCTTGACTTAAGGGGTCTTTAGAAATTAAAATTCAAGGAATCTAGCTTAATTGCTGGCTAATGACTATAGATCAAATTCGATGCAAATCTGAAATATTTGAATTTCCAAATGGGAGGTTTGGTCCATATTATTCCACCTAAAACTCTTTAAAACAAAACTGAAATTTGATCTCTAATGCCTATTGTAAAAATTTCAGGTATCGGAATTTTCACAAACGGCTTCCACCCCACTTTACCAGGAAACTAAATTAAACTAAATATAGCCGACATTACCCAACATTACGCCGAGAAGCTGTGTTCAAAAAGTCATAATTATCAGTTAATCAGATTATAAACAAATTCTATACACAGGAATATATAAACGAGAGTTGCCAAAACTATTAGCCAATCAGATTGCAGCAGGCAGACGATAACTTAGGAAAAAAAAGAATTTCTACAATGTGTGTTGGCACGTCTTCTGCTTGTTCCTCGACCCCTTCTCCTTGTTTGCCGTCTTCGTCTGCACTCAGTGCAACAGAACCCGTACAAAAAAAAAACCTTCTGGACCAGTTGCCTAGTTTTATTTTCTGTAAAGGTTTACAATTGGAAACTTTTCAATGAAAAAAAAAACAAAAAAAAAAACTAAGCCTGAACAAAACCCAAAAAACCCTAACTCAGAAAATGTAAACAAAGTTAAAACGAAAAACGTTCCTTATTCTTATATATTTATTTTATTTTTAGTTTCTTCGTGATAGTTTTGTTATTTGGAACTTTTTTTTGAATTTTTTCTGGCAGTCTTCGCCTCGGAAACTCTCGGACGTTTCCGTAACTTGCCCGCACGTTGATGACGCAAAGTCACGGAAACACAGGTTGCTCCTATATAAGTACCAAATAGAGATATGCATCTATATATAAATATGTATCTATATACTTTTTGCTTGTTTTTGGCTATTGAAACAACCCGGAAAACAGTGAGCAGCTCATACCTAGATAGATTTAGGAAGGGTCCTACTAACTACCCCACTTGGAATTTTAGTTTTCAGCAATCTCTTGTTTTTTAGCATCCACTACCCACAACTGATAAATTTGTACACATATTTTTTGTAAATAAAAATACGGCAAACCCCATTGGGGATAATGTTAGGTAGGTTTTACTTATAGAGTGAATGTGGTATTTTGGTGAGTGAAACTAGTTTAGAGAATAGACCTAGAGGACGACAGCCGACCCCCATCCAAAATCACGCACTTTTGGCCTTGTGCCAGATCTTATTTTATAAAGAAATTTTTTGTAAAATTTTAAAGATTAAGAAAATATAGATACTGTTTGAAAAGAAAATAAAAACGTCATATCTTGGCCAATAAGTGATGTATTGTCATAATTGAAAGTGCATCTTTTAGAAAATTCTTTGCTGAATACAACTCGCTTGAAAAAGCCTCCACCGTAGTTTTCAGATGGGACCTGAACGTGGAGCATGCGATCTTCAGTGTCTTTCGTGAGATACCTGAACACCAATTCGATCTCATTTCTTACCATTGTCGAATATTTTTCACCTTTTTCTGCATATGTTTTGTGATATTAGATTGTTTTCGGATTTTTATTTGATCCAGCTGGTCATTTGTGTTGCAGTCTTTCTCAAGTGCGCCCCACATGACGAGTGGATGAGGGGGGGGGGGGCAGATGTTGGCACTGACGTCGTGAAAGTTCTCAGGCAGCTACTTCTGGGTTTTCCCGGAAGTATGACATGGAACCGAGTCCTGCTGCCACTCATGATCTTCCCCACAGCCACCCACTTGACCCAGTGCTTGAAAACAGCGGACATCAACTCAATATAGCCATCTAAATTGTGGGGACGACATGACGTGGCTTTTACTGGAAACACGGCAAAAGTTTGAGAGACGTTGGTCGTCATGATGTGCAAGACTGTGTGGAGTGCAGACTAGCCACCTGTTGTGCTGCACGTTTAAACAACTGGACGCTTGACTTTGTTGAAGTATTTCTTGGTTTTCATAACGCGCTTCTCTTTTTTTAAAAAAAATTGTTAATGGAAATCGCTCTAGACAAGGCATGAAACCACTTGATGTGAGAAGCTAACATGAACGAAAGATGATTATCATAAAGACAGGCGATGCCTATTGGCTTTAATCTTGAAAAAAAAAAAAAAAAAAAAAAAAAAAAAAAATCAAGATTATAGGTAGGAAGAAAACAGCTAGCAGGAAGAGAGTTCCACAAGCGCGCATTTCATTAGAAAGAATCTGCTGGAATAGGAAGCTGTATTACAATGAGGTAACAAAATAGCGAATTGATGAAACCACTAGACCAACGAGTCAAACGAGCTGGAACAAAGCAAGGAGGGAATAGATCAGACAATTCTAGAGAAAACATGCCATAATAGTATTGATAGAAAAAACTGAGACTAGCAACATCACGTATGTGAGAGAGAGGGTGCAGAGAAGAAGGAATTGTAGGGCCAATCAAATTACAGATACGTTTCTGCACCTTTTCAATAACCCTCAAATGGGACAAAGATTCACCAGCCAAAATATGACAACAGTACTCCATACATGGTTTGATAGTAAATTTGTAGAGATAGAAAATAGCCTAAGGTATGAAAAAGTGTTTGGAGTGATTGAAGAGAACTGACTTTACGAGAAGCAGAAAGAGCAATGGATCTAATATATGAACTTCAAGAAAGATTTGATGAAAGAGAAAGACCAAGAAGTTTCAGAGTTGATTTATTATAAGCCCCCTTTACTAAAGGCCGGGCACTCTGAGTGAGTTTAATAACAAGCAGTACTAATAAGCTTCATGCGAGATCCAACACAGTTTGTTGATCACTTTAACTGCTCGTGTAAAATTACCCGCCGACTCGCTATTTACAAAGTTAAATTCCTCTTTAATTATTAGCTAATTCGCTATGGCCGAGGGGTTAACGCTCCTGACTGCGAATCAGTGGCGATTTGTGATCGGAGTTTGAGCCCGCCGACTGTTGAGAATTAACTTCTTGCACTGAAGATTGGATTAGCATGAAACATCAATGTCTTTAGGTAATAAATAATTAATATTTATTTATAAATATTAATATATATATATATATATATATTAGTGAAATAATAACTGAATTGTGTCTACATTTGGTTATTGGGGCAGTAGTATTTTGATCAGTACCATGGAGAGCCATACATTTAATAGCTGTTCTGTTTTGAAATCTCCGAAACGGCTGATGATCCAAGTTCTTTTATTTAACAATTTAACTTAGGGTCCCTTCTTTGTTTAACTGTTATATAGTTGTATCCCCTTTTTTATTTGTGAAGTTTTAAGCGGTAAATCGGCTTATGCATATGCTGTACGTTTAAGTACATCCCTAGGAATTTAAACTGCATTTTTTTCTTCGTACATAAATTACTCAATACTTCTTTAAACTAATATATATATATATATATATATATATTTTTTCATTAACAGCAGCTGGCTAGTTAGCACACATGGTAGAACACTGGACTGTCACAATCGCTAGTAAGTGATGCGCTAGGTTTAAATCTAGAGCTTGATACGTTCACTGTGTTAGCCAAACTACTGAGTCCTAAATGACCATATTAAATATACATCTATTATGTATACTAGCAAATATATGCTCCCTCCGGTCGCATATTTTTGCTAGGCTGCCGCGTCAGAAATGAACGCTTACCCGTAAACCGATGGAGCCCCAGTCATATTTCTTGGGTGGGTAGACATTGATTTTCTTTGTTTCTAACCAAGAATATTTTTAGTAAAAAAAAGGAAAAAAAAAACAAAAAAATTTTTTATCCCCCCACCCCCAATTTTTTTCCCTCCCCCATGAATACTAATATTTTCAGTTAAAGAAAGAAAAAAAAAAAAATGTTTACCCCCCCCAAGAAAATTTTTTTTTTTTACCCTTCCCATGCATAGTAATATTTTCAGTTAGAAAATGAAAAAAAAAAAATGTTACCCCCCCTAAATTTTATTTTACTCTCCCCCATTCATAGTTAAAAAAAAAAAATAGGAGGCGTCTCGGTCATATCAAAGAACTCATGTTTAAATATGCTATTGAAGGCGCCTACGTCATATCAAAGAAACAGTTTTGTTATTCTTCCAAAATGGTTACCCATTTAGTAATGGCTGAGATATTTGTTGCTTAACTTCAATTTACAATAAAACACCTTGTCTTATCAATGTAATGAATATAAAGAATTATACTGTGAAAAAATCCTCTCACAATGACGTCACTTCCGGACAGACCGGAAGGATGAGTCAGCAATTTATTTTTCCGAAATGGTCACCCATTTACTAATGGCTGGGATATGCCTTGATAAACTTCAATTTACAGCAAAACATATTGTCTTAACAAACGTAATGAAAATAAAGAATGAAAACTGAAAAAATTCTCTTACGATGACGTCACTTCCGGAAAGAACCGGAAGGATGAGTCAGCAATTTAGTTTTCCAAAATGGTCACCCATTTACTAATGGCTGGGATATGCCTTGTTTAATTTTAATTTACAGTAGAACACATTGTCTTAACGTAATGAAAATGAAGAATTATAATGTGAAAAGAAATCCTCTCAAAATGACGTCACTTCCGGAAAGAACCGGAAGGATGACTCGGCAATTTAGTTTTCCAAAATGGTCACTCATTTACTAATGGCTGGGATATGCCTTGTTTAATTTACAGCAAAACACTTCGTCTTGACAATGTAATGAAAATGAAGAATTATAATGTGAAAAGAAATCCTCTCAAAATAACGTCACTTTCGAAAGGATGACTTTGAAATTTTAACAGTACTCACCATTGAAAGTATGGTCTAGAAAACACACGGGTTTATGAAGAAAATGGCTTTAATTAATTGTATGAATAATTTTTATTAATATCACCTTATCGGAAAATATTGTAAATACATATGTAAATTTGATAATAGCAGTTATAAGTGTATATTTGTAAATATAAATTTAATTGAAGGTTAAAAGGAATGACTTATGTAAATGGCACAACCCGTCTAGTGTCTGAACGACTTTTTGTAACAGTATATAAGGAAGTTGAAAAAGTATTAGTTGAAGTAAGATTCTTGACACGTTTTCCGTTCTAATCGCAGTCTCGTCTTGAAATTTCGTTCTTCTTTGTTTATTATATGTAATAATCTAATGTTATTTAATGTTATCTAATGTAAATTAATTGATTAATAGTTTCCTAATTCTAAAGGTATACAAATATTATGAACGCTGGCAGACTTTAGTAAATAGTCATACTGGAGTTTCGGCTTCAGACAGACAGACAGATACATAAACTCCATTATTAATAGATGTGTATAAATGTATTTGTTTGACAGCTGAATGATAGCTAAGATCAGAGAAAATTCTCAATCCTCATCACACTGTTCATCTTTCTTGGCCCCTGAGGTTCCATAATGGGGTTGCACATCCTCGCCTCCTCTCCTCCAACTTATCCCAATATCCTTCCAGCGATTTTGTCAATCCGAGTTAATATTTCCTTTGCTGAAAGCAATTTAAGTAATGGCTTCTTTCGTGGTCAGAGCAGATTTAACACATCAATTTCTTACTCCTCCCAACCCCGAAGCATTTCATATGAAATGTCGAAAAGAATACAGAAATCACTGTTGTAAGCACCAAATTAATATCTCTCTCTCTCTCTCTCATATATATATATATATATATATATATATATATATATATATATGACACTACCTACACACCAAAAACACAGAGCCTCCCCCTCCTCTTTCCCCACCTCTCCACTCACAGCCATCCACATTAAGTTCATTCACTCCCACCCCTCCACTTTTTATCTCACAGCCATTCACATTAATTTCATTCACTCCCACTGACTTCTCTCAGCCCGGACCTCGGTCCTGTGCTCCCAGTAGTGGCTACTACTACTTCTCATTAACCCATCATGTCAACCCAATATTTTCATGTACTTGCATGACATTTTTCTTAAAATTATCATCCTGAGGAAGTCTTATAAATAAAGACGAAACGTTGATGAATACATAAAAAAACATCTTTTGGTTTTTCCTTTTTCATTTCCCATATATATATATATATATATATATATATATATATATATATATATATACTAGTGACTGGTATTCACTTGGAGTAGGTACTACCAGATCAGGTTGTCTAAAAATACTGGGTTCCTGAACTAAAATGCACCAAACATTGATGTTATGTTTTTCCTTTCCCTTTGCAAAACTCAATCATGTTCTGCAAAGCCAAAAACAACATTTTTCCTCTACAAAACAACCAAACCAAACACCATGAATAAATATTTGAAGATATAAAAAACTTGAAGCATAAAAACTTTTACCAAAATGACCGGATTTGGCATTAAATAACCTGAAAAGTGTTGATATGCCGTAAAACAAAACAACCAAACCAATCACTTGGAGTAGTCCGTGTGCTGGTGGTAGAGCAAGTGCTAGCATAATTGCAAGAATTAGGAGTGGATGGAGTAATTTTAAGGAACTTCTGCCATTACTAACCAGCAGAGCGTTACCACTGTCAACCAAGTGAAAAGTCTATCAGGGATGTGTACGCAGTGTGATGATGTATGGAAGTGAAACGTGGCTAGTGAAAGTTGAGGACATGCGTTGCATGGAGAGAAATGAGAATGATACGATGGATGTGTAATGTGAGTCTTAAAGGCAGGCTTCGATCTGATGACCTCAGAGGAAGATTAAGTCTGGACAGTACAAGGGAATGTGTGCAGAACAGGAGACTTTGATGGTATGGGCATATTGTAAAGAATGGATGACAGTTCTTAGGTCAGTAGATGTAGAAAGGTTAAGTTAGCAGGTCCCGTTCACAGGGTTTGTTTTTTGTTTTACGGCATATCAACCCTTTTTAGATTATTTAATGACAAATCCGGTCATTTTGGTAAAAGTTTTATGCTTCAAGTTTTTTATATTTTCAAATATTTATTTACAATGTTTGGTTTGGTTGTTTTACGGCATATCACCCATTTTGGATTATTTAATGCCGTATCCCATCATTTTGGTAAAAGTTTTTATGCTTCAAGTTCTAGATATCTTCAAATATTTATTTATGGTGTTTGGTTTGGCTGTTTTGTCCTCGGTTATTTTTTCATCTTTTCGAAGTTATATTTTGAATCGACTTAAAGTCAAAAATTTGAAAAGAATTTTTTTTTTTAAAGTTGTTGACATCGCGTTTCTTATAACGAGCTGTAAAAAAGCAAATGGCTTTAACGAATCGAAACAAATTCGTTTTTAGTTATTTTAAAATCTTAAAAATACCAATGAAATATTATTTAAATCTTTTTTAAATACATTATCTACCGAGATGTCCTATGTTTAATTTAATATTTGTTTTATTAAACCAAGAAAATCTATCTTTTCAATGAATTTCGTTTCTTTACATTCTAATATATTTTAGTTACTTTATGAACGTAACCGATAATTGCTCCTAGTTATCCCAAACGTAACCCTTATTGAAATTTATTTGAATGTTCTAACTGTACATGTTGGATAATGGCACTATGGGAATGGACGTATCTGTTTGAAGTTGTTGGTTTGACTCGCACGAATTAGCGCGGGCCGGCCCCGTGCAGAATAGGGCCTGTTCTAACAGTCGAAGCTAACAGACGTGACAGGGTCACCGCATGACGAGACCTCAGATCAAGGGTCAATGTGCACCTGCGAGGGAAACAGGGATCCGTTACGTCACTCGTTCTTCGTGAGAAGCGAGTTTTAGCAGTCTGGGTTTTGGAGGCGGACCCATCAGACGTGATTTTTACCATGTAAACTACAACAGATTAAGGAAAATATTTCCCTAAGAAAATACAGGTGAAAGATCTCTTCTCCTCCACGAATGGTTAAGACTTAATTGCTAAGTAATTACGGAAGCAGTAATTATTATTATTTAAAAAATTTTTTTTTTTTCCTCTCTCTCTCTCTCTCTCTCTCTGTTAGTGAATACCTCCCGGCTGATTTGATAACTAACGCTTGAAATAAAAACTGAAGTTGAATATAAGAAGATTGTTTGTCTTCCGACCGGATCATGGAGCTTTTGTTGCAGCGGCGTGGTTCACGGCAGGAGGAAGGAGTTTAACCACTAGACGACATCGAGGCGGCGAACCTCTATGCAGCGAGGGAGAAATTTAAAGGTATGCAAACTATATGATTTATGATGTAAAAAAAATGACGAGTGATTAAACGTGAACTGTTTCAGCCCGGGACAGGAACTGCCACGGCCCGTTCCGGGGACGAGTATAGTAAATGAGTGGCGCCGCGGCTCAAGAGAAGGGCTATGCAACATACATATCGATATATATATATATATATATATATATATATATATATATATGCCTAGTAATTTTACCGTAAGTGACAGAACTTAGCTGGATACTCCACCAGACCAGATGAATTCTTGTCCTGAAATCTGATAAGACCAAAAGAAAGATACACTATAGCATAGTTAACTGGTAAATTGGGGAGAAGAAAAATTGATGTTCTCCACTTCTTTACTAACTCAACGTAGAGGAGAATCTTGATTGAACACTCGGATATCTATGGATCCCATATAGACATCAAGTGTTAGCCCCAGGAAGGAGGCCACTTGATTTCTGAGAACTTACTGAAGTAAAGTGAAAACAAAAGTGATATGTCATCCATAGAAAGACTTGTGCTGTATCACAGCTCTACACTGTGGCTAGACAGACAGGTTTCAAGCTACGACCATTAAGCCGCTAGGCAAGTGCCTTTAGTAAGTGAAATCTCAATACTTATATAAACATTGAGAGTGCTCTATTTATGTTTACAAAAATTTGTGCATTATCGCTTATGGTAGTTGGTAATATCACTTACCACAGTGCTCAACCCAAGAAAAGGAGGGGGGGGCTTATGCACACTTACACAAAGAAGAGACAATTTGGGGAAATGGCTTATACTCAACCCCAGCCGAAGGAGACACGTCTGATAAAAAATTTAAAACAAACGAAACGAAGCGGCCTTCATCCTAGACAGGTTGAGCTGACTTCTTCCTTTGAACAAAGTTTCTAAGGAATATTATATTCACAAGCGGTTCTCAGTCGCATGTATATAAAAGTTAGAGAAGATGACGATGTTAGGTTTTACAGTTCTTGCAAGGAAGTGTCGACGAACTCCCACATACAGTGGCGGGCATTCCCAAGTGGTCACCCGTCTAGTCCTGATCAGGCCCAACGTCGCTTAACTTTGTTGTATGGTGGCATAATAATGCTGACACACTGGTTCTCATTAAACATGTCTGATAGGTACCATTCATTTCGTGAGGTCTTCACATTGTTTCGCTTTTCACTTGAAGCCATGCTTAGGGTTAGATTTAGGGTTAGGGTTAAAGTTGGTGCTGTAAGCAATAGAGAAACGGGTACTGGGATCGGTATAAAAGCAGACATTTGCAAAGAAGGTTTTATTTTTCGAACTATCACACGTAGGAAAAAATTGTCTGCAGAAACGATGAGATACTAAAATAGGTATCAGTACCCGGATGTAAGTCTCACAAGAACTGGTAAGCAGGTTGCAGAGTCGGAGTCGAAAGAAGTCGGTGGTTTTGGAAAGAGACAGAGTCAGATTCAATCTTGGAAAAATGCTAGGAGACAGAGTTGGATTTTTTAATCCCTGAAAGATCAGACCGTCTAATAATTGGAAAGAATTTTAAATAGGGAGTCTGAGCTGCAATTCTGTCTATGAGGTCTTAGCATTGTTTTTCTTTTCAGTTGTAGCCATAGTGCTGTATAGAATAGAGCAATTTGTACCAAGATGGGTTAGGGTTAGGTAATGCAGCTGTATAGACATTTATGTTACATTTAATATTTTATTTCTTTTGACTAAAAGTGTGTTGTTTTTTTAAAGTTAGATTAAAGCTAATGTGTTTTTCTTACAGTACTTCAAAAATTCGTCTGTTATACATATCCGGGCGTCGGAATCAGAGGTTTTGTTAGAGTCATAGTCGGATTGAGACTTTTTAATCTCCGAAGAATCATCAGACAGTCTAAATATTGGAAAAACATTAAATTACAGAGTCGGAGAATTTAGAATTCTAGGAGTCGGACTTTCAGATTCTGAAACCCTCATAAATATGCGTATGGATGAATTCTGTCTACACCTTCTATGACAAGAACAATACTAACAGTTATTTGGCCAGGGTTGCAGAGTCGAAAGAGTCAGAGGTTTTGAATCTCAGACACGTAAGAATACTAAAAATTTTCGAAGAATCAACAGACAGTCTGAATATTGGAAGACTTTAAATTAAAGAGTCTGAATTGGAATCAGCAATTTGTTTTAATCCTAGGAGTCCGAGTTGGACTTTATATCTTCAAACTACATAACCATAAATACACGTAAGGACAGATTATATATGTATGTACTCAGATTCTATGACAAGAACAACACTGACACTTATTTGAACCCATTTTTAATCATTTTCCCATTCTTAACATCTTGTTGCAAATTTTCTAAATTTATTTGAACCCATTTTTAATCATTTTCCCATTCTTAACATCTTGTTGCAAATTTTCAAAATCAAGAGCTTTCAGTCTTGTAAGGAATTAGCAAACAAAAGACGAAACACTTTTTTTAAAATTATTTAAATGTTGATGTTTGATTTTCGGATGCATTGTTATAAAACTTAACAATATGACTGGAAAGACACTATTCTTTAGTCTGCTGTTGTCATCTTCTAATATATATATATATAATATTTATAAATAACTATTAATTATTTTAATACCTACAGACATCGATGTTTTATGCTAAAGCAATCTTCAGTGTAGGGAACTAATTCTCAACGGTCGGCGGGCGCGAACCCTGATCACAAATCGCCACTGATCTGCAGTCAAAGGTCTTAACCCCTCGGCCATAGCCAATTAGTTAATAATTAGGGAGGAATTTAACTTTGTAAATAGCGAATCGGCGGCTAGATTTACCCAAGCAGTTAAAGTGATCGACGAACGAATTCGGATCGTGCATGCAGCTATGAGTACTGCTTGTTATTAAAGTCACTCAGAGTGCCCGGCATATATATATATATATATATATATATATATATATATATATATATATAAATAGATATATAAAGTCAATGTCTGTGTGCATGTGTGTGTGTTCCCTATAGAAAAAAAGGTTAGAAAATCTACATATAATGTAAAAGTGTATTCTTATATAAAATTTACCGTGGATGACAATGGAAGTGCCCCAAATCTCTAAGTGCACCCCTAAGAGGGGCTATGAGGGCATAACCCCATTAAAACTTCAAATATATCCTACTTTTATGAAATTTAAATCCTATGAATAAAATTTTCTGGAGAAAACAATGGAAGTGGTCCCGAATATCTACATTACACTCATAAACTAAGTGAAACTAAGTAAAATTTGAAATATATCTTAAATTTTTAAAATCTATATCATATAGATAAAATTATCCGGGGAAGAAAATGAAAGTGGTCCCGAATCTCGATGTTACCCTCTATGTGTCAGAACATCTACGTGGCTCCACTTTTAAGTGACCCATGGAGAAAGAACGCCCTTAAAACTTCTGATTTTTAATGAAATTTACAACATCTATACAAGACATTGAGAGAGTTTTCTAACATTTCAGAATCTTCCGACAATATTAATGGCTGAAAAGGGAGGAGGAAGTAGTAAAAAAAAAAAAAGAAATTAATATGGTGTGATGAGTATAGTGAAAAAATACATAGTGATCCTCATTCAATCCCGGGCAACGTCGGGTGTTCCTGCCAGTTTACACTAAAAATAATAAAGTTTAGCAATTCCTAACTTTACATCCAGAAAGTTCAATTTCTATATAGCTACACCGTTTCTATATAGAACCATAAGGTTTATAGTGTATCACAAAGAAAATGATGACTCATTCAAATTCAACAAATGCGTGTAAGCAGGGAACTCTAATGAAAAAAGAAATCCAATCCAATTTTTTTTTTGTATTAAGGGAGGTAACTTTTATTCAATCACAAATAAAACAATAAGAAACAGATCCCTTATTCGGCACTTGGACATTGTTTAGGTTAATATCGAGAAATCCTTATTCCTTATAAATAATTGTATCACAGTCAATAGTTTTCTTCAAATGTCCAGCTGGCTTGGCAGGCCGAGAGCAGACTCAAGGCATTTCCACAAATAATGGCGATAGAGAGGCGCTCGTAAAGCCAAGACAATTCGCGATTGTCTCCGGTGTTGCATGTCATTAATAGATCAAGGCTGCCGAAGAAAGTCGTGTGTGGCTGAGCCAATCACTCCACTTGTTTCCACAGCGATCGGTTGAAATACAAATCTGTCGAGAAGATTGGCATATTTTGACCGCTTGCGACTCGCTGCTGGATGTCCAGGGTTTGTTGTCGATTCTATCATTAAATTTATTATTTCTACTTCACTTCCTCATTTACTATAACTTTTGGATTGAACTCACCACTTTTAGGTAGAATTCGCTTGGACATCACACTATATTGCCATGCTCGACATGTCACCCAGTGGATAAAAAAAGAAACATCCA
>OY744542.1:10780918-10788418 GCA_963556195.1 Sepiola atlantica
ATTGTCTTCCCCAGAAAATTATATAAATACGTTTTAAATTTCATCAAAATAAGATATATTTGAAGTTTTAAGGGGTTTATGCCCTTAGAGGTACACTTAGAGATTCGATAACACTTTCATCGTCTCTCCCGGCAATTTTACATAAGAATACACTTTTATATTTTATGTACATTGCCTAACCTTTCTATCTATACAGAACACACAAACAGATATTGAGTTATATATATATATATATGATTTATTGAAGGTGTATCGAAGCATTCCGTTCAGGCGGTTATACATCACCACAAAACACTTTATTTCAAAGTATTATTTATTATTTACATTAAACTAAAGATGTTTCTTCCTACACGTGTTTCATTACCAAGCAGGTCCTTGTTTGGCAGATCATCAGGGAAATTAAGTACTTGGATTAATAGTTTCAGCAACTGATAATAGACAATGTGGTGTTGCCCCAATTGAGGTCACTTAAGAAGAGGACCGAAGAAGAAAAAAAACAAATAAAAAAATAAAAAAGTTATAAAAAATATAAAAATGTCTTAAAATGGTCCCAAATGCATTAAAAAAAACAAGCAACAATGTGCTAGAAAACCTCGTCGAGCGGCACAATGATGAAAAGACGATGAAAAAGCATATCCCCCTCCCCCCAGACGAAAACAAAATACAGATCACAAGTTTACCACTCCAGTCTACTGATAGGGTGGTCATTCCACATCAATTCCCTCAGAGGATAACACACCATAAATGTCCGTTTGAAATGCATGTGGTCGTGCAGGCCCTTTTCATAGGGCCGACTCATTTTCATTTTGTGTTTTCCTCTGAGGGAGTTGATGTAGAATGACCACACTATCAGTAGACTGGAGTGGTAAACTTGTGATCTGTATTTTGAATGTTTTGTGTATATATATATATATGTATATATATATATATTCGTTGCCCTATTTATTTGAAACTCCCTTGGTTGGGTTCTGACGGCCTTGACATTGTTAAAAGGATTTCTTCTTCTACTCAACGTTGTTTTCCGGCAACCATGTTGAGGGTAGTTTACACGACTCGAACCTTTTTCTCTTCTTTTCGTAAGGATGTTTTGCCAGCCATTCAAAAGAATTCTGTAGTTTATAAATTCATGTGTCAGTGTGGAGCTGACTACGTTGGCAAGACATCCCAAAGATTAGAATTTAGAATATCCCAACACATACCACGTGATATTCGCCTACACAAGGTTTCGAGATCATCCGGGAACTTCCAGGCACAGGAATCAGCCATCGGTAATCACCTCGTTAGTACAAATAGTTGTTCTGACAGGTATTCCGATGGGTGGTTTTCTGTTTTACACAGTGCCAGGTCGAACTACCATCTCAATATTCTTGAGGCGCTAGTCATTAACAACTATCGACCTAGCCTGTGTAGACAAAAGATTTTGAAACATCAGTTGGAGATTTTTAATGATTCAAAGCCACCATAACGTTGAGAGATTTAATTTTTTTTTTTTTTTTTTTTTTTTTCCCTTCTCATTCGTTTCCTCCAACTGAAATAAGTTTTATAATTTTTTTTTTTTTTTTCTCCCCCCTTCATTTCTCATTCGACTTTTAGTTTTTAATTTACCATTCTGACGTTTCCTCTCAGAGGGTCAGACGACAAGGCCTTAAGGTAATTTTAACAATTTTCCTTTTTTTTTTTTCCCACTCGTCTGTTTATTGATTTTAATAATGCTACCTCTAAAATTAATCCTACCATTCTGTTGTACACGTAATTTACTTATATATATATATATATATATAAAGAAAGAGAGAGAGAGAGAGAGAGAGATGTGTGGCAAACCGGAAGGGTATTTGACTCAAAATCAGCAGCAAACGGTGTTCAGTCAGATTTTGTTCCTGATATTAAAAACTTTCTGTTTTGGATCGCTTACACTTCTGGTTTGCACAGTTTAGTACTAATTTTTATTTATTAATTTATTTATTCAATTGTTAGGTGAAAGTACAGAATAGTTAACAAAGCCCCTCTTTCCCCATGTTAAGAATGGCTTTCTAAATAATCTTCTGCAGTTTACGGACTATGTTGAAATAATAACATTATTATATAGAAAGCTTATTATTATATAGGAAGTCTTTAATATCAGGAACTAAATCTGACCGAACACCGTTTGCTGCCTCAGGTACTCTTCTAGTGTGCCTATATGTGTTTGTGTGTGTGCACTTCCTGCTGGGTTCGTCTATCTGGTTCGACTTGCAACAAGTGCTCACAATCTCCTTAGTCTGATATATATATATATATATATATATATATATATATATACATTAGTTGATGAGAGCAACTCTTGATAATGACCAATCCGATAATTAGTGAAAAAAAAAAAAGTAATTGATTGAGAATCGCAAGATAAATACAAATCGGTCTAGACTACAAAGTAGAAAAAGATGTTCTGGTGCCACAGTAATGAAAGAAAAAGACCGCCACCCTCTCCGCCCGAGGGGTGGGTGAGGGGTAAAACGATAAAAAGACTAATTAACTTTAAAACATGATGCCAGCATTATTTAAAAATTAGAAAACAAAAAAAAAACCACACACACAGATAAAAGATTTATATGAAGTCACCAATCGTTTTAGTATTGTAATTATATTGCAAAGCAGAGCCATAAAAAATATCTATATAATAATACGCTATGATAATTTCATGTTCATACGCACGTACGTGATCACGTTCTACCTTTTTTTTTTTTAATGGAATCGCCCGATCGCCGAAGGTTTATTCATTTACAGAATATTTGGTGCTCATTCAGAAGTCGACTTTCATGGAAAAAAAAAATCTTTATGATTTACCTACCCGTGCACGGCCATCGTAATAGTAAACAAGCCGCACGTGCGTGGTCCCCCTCTCGATGTGGCGAGTGTAAAATGCAAGAAATTTGGGCAATTTGGCGCATTTTTTCCCCCCCTGGGGATACGAACCAGAAGTTTTCTGAGGTCAAGGATGCTCATTTTATATCCAGAACAATTGCCTCTACATTTTGGCCAAGTTTCAGAAAAATTGAATGGATGGATCAAACGTTATGGGAGAAAAGGGTCATTTTTTGCCATTTTGGGGAGTTTGACACCCTGGGGGCGCGAACCAGATTTTTTCCAAGGTCAGCGATACTTATTTTCTATTAGGAACAATTGCCTCCACGTTTTGGCCAAGTTTAAGAGAAATTGAATGGATGGATGAAAAGTTATGGGGCAAAAAAATGTCATTTTTTGCCATTTCGGGGCCTTTTGACCTCCTGGGGGGCTAACCAGATTATTTTTCAAAAATCGGAGAATGTCACTTTCTAACCTGACCAAAGTTACAACTTCATGCAAAATTTCAGAGAAATTCAATGGATGGTTGCAGAGAAAAATCTGGACGGACGGACATGCCTCAAAACATAAGTCCCCCGATTTTATAAATCGGGGGACCAATTAAGGTTAGTAAACTGAAAAATGACGTCATGCTGTATAGTTACAAACGCAATCTGTCGAACAGCCAGACTATGGACATTTTAACCCCTCCCTCTACTTAAGACTTCAGGAAATTAATCAAATTTTTAGTATTTATTAATCAACAATCACGGAATATGATTAACCCATTACATTATTAGAAACCCCAAAATGTATTATTTCGTGTAAACAAAACACACATTTACTAAAGTTATATCATAGGGTACTAAAAAATCTTTTTAAAACGCATGAATGTATTTTTTAAATGAAAATAAATCATCTACGTTAACAATAAAAAAAAATCTTTTAAAATATAGTTCTCATATATTGCAAAAAAGCCCCTAAATTCCGTATTAATAAAATCAATATACCTCGAAAAAAATGTCATTCTCGAATTAAATAACATTGCAGAAAGAAAACAACGCGGTTTTCTAACATTTGCACATATCTAATGAATGAGATCTTTTTTAAAAAGCCTTAAAAAACTTTTTAAATTGCATTTAAAAAACAAGAAAAAAAACGAAACGAACACAATTCGATTTATACTGAAACTGATTCAATATAAATTTTAAAAAAGAATTCACAATGAATAGTTAATTGTTCATGAATTTAGGGAACAAATAAACAGACGAACGAATTCTGAATAATTTTTATGATGTTTTTACATTCAGTATTGCCCCAAAAATAGCAAATATCTTCATGTATTCTGCAAAGCTGGGTAAACTTTTCTGTTTTCCTAAGGTCAACAATCCTTGAATACTGGGAGAAACACATCCAATAAATGTCACCAATCGTGCGAAAATATACTGTTCTACGAATTTAATCCATATTATCAATTAAGGTCATGAAATTAGAAAATAAAGAATTCAAAATAATTAATTAATAGAATATTTATTGAAATAAATTAAAATGTGTTTTTTTTTTTTGCAAAGCGAACAGTTTATCTTCTAATGTATAAAGTAGAGAGGATTTTTCCCCTGTACCTTCTCGGAGAATAAGAAAATAACCACATGCATCACAGGCTACTAAACTCACCATTACATTACACTTATTCACTCGAGCGTGTTTTAGTACATTTGTTATTAGTTTTTCCCAGCTAACACTAAATATTACATTTGGCCCAGCATCTACGACACTCTGATAAACCTACTCCATATAGGTGGTAGCAAAAACTGTTCTCCCTAACAATTCTGTACTATGACTACTCTCATCGACACCGGGAACTAATAAACACAGTTTAATTTTCACAAACCACCGCTTCTTATTTATTATTTGCCTGATATACAGATATATATAGATATTAAAATACATATAGATATATATATAGATATTAAAATACATATAGATATAGATATTTAAATACATATAGATATTTAAATACATATAGATATATATATAGATATTTAAATACATATAGATATATATATAGATATTTAAATACATATAGATATATATATATAGATATTTAAATACATATAGATATATATATATAGATATTTAAATACATATAGATATATATATATAGATATTTAAATACATGTAGATATATATATATAGATATTTAAATACATGTAGATATATAGATATAGATATTTAAATACATGTAGATATATAGATATATAGATATTTAAATACATATATATATATATATATAGATATTTAAATACATATATATATATATATATATAGATATTTAAATACATATAGATATATATATATATATATATAGATATTTAAATACATATAGATATATATATATATATATATAGATATTTAAATACATAGATATATATATATAGATATATAGATATTTAAATACATATAGATATATATATATATAGATATTTAAATACATATAGATATATATATATATAGATATTTAAATACATATAGATATATATATATATAGATATTTAAATACATATAGATATATATATATATAGATATTTAAATACATATAGATATATATATATAGATATTTAAATACATATAGATATATATATATAGATATTTAAATACATATAGATATATATATAGATATTTAAATACATATAGATATATATATATAGATATTTAAATATATAGACATATATATAGATATTTAAATATATAGACATATATATAGATATTTAAATATATAGACATATATATAGATATTTAAATATATAGATATATATATAGATATTTAAATACATATAGATATATATATAGATATTTAAATACATATAGATATATATAGAGATATTTAAATACATAGAGATATATAAATATTGTCTGTATTTAGGAAGCATATTTATATTTAGGCAAACATTATTAAATAACACGGAGTGGTTTTGTTTGATGCGACTTTTTATTTAAATATATATATATAAATATAAATATATATAAATATATATATAAATATAAATATATATAAATATATATATAAATATATATAAATATATATATAAATATATATAAATATAAATATATATATAAATATAAATATATATATATAAATATATATATATAAATATATAAATATATATATATAAATATATATATATAAATATATATATATATATATAAATATAAATATATATATATATATATAAATATATATATATATATAAATATAAATATATATATATATATAAATATAAATATATATATAAATATAAATATATATATAAATATATATATATATATATAAATAAATATAAATATATATATAAATATAAATATATATATAAATATATATATATATATATAAATATAAATATAAATATAAATATATATATATATGATAAATTTTATTTACACAGACATGTACAAAACCGCGACACCGGCATGTCGATGCTATCGATCAACAGTTACTATAAACTGAGATCTCATCAGGCAGAGTTAGAATCTGATCTTAACCTCAGATCATATTTGGAGAGAATGAAATGGAGGGATAGAGAAAGAGAAGAAGAAGAAAAGAAATTTAACATTTCCAAAATTGAGGCCGTTAAAAAATTAAAATTAAAAATTAAAATTCTAAAAAATCTAAAAACAAAAAACAAAAAATCTAAAATCTGAAACAAACAGGGCAAATAAATAAATAAATAAATAAATAAATAAAAATATAAGGTGGAAAGAGGGGCATATAATGAAGGGAGAGGTGATGGGAAAGTAGACACATAAAGGAAAAGAGGGAGAAAAAGAGAACGTCTGTTGATTCAGATCGAGAGAGAAGGAGGGGGGGGGTAGACATGCACGAATCAAGTGTCAAAAAAAAAAAACAGACTAGTTTATAAATGTATGTTTTTTTTTGTTTTTTTATTGAAAAATTTAATTCAAATGTGGTATTGAATAGTGAGATGATTGATTCCAAAAAAATCCAATTCAAATGTGGTATTGAATAGTGAGGTGATTAATTCCAATAAAATCCAAAGCTTAAAGTTTGTGAAAAATATATATCTTTTCAAAGGACCAAAGTAAAAATTTAAAAAAAATAAAAATCTGTTCTGATTTTATTTTTATTAATAAATATCACATCTAAACATGCTTTCAAGGCTTATTTATTATTATTAAATTCTTTAAAAGATGTTTATAAAAAAATATATGAACTCTTCCAATTTAATACACATATGCATGCATATCACCTCATATTTAAAAAAAAGTGAGAAATCTGTTAATAACAACACAACGTCGATTTTTAATCCTGACGGATATCTACCAACAGCAACGGAAGTGTTACAATCTCATACTCTGATGAAGCTAGGTATACTAGCGAAATTATTAGTCAAAGAACCGAAGTAAAAAATGAAGAAAAAAGAAAAATCTGTTCTGATTTGATTTTTATTAATAAATATCTCATCTAAACGTGCTTAAAAAAAAAGTGAGAAATCTGTTAAAAAAATATGAACTCTCCCAATTTAATATCTTTTCTTTATCGTAGCAAAAAGCCACCGTTTTAGTTCAGGCATCCTAATTTTATTACATTTAGCATTCTAAGGGCTTTTAATGAAATATTCGGTGAATTAGTATATATATCTATGTACAGGCTAATCTCCTAAA
>OY744542.1:10793418-10875918 GCA_963556195.1 Sepiola atlantica
TGCCTACTTGAACTTTCAGAAATGCAACTTTGGGTCAATGGATGAATTATTACAGTAACTTCCAGACTATCTGAAACGGCGAGTATTCTTAGAAATTGACAGGGAATGCAGTCTCAGACTTTTGTGACAAGACGTCCCCTTTCTCTGCGAAGACAAATTCTTCATCTCCACTGCTACATAGTCCATTTCTTCAACCTCATTCTTCAAAAAATTCCAATTTTTACACGACGGCATCAAATAATACCTTGAACGCATCTCCACATCATTCCACTTCTTTTCTTCTTGAAGTCTCGCCAGCCAAAGAGAAAGTCATGTGGTTTCGTTAACTTCCATTCTGAAGACCCTTGACTTTTAACTGACCTTTCAGCTTTGAAACTTTTCAACTCAAACACTACCCTCATTATGTAGCACTCAAACAATTTGAATGACACGATCCTTTTGTGCTTCGCAGCTGCCAGCGCTACCGGAGACAGCACTCGAGAAGTGGGGGTCAAAACTACGAAAGAGGAACCACTTCGCAGTTTCGGCTCCTATTCCTCGACTGATTTTCTGAAGTGGCGGGCATCTGTCAGTAGGGGTTATGTAACACTGATGTCATTTGCCCATGAATCCTATCAAGCCACATACACCTTTCAGCTACCATCAACATCAACAACTGATTTTGATTGCATTGTGATGTCATAATAACTTGTGTTCTTACCAGTCGGGGATACGCCCTCGACAATCATTTCGACAATGACTTTATTGCTGTCGAGCTGAGATATTGTCCTGTTCAGTCCCAGGAGGTCCACCCTTCCAGGCTTTACCTTCTCTTTGAGAAGTGGTTAATTTATTGCTGATCGTCTGAGACGCCCCAACCGGGGAATGCCGACGGGGCGGCTCAGGCATTTTTGGTAGGCCAGAGAATGCTAATCCTGGTGGAATGGCTTTTCAAAACGAAAACTGACCTTGTGTCTAACCTCCTGGAGAAGAGGTAAATAAAATATTAACTGGCATCATGACACTACCCTGCATAAGGCGTCGGCATTATCCCCTTCATCTCCCTTCTTTCACCATCAAAAATTCACCTCTCCTTCCAGTTCGTATCATCCCTATTCAGTAAGATGATTTGTCTGCTTTTTCCTGAAGATCTTTAATCAATTTTCTCAATTCTGAGTTGTTACAGTAAAAGAGACATCGAAATAAGTTTGCAACCGTTCGCTCCACATTTCCTCTTGCCCCAATGGCCAAATGATGGAATTCAACCTTCCATCTTTTATCTTGACACACTCCTGTATCAACTCTTTATATCTGATCTCTTTTCTGCAGATGCAAAGTTTTCTTCTCACGGAACTGTTAATTCAAATATTATTCCTTCTTTTCTTCACACCACACAACAGTATCTGGTCATTGTCCAGATGATACCAACGGTAACACCAAAAGGTTTTCCAGATCTACACTTAACTTCCAGTTTCCAGTCCATCTGTCATATTTTTGTAGTCGTTGGATGACTTTTAGTGGAATTCCATCTTCTTTATTTGTTTGATTTTGGGTAATTCGCCACGAAAATTTTTGCTTAATTGTTCTTCAAGCACCTGATTATGACAACACACATATCTTTTTGTTGCTCACAGTTTGAAAGAAAATACCTTAGCATTCCCTTCTACCCACACCAACATTTATCATTATCACATAACCTTCAACAAACAAGATTGGCAGGTGATGGCATTGCATTGATTCTAATATGGCATCATAATGCAACAAGTATATGTGCAAAGTTTTGCATTTTATTTACAAGTGTTATTGTTATACGTGCAAAGTTTTGCATTTTATTTACATGTGTTATTGTTATACGTGCAAAGTTTTGCATTTTATTTACATGTGTTATTGTTATACGTGCAAAGTTTTGCATTTTATTTACATGTGTTATTGTTATACGTGCAAAGTTTTGCATTTTATTTACATGTGTTATTGTTATACGTGCAAAGTTTTGCATTTTATTTACATGTGTTATTGTTATACGTGCAAAGTTTTGCATTTTATTTACATGTGTTATTGTTATACGTGCAAAGTTTTGCATTTTATTTACATGTGTTATTGTTATATGTGCAAAGTTTTGCATTTTATTTACATGTGTTATTGTTATACGTGCAAAGTTTTGCATTTTATTTACATGTGTTATTGTTATACGTGCAAAGTTTTGCATTTTATTTACATGTGTTATTGTTATACGTGCAAAGTTTTGCATTTTATTTACATGTGTTATTGTTATACGTGCAAAGTTTTGCATTTTATTTACATGTGTTATTGTTATATGTGCAAAGTTTTGCATTTTATTTACATGTGTTATTGTTATACGTGCAAAGTTTTGCATTTTATTTACATGTGTTATTGTTATACGTGCAAAGTGTTGCATTTTATTTACATGTGTTATTGTTATACATGCAAAGTTTTGCATTTTATTTACATGTGTTATTGTTATACGTGCAAAGTTTTGCATTTTATTTACATGTGTTATTGTTATACGTGCAAAGTTTTGCATTTTATTTACATGTGTTATTGTTATATGTGCAAAGTTTTGCATTTTATTTACATGTGTTATTGTTATACGTGCAAAGTTTTGCATTTTATTTACATGTGTTATTGTTATACGTGCAAAGTTTTGCATTTTATTTACATGTGTTATTGTTATACGTGCAAAGTTTTGCATTTTATTTACATGTGTTATTGTTATACGTGCAAAGTTTTGCATTTTATTTACATGTGTTATTGTTATATGTGCAAAGTTTTGCATTTTATTTACATGTGTTATTGTTATACGTGCAAAGTTTTGCATTTTATTTACATGTGTTATTGTTATACGTGCAAAGTGTTGCATTTTATTTACATGTGTTATTGTTATACATGCAAAGTTTTGCATTTTATTTACATGTGTTATTGTTATACGTGCAAAGTTTTGCATTTTATTTACATGTGTTATTGTTATATGTGCAAAGTTTTGCATTTTATTTACATGTGTTATTGTTATACGTGCAAAGTTTTGCATTTTATTTACATGTGTTATTGTTATACGTGCAAAGTTTTGCATTTTATTTACATGTGTTATTGTTATACGTGCAAAGTTTTGCATTTTATTTACATGTGTTATTGTTATACGTGCAAAGTTTTGCATTTTATTTACATGTGTTATTGTTATACGTGCAAAGTTTTGCATTTTATTTACATGTGTTATTGTTATACGTGCAAAGTGTTGCATTTTATTTACATGTGTTATTGTTATACGTGCAAAGTGTTGCATTTTATTTACATGTGTTATTGTTATACGTGCAAAGTTTTGCATTTTATTTACATGTGTTATTGTTATACGTGCAAAGTGTTGCATTTTATTTACATGTGTTATTGTTATACGTGCAAAGTTTTGCATTTTATTTACATGTGTTATTGTTATATGTGCAAAGTTTTGCATTTTATTTACATGTGTTATATGTGCAAAGTTTTGCATTTTATTTACATGTGTTATTGTTATACGTGCAAAGTTTTGCATTTTATTTACATGTGTTATTGTTATACGTGCAAAGTTTTGCATTTTATTTACATGTGTTATTGTTATACGTGCAAAGTTTTGCATTTTATTTACATGTGTTATTGTTATACGTGCAAAGTTTTGCATTTTATTTACATGTGTTATTGTTATACGTGCAAAGTGTTGCATTTTATTTACATGTGTTATTGTTATACGTGCAAAGTGTTGCATTTTATTTACATGTGTTATTGTTATACGTGCAAAGTTTTGCATTTTATTTACATGTGTTATTGTTATACGTGCAAAGTGTTGCATTTTATTTACATGTGTTATTGTTATACGTGCAAAGTTTTGCATTTTATTTACATGTGTTATTGTTATATGTGCAAAGTGTTGCATTTTATTTACATGTGTTATTGTTATATGTGCAAAGTGTTGCATTTTATTTACATGTGTTATTGTTATATGTGCAAAGTTTTGCATTTTATTTACATGTGTTATTGTTATATGTGCAAAGTGTTGCATTTTATTTACATGTGTTATTGTTATATGTGCAAACTGTTGCATTTTATTTACATGTGTTATTGTTATACGTGCAAAGTTTTGCATTTTATTTACATGTGTTATTGTTATATGTGCAAAGTGTTGCATTTTATTTACATGTGTTATTGTTATATGTGCAAAGTGTTGCATTTTATTTACATGTGTTATTGTTATATGTGCAAAGTGTTGCATTTTATTTACATGTGTTATTGTTATATGTGCAAACTGTTGCATTTTATTTACATGTGTTATTGTTATACGTGCAAAGTTTTGCATTTTATTTACATGTGTTATTGTTATATGTGCAAAGTGTTGCATTTTATTTACATGTGTTATTGTTATATGTGCAAAGTGTTGCATTTTATTTACATGTGTTATTGTTATATGTGCAAAGTGTTGCATTTTATTTACATGTGTTGTTGTTATATGTGCAAAGTTTTGCATTTTATTTACATGTGTTATTGTTATATGTGCAAAGTTTTGCATTTTATTTACATGTGTTATTGTTATATGTGCAAAGTTTTGCATTTTATTTACATGTGTTATTGTTATATGTGCAAAGTGTTGCATTTTATTTACATGTGTTATTGTTATACGTGCAAAGTTTTGCATTTTATTTACATGTGTTATTGTTATACGTGCAAAGTTTTGCATTTTATTTACATGTGTTATTGTTATATGTGCAAAGTGTTGCATTTTATTTACATGTGTTATTGTTATACGTGCAAAGTTTTGCATTTTATTTACATGTGTTATTGTTATATGTGCAAAGTTTTGCATTTTATTTACATGTGTTATTGTTATATGTGCAAAGTGTTGCATTTTATTTACATGTGTTATTGTTATATGTGCAAAGTTTTGCATTTTATTTACATGTGTTATTGTTATATGTGCAAAGTTTTGCATTTTATTTACATGTGTTATTGTTATATGTGCAAAGTTTTGCATTTTATTTACATGTGTTATTGTTATATGTGCAAAGTGTTGCATTTTATTTACATGTGTTATTGTTATATGTGCAAAGTGTTGCATTTTATTTACATGTGTTATTGTTATATGTGCAAAGTTTTGCATTTTATTTACGTGTGTTATTGTTATACGTGCAAAGTGTTGCATTTTATTTACATGTGTTATTGTTATATGTGCAAAGTTTTGCATTTTATTTACATGTGTTATTGTTATATGTGCAAAGTTTTCATTTTATTTACATGTGTTATTGTTATACGTGCAAAGTTTTGCATTTTATTTACATGTGTTATTGTAATATGTGCAAAGTTTTGCATTTTATTTACATGTGTTATTGTTATATGTGCAAAGTTTTGCATTTTATTTACATGTGTTATTGTTATATGTGCAAAGTGTTGCATTTTATTTACATGTGTTATTGTTATACGTGCAAAGTTTTGCATTTTATTTACATGTGTTATTGTTATATGTGCAAACTGTTGCATTTTATTTACATGTGTTATTGTTATACGTGCAAAGTTTTGCATTTTATTTACATGTGTTATTGTAATATGTGCAAAGTTTTGCATTTTATTTACATGTGTTATTGTTATATGTGCAAAGTGTTGCATTTTATTTACATTTGTTATTGTTATATGTGCAAAGTGTTGCATTTTATTTACATGTGTTATTGTTATATGTGCAAACTGTTGCATTTTATTTACATGTGTTATTGTTATATGTGCAAAGTGTTGCATTTTATTTACATGTGTTATTGTTATATGTGCAAAGTTTTGCATTTTATTTACATGTGTTATTGTTATATGTGCAAAGTGTTGCATTTTATTTACATGTGTTATTGTTATACGTGCAAAGTTTTGCATTTTATTTACATGTGTTATTGTTATATGTGCAAAGTTTTGCATTTTATTTACATGTGTTATTGTTATATGTGCAAAGTGTTGCATTTTATTTACATGTGTTATTGTTATATGTGCAAAGTGTTGCATTTTATTTACATGTGTTATTGTTATACGTGCAAAGTTTTGCATTTTATTTACATGTGTTATTGTTATATGTGCAAAGTGTTGCATTTTATTTACATGTGTTATTGTTATATGTGCAAAGTGTTGCATTTTATTTACATGTGTTATTGTTATACGTGCAAAGTTTTGCATTTTATTTACATGTGTTATTGTTATATGTGCAAAGTTTTTCATTTTATTTACATGTGTTATTGTTATACGTGCAAAGTGTTGCATTTTATTTACATGTGTTATTGTTATACGTGCAAAGTTTTGCATTTTATTTACATGTGTTATTGTTATATGTGCAAAGTGTTGCATTTTATTTACATGTGTTATTGTTATATGTGCAAAGTGTTGCATTTTATTTACATGTGTTATTGTTATATGTGCAAAGTTTTGCATTTTATTTACATGTGTTATTGTTATACGTGCAAAGTTTTGCATTTTATTTACATGTGTTATTGTTATATGTGCAAAGTGTTGCATTTTATTTACATGTGTTATTGTTATATGTGCAAAGTTTTGCATTTTATTTACATGTGTTATTGTTATATGTGCAAAGTTTTGCATTTTATTTACATGTGTTATTGTTAGTCCTTAATTGCAATGGTTGCATCGCTGTTCTTTTAAGCGGATGTATATGGGTCAGTCTTGTGTGGCCGATTCAACTACATGTTAATGTAACGAGTGCTGCATGCGTTCACTGCACAGGCTACGATTGTTCGGCTAATTGTGTCGGTTCAAGTTTGTTGTATGATTCCGACATCGGTCGCAGTGTCAATTGGGTGGTCTCAATCAGTGTTGCAACAGTGTTGCAAGAGTCTCGGCCTTTTGGCTAAGATCAAAGTGTAGTATCTGTTCCGATGGATACTGCATGCCTGTCCTGTGCAGTTCTAGGAGGTCCACCCTCCCAGGCTTTGCCTCCCCTCTTTGGGGAGGAGTAAGTTTATTGCTTACTGTCTGAGGCGCTCCTACCGGGGAATGCCGACGGGGCTGCCCAGGCAATTTTTAAATGGCCAGAGTGCTCACCTCTCGAGCGCTGGCTTTTAACCCCACTTGCTCGACCCGATCTTGGGTCACATCTTACTTGTGGGAGTAAGATAAAACTGGCCTTGTGCCTAACTCCGCGAGGAGTAAATAAAAATCAGTGTTGCAACAAAAGAACTCTCCCAACAAATAAAACCACAAAACTCTAGTTTAAAACAACAGGTTTATTTGTTGGAGGTTAAAATGGCACTCGTTTTTGAACAACAGACTTACAAATGAGAAATTCTTAGCTCGATCAAATCAAAACATAAGTCCAATGGTTCAGAGTCCAAGCGCCCATCTCTCTCTGAGAGGCATACAAACCAAACTCTACTCTCAGGCCCCAGAAAACAACAACTGCCTGTGTGACACCGAGGTCTAACTGACCTCCTTTGTCCATCTCCTGGAATATTTGTACCTTCGACCGGAAATCATAAACGTGTGGTCTTTATCTCAGTCATCCCCATTCGAACACCTAGAAACATACCACTTGGGACAATGGCCATCCAGCAACTTTCTGAAATGGGCCAATCTGCTATCAATCTATGAACATAAATGGCTGAACATCTAGAGGGTTCTGGCCATTATTCCTAGCTAAAACTCAATTGGTTAATCACCACAGCAGAGAACCTCTCATCTGAAAAAGATTATTTTCTCAAGTGAACTCAAGGTGGCCCAAAACTTCCTCATCAGACATTTCCAATCTCCTGTGCTGTCTCTCCTCTGTTAAATTCACTCACTTGCAGCAAATCTGTTATTTGCATGCATTGCAACTATGCAACCCACTAAACATGCAACTGCCTGATGCATGTATATATTAAAACACTGTCTTAAACAATGTTACAACTCTGGCTTGATGTTTATACAATTTGTTTTTGAGGAAGGTGTTTCATATTGCGTGCCATTTTGATTTTATGTATTCTTCGACTTTCCTTTTAAAATCTGTATACGGTACTTTGATATTATTTATATCCTGGTTAAGGGCTTTTTTTTTGGCTAATTATTGCTCTTAATACCAACGTGGCTTGGTATCCAGCCCAAGATTACTTCCTTTTGTGCCTTAACTAAATATTCTTCCAGCATATTGAAGATGTAAGGGTGGTTCGATCTCCTTTCTTCTCAGGCAATGAGGGAAGATAACGAATCTGTAAATATTACAATCTGTTTTTCTGGTAATTCTTTTACAAGATCAATTGCCATGTTTAGTGTGTGCATTTCCCCAGTCAAGATAAAAGTGTTATCGGTTAGCCTTATAGTTTGTCTTTTTGTAAACGATTGTTGCTGGTGCTTCAACTTTATTCTCATCTTTAGACCCATCTGTATAGATTGCTTTATGTCGTTTGTATTTCGAACTTCTTCAAATTTGTATTAGTATTCGTTTCAGAGGTGAGGTCTTTTTTGTTTTCCTGTCTCAGTGTAAGATCTGTTTTTGGTTTGGTTAACATCCATGGTGGCATATTGGAATATACCCACTGCGATTTTATCAGGGTTCTAATTTATTTGGGAGCTGGCTTTCTTTAATGCATATCCCTAGGGGGCATATGGCTGAGGGTTTACTGATGTAAAAATGGGTGTTTCATAATGTGAATATATTTGTATATGTAAAATGAAAAAAGGAAAGCCAAAAAAAACTTCCTAGCTAAAACAACCATTAACTAACAAGTCGAAGCCATCAATCCCATTCATCTCGCGTCCTTCGAAAGAGACAGGCCACTGCTGATAACGCTACTACCAAAATCATGTTTATCACTCTCTGCTTTTTTCACGTCAGCAACCATGCCGAAGTCTGGACACTTTCTGACAAATCAAAAGTAATATTCTGTATGATTTTTCTTCATTGCTTTCTTCATCCTGAGGAAGTCTTTCAATAAAGACGAAACACTGAAGAATACATAAATCATAGTTTTTGGCTTTCGTTTTTTCATTTTACATTACGTCGGATCATTTTATCCCCACTTTTCTTCATATTTTTATATGTTGCATTATTGGGGTTATTTTGAATCTTTAACATATACTGAAGTGAGAGTTTTTTTCCGTGGCAGTGTAATAAAAGTGTGTTGGCTTCTACGTAGAAACTCTTCATAGGAGAGGTACGACAATCTTTGTCCTTGAATTTGTATGGGTTGTAGTCTTTTAAGCTGAGACTTATGAGCTGCCCTATGAATTATACTGCCACCTAAATTGGATTCATCTACAGAATTCGTGTTATTGTTTCATGCAATGTCAGGTTCACATGAGACGTGGCAGGTTGGGTTTCTCTTTATTATCTAACTCAAGTCTTTCTCGCTTTATTTTTAGCAGGAAATTATAGAAGAAAAACGAAAACAGTTTTTACTCTTTCAATTCTTGCTGCGATGTTTTTGGTTAAAAAAATATGGAAGCGTCATACATCAATCATGGCTGAATTTAAGTGGATTTTAAGTGGCAACATTGACAGATGGGTTTTAAGGATGAAAAAAAGTAATTGATTTTGTTTTCGCTAATTTTTTTTTTTTTAACTTCGTGCTTTTGTTAGTCCGAACAATTACGATGGAAATTTTTTTTTAAATTACCACAAGACATTTCTTCAAACTTTATTTTCATTTACTCTATTATATAAAGTTGTATTTTCGTTTGTCTGTGTGTGTGCACGTCTCGCTAAAAATTACAAACTACCAAAGATATACGTACAAATCTTATTCAGATTCAGCAGCATATGGTAAAAAAGAAAAAAAAAATACTATTCCATTTGTCTAGTTGGAAATCATTTTCATTGGTTGAAAATGTCGAGTTAACACCTTGATGTGAAATCATGTTTTTTTTTTTTCTTTATTTCGGAAATGGACATACTTAGACGGCATCCTATTTTCCTAGATAGAAAAAGGAAGAAATGAAAATGAAAGTAAGCAAAACGGAGAAAGGAAGTGTAGCTTATACAAGCTTGTAACATTTGTATGCTGTTTCGAAGCACAGCTCTACCTCCCCACAGCTCAGAGCCTGTTTGTCAAGCTCAAGTTTTAAATCGTATTTTCATTACAAAACGTTCTTTAGTCCTCATATGTCAGAAGTGTGCTAATGTATGGCTCCGAAACCTGGGCTGTCTCTGCTTGCACACTAAAGAAACTGCACTGTAATGACAAGGCAATGGTTAGATAGCTTGTTTGGTGAGGCCTCAACAAAGCATACCTTTTGGGTCTCTATTCGTACAAGTCAACTTAGAAAGCCTCGTGGACATCATGCTGAAGAGTAGACGGCATTGGTTAGGGCACATTGAGCACAGCAATGGCTGGATTGCTAAAGTCCGACAGTTGAATGTGCCAGCAGAGAAACAACTTCTGGCAGACTAAAGTTGTCTTGGGAGGACATGGTCAAAGTGATAGGAGAGCCATGGGTATGGATTCAGTCAGGCCTCACGAAATACAAGAATGGAGGGGAAACCTTGTCGAGACAAGACAATCAGGCCCCATCCTCATCAGAGGATTAATTGTGGCCTGATTCAACAAATAAACCAGTTGATGATGCTGCTGCTGATGATGATGATGATGATGAAACGCCTAAATTGAATGGACTCATCAGAATTCTTGTTATTTTTTTGTGCAATATCAGTTCCGTATGAGATGTGACATGTTGCATTTCTCTTATTCAACTCTGTCTTTCACACTTTGTTTTAAGCAAGAAATTATAGAAGAAAAAAAAAACAGTTTTTACTCTTTCAATTCTTGTGGCAATGTTTTTGGTTAAAAAAAACAAAAAAACATGGAAACGTCATACATCAATCATGGCTGAATTTTAAGTGGAAAAATTGGGTTTTAAGAACAAAAAAAAAGTAATTGTTTTTGTTTTCGTTATTTATTTATTTATTTTTTAAACATAGTGCTTTTTTACTCCTAACAATTACAATAGACTTTTCTTTCTTTTTAATTACCAGAATACATTTCTTTAAACCTTATTTTCATTTACATATAATAATTATATAAAGTTGTTTTTTCGTTTGTCTGTGTGTGTGTATCTAGCTAAAAATGTAAAAAATACCAAAAGAGAGAACAAAAAAAAGCATCACAATTTTTCACAGGAGAATGAAAAAAAATTTTTTTTTTTTTTACGAATGGGTCACCATTTATCAAGACGAAAAGCCATTTGAGGATAGAAGTTAATAATATAAAATGATTGTCAGTTTTGAAAGCAAACACTTCGACATCTCTCAATATGATCAACTTGTATGTTTGAAAAAAAGAGCATTTCACGCTGACTAATATTCATATGAGTGGTGGCGGCGGTGGTGAAGATGATACCGATGGGACTGACAACCTGGGCGTGCCAAGTTTGAATCCTGTCGGTTCAATAGCACCACTTTCAGTTATGGATGTTGTAAACATTCACGTGGTCCCTCCTGTGAGAATGAACCTGATTCTAGAAAGAATTCGGGAAACCAATGTCAACAGAATCGAGGCAGTCAAAAACCTCGCACGATATAGTGCGCGTGTGCATGCGTATAGAATTGAGAACAAGATGGTAATATTGGAAACGGACTTAAACTTGATATGTTTCACTAAAATAACTCTTCAGAATTGTATCAAAATTAAAGTTCGATACATTGTAGGTGCTAAAAAACAAGGTCAGTTTTTAAAAACACGTTCTCGAACATTCGGTCAAATCAATTACACACTTATCTCACACATGCACATGATAGAAGTATATCCAATTGAGGTAAACGTAAAGATCGACGGTCTAAACAGTTTTAAAAATTCGAATAAAATTAGTGTATAAGCAAATGTATATATATATATATATATATATATATATGGGTACTACTCCAGATGAAGCGCCTAATTTCCGTGACTGCTTGGTGGCAACGATCGGGCAGGTTGCGGAAGCGCCCGAAAACTGCCGAGAGAAAAACGAGGCTGAAGCAAAACTGAAAGTCATAAAAATGGAAGAGTGGCAGACGACAATATAAGACGAAGAATACAAAAGAAAAAATACATATATTTGAAGAAAAAAAACTGAAGTAAAACAAAAACAAAATGAACAAACCATAGCTGAAGAACTATAAATAAACTTCTTTTTACATTTTTTTCCGTGGGCCAAATGATCCATTTTAATTTTTTGGGGGGTCTTTTTTTTTTTTTTTTTTACATAAAACAAAGTATGTTATTTTTCTTAGGATATTTAGGCAAGTTTTTTTTGTATATTTTTTTTTGGGGGGGGGGGGGGGAATTTCATATATTTTCTCGTCGTGGGTCAGGGTTTACGGATACGTTTGCGGCCGGTTCGAAAGGTCTTCCTACCGTTTGTTTTGTTGCGCAGATGAATTGGTAGCAACCTGATCGATCAGCTCTGCTTCAGCCTCGTTTGCATCTCGGCAGCTCTCGGGCGCTTCCGCGACCTGTCCGATCGTTGCCGCCGAGCAGTCACGTAAATTAGGCGCTTCATCTGGAGTAGTACCTATATATATATATATATATATTAATAAATTGATATGTAAGCCATTAACAATGCGAGATTAATTTGTATTTCTTTTTCATTAATCTTATATTTCGGAATAAATTCCATCTTCAGAGGTGACCAGTTATTGAGTCATTTTTAAATTTTTTTTTTTATCAAAAACAAGAATAACCAAACTTATTTCTTTGTTACTTGATAAAACGCCTCTCCGCACTGGTGGTGTTGGCAGGCATGATTCAAATTCCGGTGTCGAACGAAGAGTCTAGCTAGCTTATGTAGGTAATAGTATTGGTTGGCCGTCCATTTAAAGCATTGTTGGATATGTTAATAAATTGATATGTAAGCCATTAACAATGTAAGATTAATTTGTATTTTTTTTTTTCATTAATCTTATATTTCGGAATAAATTCCATCTTCAGAGGTGACCAGTTATTGAGTCATTTAAAAAAAATTTTTTTTATCAAAAACAAGAATAATATATATATATATTTATTTATAAAGATTATTACATTAAGAACTTTTAGAGTTAAAATCAATTTAGTATTGTGTAGTAATAGGGGGAAAAAAAAGATGTTTTAATACTTTTATCGTCTTAAAAAAAACATGGCGCTATGAGCAAAATACACTAGTTTGTTAAAAATCTTGATTTCTCTAGCATATTTACACAGTTCAAACGTGTTTTTCTTTCGATTTTAACTCGAAATGGTTCCTCATTTAATAATATTTAAAAAAACAACCAATAACATTTTATCGCCTGTACACAATTCTTTTATCACATTCTGTTTACACCGTCGATCTTAACAATTGATATGTAGACACACGCACACACAAACGAAGCTGTTAAACTAAACATAGTGATACGGAACAAAAGGGAGAAAGTAGCAACCCTTGTTGAAGTCAGTGTCTCTAATGATACTGGCTTAAACAGAGCTGAAAGGAAAAGGATTACGAAATACCAAGGTCTTACGTACGACATGAAAAGATCTCCATCATTCCAGTAATTATAGGAGCAACCGGACTAATAAAAAAAGAATTTCAAAAACTACCTGGTGAATATACCCGGTGAACCAAGTGCAAGAGAGATACAAACAATTGCACTAAAAAGGACGGTTAGAATCTTAAAAAGATCTCTCGGCTGGAGTGTATGAAATAGCAGGTGAATGTCTGGCATCCGACAGTATGCCCAATCCCCAGCAAAAACAAAAAGATAAGAAAATAAAAATAAATTTAAAATTTTTTAAATTTATTTTTTTGATTAATTACCTACTAGACACAATCCTCGAGTGTCTTCAATATCTTTGTACAAGGGTTTGTCAGGACAACCTGACATGAGGATACTTTCCCCTACAAGTAAACCTTCAAAATAACATACTATTCACAGCCCAAATAAGATCCCCTCGTCATGGCTATACACTGACTCATACGTGGAATGGTGCACCTTCTCCAACTAATGTTACTTCAAGTAACAACACTAAGCTGGATACTGCACCAGACTAGATGAATTCTTGTCCTGGAATCCGGTAATTCAAAAGACCACAAAAAAGAAATACTATAACATATTTAACTGGTCAATTGGAGAGAGGAAAATTAATGTTCTTTACTAACTCAACGTCTGAGAGGTCAAGGAGAACTTCAATAGAATATTCAAATATCTATGGCTCTCATATAGAGATTAAGTGTTAGCCCCAGGAAGGTCCCCCTTGATTTCTGAGGACTTCGACTGAATGAAACAAAAAATATACACACATACATATGTAATTTATATATATATATATATATATAAAATATAAAACTAAAAGTATACTTTTAGAGGATAGAACCTATAGTGAAATGGTTTAAGCTCAATATACGAGATAGAGCAATTATAAAGATAAATGAAAGAAGAGGGATAAATATGTACGAATGACAAATCTATTTCAACTTCGATTGTTCAATGCAAGGTGTACTCGGTAAAAACATGTTTATTTGATTGAACCAAACATCTTTCTATTGGATTTACTTCATTTTGAACATTTTCAACGCTGCCTTCACGAAACCCCTTTTTGACATATTTAAATCTCTTTTCACCGGACACCTTATCTACCGACATTCACCAACTGGACAAACTCCAAATTTTTTTTTACACGCACACTCTTACTCTCCATTACTTTATATTTTTTCAAATTTTGGCTATTCCACTGCCAACTTATCCATCTATGTAATTCCTCTGATGATACGATTTTAATTTTTGAAAAGCCTTGGCTTAAGGAAAGAAAAATAAACATGTTTTTTCTGAGTACACCTTGCATTGAACAATCGAAGTTGAAATAGATTTGTTATTCGTACATATTTATCCCTCTTCTTTCATATATATATATATATATATATATATATATATATATATATGTAAAGAAATTGACAACATCTTTGAAGCACACATTTAAATTGCACGATTGTTGATTTTCAAAATATTTCACTTTAATACATTCTAATGCATGCTTCAAAGATGTTGTCAATTTCCTTACTTAAAAAAAGCGCCAATTTGCGCATGACATCGTCAGGACTTCACTTATCCTAACGTCTTTAAGAACTTGACGTCTCTTTCTGCTCATATCGTGATTCGACCCCTCGGGGTTAATACCATCAAAATGAGGAGGAAGAAAAGAAGAAAAAACAAACTATAAGACAGTCTCGCCTGACAAAGTTGTTCTACAACGAAAGCTTGCAAAAAAAAAATTTAATAAATGAATTTTTCATTTAAATTGCACGATTGTTGATTTTCAAAATATTTCACTTTAATATATATATATAAATATATATATATATATACATATATATATATATATATATATATATACATATATATATATATATATATTACATATGGACATATATACATATACACTTTTCTGAGATGTTAAGGGTATAGACAAATACAAAGAAAGTGATTGTCCTTTATTAGGACAGTAGTAAAACAAGAAGAGGCGGTCACACCCGGATTTAGGGTGTCCTTATTTCAACTGATCTGGGTCAAATCTGGGACATGGTTTAGTTATTTTAGTCCAAATTCTTTCATCCAGACTAACAATGGGAATTATAGCCACTCACCCCACCTGCCTCCAAGTGTTGGGAGTGAGAAGAACCTCAATGATCAAGGGAAAAAAGACTCCAAGTGAACGTTTATTCTCTGAATCCTTTAGAATGCTAAACAGCTGCACATATACTTTACCTAATAAAAGTTTGGGACTATTGTGAATCATTTTTCTAAATTCATTAAAAAAAATTTTAAATATATAAAAAAAAAGACTAATTTTGTCATATTTAGATAAATAAATACACATATCCTCCACCCTATGTGCATTTTTTTTGTATAGAAATAAATATCATTCCCTCCCGTCACACAAAAGTTACAGTAAAAAAAAAAAGTACCTTTTTCTACCCCCACCCCGGACGAAACCATTTCAAGTGGTGAGGGGAAGCGAGAAAGCAAATAGCAAGTCAGACAAATACCACCAATAGAAATTAATTCAGAAAGAAATCTAGTAAAATAAGTTTTTTTTTCATCTTCAGGTCATCAGAAATGTTAATTTATATGAAAATTAATTTGTTCGGCTAATAGAAATGAATTCAGAAAGAAATCCTCCAATCTAAATAAAAAACGTTTTTTTTTTCATCTTCAGGTCATCAGAAATGTTAATTTATATGAAAATTAATTTGTAAATAGAAATTAATTCAGAAAGAAATCCTCCAATCTAAATAAAAAAAGTTTCTTTTTTCATCTTCAGGTCATCAGAAATGTTAATTTATATGAAAATTAATTTGTTCGGCTAATAGAAATTAATTCAGAAAGAAATCCTCCAATCTAAATAAAAAAAGTTTCTTTTTTCATCTTCAGGTCATCAGAAATGTTAATTTATATGAAAATTAATTTGTAAATAGAAATGAATTCAGAAAGAAATCCTCCAATCTAAATAAAAAAGTTTGTTTTTTCATCTTCAGGTCATCAGAAATGTTAATTTATATGAATAATTAAATAACTGGAATTCTATGATTTTTATATGAATATTTGTGCGAACACTGGCAAAGCATAATTTTTGTTGTTGTCATGTTTGATGGAGGGTGTACACTAGTAACATACATATACACACTAATATATATATATATATATATGTGTGTGTGTGTATATCTAGGCAGCATCTTCCCTTGAAGGCAAATATTGTTAAATATAACAGACAACTTATGTCGGGATATCGTTTGGTAGATCCTTTTCATTGACCGTATCAGAATCTTAGTTTCAGGGGGGGGGGGGGGGGGTTGGCCGATGGATCTGCCATAGTTTTCATTTGTGTACTTTCAGGCCCATCCGGGTCCATCTTCAGGGGAATGAGGTGAATCAGGTAAATACCATGTGTTCGTATTTATAGATGGTTTTGGCGGGAATTATATAATAAGTACGAAACTATAGTTAGCATTATTGACATTTTAGTATATTATTATTGAAGTTAATTCTGTTAATTACGTGTTTTTTTTTGTTTTTATATATAGGGCTTCTAATATATGGAGTTTTTTGGACAATGCAAAGGATCTACGAAAGGATATCCAGACATAAGTTGTCTGTTATATTTAACAATATATACACACACACATATATATATATATATATATATATATATATATATAATTATTTCCACAATCAGACAACGCCGCAACCTACAACCTATGAAAGAAACAAACCGGAAGTCCTAGACTCGAGTTTCGCCCTCCTTTGGGCTCATCAGTAGAACACATCCGAACTCAGGATTCGAAACCCGAATCACTTGCATGGTAAGCGAGTACTCTGCCACTGAGCTACCTAGCCACATACAAGAATGTCTATTAATTTAGCTTGGTTAGCTTGTTGGATGACATCGTCCTAGCGAGTATAAAATCGTACTTGTGAGACATCGGCCTGGGTTCATAGTAGTTGGATGACTACACCCCTTGTTGAAAAGAGTAGGTACATTCCACAGTCAGCCATCGCCGCGGTTTGCTTAATCTGTGTAAATTAATAGACATTCTTGTATGTGGCGAGGTAGCTCAGTGGCAGAGTACTCGCTTACCATGCAAGTGACTCGGGTTTCAAATCCTGAGTTCGGATGTGTTCTACTGATGAGCCCAAAGGAGGGCGAAACTCGAGTCTAGGACTTCCGGTTTGTTTCTTTCATAGGTTGTAGGTTGCGGCGTTGTCTGATTGTGGAAATAATTATATATATCATCTCACATTCAAGAAATCTAATATATATATATATATATATGTATATGTACACACACACACACACACACTAAACGTAGCCGTGACCCATTGGGTCACAACTACTACAACCATTCCACTTTGATTTCATTTGAAAAGTCATAAACTGTGACAAATCTGTTCAGATAAATCTTTACTTTTATATTATTATCATATAAAAGTATTTTGATTCTTTATCATTCTTACTAGTATAGTACCTTGACGAAAGAACATATACTACACTACACCCACAAGGAGGAGATAATGCCTGGGAGGATGGTATCATGACAACAGAACAGATACTACACTATATCTCTTCCAATAAAAGATAATGTCTGGGAAGATGGTATGCTGACGAACGAACATATATTACACTACACCCTAAAAAACTAAGAGGTAATGCTTGGGAGGATGGTCGTATGGCAACAGAACAGATACAACACTACCCCCTTTTTGAATTGAGCATTGAAAAATAGTACATAAGTCTGAAATAGTATAGTTAACTGAATTGACCATTAAAAGAGAGCAGAAAGTGACTAACTTGGGTTTACTTCCAGCAGCCTCAGAACTCTCGCTTCTCTTATTTTGTCCTTTAATCCTCACATTCAATCAGCGATGTTTCTGACAAAGGGGTAAGAATTGCTGTTTTCTGGGTCTGAATCTATCCATCTAACACTTATCGTTGGCTAGTTTTTGTTGACCTTGAAGTCATATTTTTTTTTGCTCCTTACATCAAGTGGCTCCATGACTTGTCTGGAGCGATTTCTATAAAAAAAAGATAATAGCTTCAGACAGATACCTAAATCTCCATGAATAATAGATAATTAAATTTGGTTGTTGGGTTTTATTGTACGTCAACCATCGTTGGGTCGTTTTATGCTGCAACTGTACATGAATGTTTTGTATACGATTGGTTTGTAGATTAATTTATTTTGTAGGCATATAATATGTTTTAAACAAACAGTTGATAAATGATAGTCTCTAACCCATAGATAGAGCCTCCGACAGGTACTAGCACTCTGGGTCGGAGTGGACCTGGGAGTAGTGGTTAAATAGGGAGTGAATTGCAATAGAAAGTAGAATGAATGATTAGTCAGAGATTAGTAACATTGCTAATCTCCAAAACAAGATATCAGTGAATACAGAGTTCACTATATATATTTCTTTGTATTAGTAAGTCCACATAGGAAAAGGGGAGTGTAAGATATTCTATTACAACACTCCCCAAATTGGGGCCACAATTGAGTGTGAGGAACAACCAACCCGTTAGTATAATGAAGAAAGGTTTATTGCAATAGTTTTGGTTAGGAACAAAGTGTAGTATCTGTTCTGACGCTACACGGTCTATTCTGTCTTCGGTCAGTGAAGGAGAGATCCTTCTAGACTGAAGCAATTTTTATTCTTGTTCCAATCAAGAGTGCCCCTTTTTGGAGGAGATGGGTTTTCTCCACATTAAAAACCCGATGCCTAAATTTGCCCTCGTGGGGAGGCAAGGAATAGAGAGTACAACAAATGGATAGACAGAGATTAGTAACACATTGCTAATCTCCAAAACAAGATAGCAGTGAATTCGGCGTTCACTGTATATAGTTCTCTGTATTAGTAAGTCTACATAGGAAAAAGGGGGTATAGAATATTCTATTACAACACTCCCTCCCCCAAGCTCCCAAATTAGGGCCTCGCCACTGGATGCAGTTTCATGGCATATGGTGGGGGGTAGTTTATAGGGTTGCGAAATAGAGTAGGCAGGAAAAGGTGGAAAGGATTTGGAAAGATTGATTTCAGGGTAGCGGGGTGGGGTTAAGGCGCATATCTTTCCTAAATGTGTCCAAGACATAATCTTAATTTAACAGATATTTATTGCTTCAATAATTTGTACATTTTTATTGGTAAAACTAAAATTTTATTAAACATGCGAGACAAAACTTTGTGACATCCTCATTGTATAATCAAATTGATACCTACCAGCATAAACGGCTCCAAATAGTTGATAGGGAAACTCAATTCAAATTGAATTAAGCAATATTATAAAAAAGATTACCCAATCATGGACTAGCAGCCAATCAAACCCAGAGAATAGACTTGCTCATCTTAGCATCACAACCTTCTAGGCTTCTATTTCAGTTTATTTAGTTGGACGGTGTGTACTTCCTTCCCACGATGGGAAGATGTGGCACAAGGCCAGCATACAAGAGGTAGTGCACTATGGGTCCACAAAAGATGTCTGTGCAGCACCTTTGGCATTTACTAGTCAGGCAGTTAGCGATTACCTAACCCTGTTTTAAGGAGAGAAGATAAAGCCTGGGATAGTGGATCTTAGGACTACCCAGTACAATACCTTAGCCAGACAGAGCATGGCAGCTGATGCCACAGTGGCTCACCTGTTAGACTGATTGTCGGGGATGTATCCTCAACTTGTATGGTATGCCAATAAGACTTTTGGAGCTCAACAGATCAGACCCCTGAGCACTGACTACTAAATTGAATATTCATCACAGACAGACATCTGAATCAGTACGAAACCTTTTTTTTCCTTTTACTTTTTTTCACCCCCAAACAAGGTTCATTGCCACTGAGACGTAAGGGGGTTAAGGTTGTGAACTAGAAGAAATACCTACAGGGGGATCCTAAGTGGGGAGTTGTGCAGCAACATGTTTGTTCACATTTAAATTTCTGCATATATTTGTACAGTCAGGGAAACAGGGAGCAGAGACAAAATTCCAAAAGCTAGCAGTTCAAAGAACTTTTCCATCTAAGCATAATGGAACATCCCAGCCTTCTTATAAACCAACTTTCTAGGCTTCCATCTCAGTTTATTTAGCAGGAGCTTAACTAGTTAGACAGCTGAGCACAGACAGACACCCGGATTTACCCAGAATCTTACCCACTTTTGCCCTTAACAATGTTATGATAAGCGCTCATACATAACCTTAACAATCTACACCATGTAACAAATTAAATATGAAATATTGAAAAGAAAGCTTTTCGAGTATTTGTTGGCTTCATAGTTTTCATTTTTTTTTCAAAGCACTTCGATAAAAATGTTAATGTTATTCCAGAAGACAACATCTGATATGATTAATTGAAGGCAGTCTGGCAGGGCGCCGACAGATAAATAAAACATGTTATCAATCTTTTGGCAAGCCATCAACCCTGCCCTGCACCACCTTATCAGTTTCCCATGATTTTCGTAGATTCTTGAACTGGGTGGGGCGGGGGAGGGAACTAATCAATATAGAGGTCTTCTTCATCGTGGTAGATGAAGGGACCAGAGGCGAAAACAAAATTAACACTGCAAAGACCACTGTCCATCCAAGGTCACTATTTAGCTAACAAACCTCTCCCAACCCTCCCCAAAATGTAATCCAACTTCGGTTTGCTTTGGTTTACGGCATATCAACCATCCATCGGTTATTTGAGACTGAATAAAATTGTCGGATAGAACTGTATACGTGGGGTAATTATTTTATTTATTTTATTTTTTTTTTAAAGAAGTTAAATTTTATTGAAGAATCCAACACTGGAAAGATAAAGGTGATGGTTAGTGGCCCAGAACTTCAGTCTTTGAAGGACTCTGGTCAATATCCATGCTTGGTATGTAGAAGGTGGGGGGGGGGTAGCAGCAATGCGATCCAGTGCAACCACTGCACTCTATGGGTGCACACAAAAGTGCAGCAGAGTGCATGGTAGGCTCACACCAGATCCAGACTTCAGATGTAAGAGATGTCTAGGAATTGCATGCCCAATTGAAGGCCGCCCTTACACTAAAGTTAAAATAGGTGGACACCCTGGAGGTAGTAGACTCCTTTTGCTACCTAGGAGTTATGCTGAGTGCTGGAGGTGGCTAAGAACTAGGTTCGACTATCAGAGTCAAGACAGCTTGGAGAAAGTTCAGAGAACTTCTCCCAATCCTAACATCCTAATTATTAGCAGGGGTAAGGTCTATGATAGCTGTGTAAGAAGCATGATGTTGTACGACAGTGAGTGTTATGCCCTCACCCAGGACTCATTTGCTCGACTCCAGAGATATGACAGGGCAATAATTAAGTGGATATGCAATGAAAAGCCAGACCAGATTCAGAACATTAGGTCGGACACTCTACTTGAGAAATTGGCCATCCTGAAACTTGATGTTCTAATAAGGGCAAATTGTCTTTGATGGTTCGGGCATGTTGAAAGAAGCACTGGACAACAAAAAGAAAGCTGGGCGCCCTTGGAAGACATGGAAAGAAACCATCAGGCAAGACCATAAACAGTGGCAAATGGACACAGTCAATTCAATTTATTTAATGAAGTTTAACCCTTAAGTCCTATTTTTTTTATATTGGTTTGACATCGAAGATACTGCCTACCTATTTAGCGGGTGTGCTGATGCAACATCATACTAATACCTACTCACACTTGCCAACAGGCTCGTTGCAGATGTGAAACAAGTTGCAGTTTGACACATTTTCGTTGAATATTATATTAAATAGATATTTTGCTGAAATGTGTCATATTTGAAACAAAAAGAATTTAAGGATTAAAGTATTCCTTAGTTTTGGGATTGAGTTATGTTTTGAAAAAAAAAAGCATTTAAGGGTTAAGATGTTGCTTGGTTTAGTGTTTTTTGAACAGGTCCTTTAGGTTATTTGAATTGTAGTATTTTCTCCAGCTTAGTTGGAAATTATGACAGTCTGTTCGTATATGCTGAATCGTATATGATTTGTGATATGAACCATACACACACTGGAGACTCTTCAATATCTAGTAAATGTTTATAAATAGTATATGGAAAATGAAAAACGGAATACCAAAATATTATTGGTCTGAAGAAATAACACAAGTACAAACTATTTGAAACAGTGGTAGTAGGAGAAAAGCGCAAAAAGGCCGCTTATGAAAAGATAAATTATCTTTTCATGAGCGGCCCTTTTGAGCTTTTATCCTCCTACTACCACTGTTTTAAATATTTTGTACTTGTTTGTTATTTCTTCAGACCAATCATCCTGAGGAAGTCTTGAAATAAAGACGAAACGTTGATGAATACATAAATAATATTTTTGGTTTTCCTTTTTTATTTTCCATTACGTTGGAATATTAGTTCTATTTTTTATCATGAGTCTGGTTAGTACAACCTCTTCTCTCGTCTTTCTGTAGCCTGGATGCCACTCATCAATTGTTGAGTTAGAGTTGGCCAAATGTTGTGTTCAGTTTGGTTTGGGGTTGTTTTACAGAACATAAACTATGAAGGTTGTCGACCAAGGGAAGAGTGCATCAGGCATGTGTACGAAGTGTGATTATGTATGGAAGTGAAACCTGACCAGTGAGGGTTGAGGACATGCAGCGCATGGAGAGCAAAGACATAAGAATTACACGATTGACGTCTAATGACAGGCTTAGTTCTGATGACCTCAGAGGACAGTATAGGGAGATGTGTGCAGAAAAGTAGACTTCGATGGTATGGCCACGTTAAAAGAATGTAGAACAGTTGAAGTAGCAGGTTCAGTTCACAAGTGAAGACCAAGGAAAACATGGGAAGAAAGTGATAAGAATTGATTTGAGAGAAAGAGGAATAAATAAAGACCTGGCCAGAGATAGATGGCTTTTAGAAATTGTAACCTAACACATGTCAGCATGTAAAACAGACGTTAAACCGATGATGATGATGATTAACAGGTTATTTAATGCTGAATTAAATTGCCTGATTAAATCAAATTATTTTATAAGATAGTTTAAAGTTAAATTTTATTGAATGAGTCTAATTTCTTTAATTAAGTTTAAGATGTTTCTCGGATTAGTGTTTTTGAATAGGACCTTAATCCCACTCCTGTGTCAGTTTTAATCTTTTCCCTGATGATCCCAAGTATTCTGAACATTTTTTTCTTACAATTCCAAGTATCTGCAATCTATGAAACTAAATTTACTAGCAAAAAGGCTTCATTTTCGCTGATACTTTTGTTTCATGTTTGTTGTGTATGTCCAGCTAAAACTACAAAACAAAAGACCTACAAAGTTTGTATATTCTTGATCGGCGTTGCCCAAAATAAATAATATCTCAAATTTAGTAAAAAATATTCATTCTTTGACCTTAAACCGGCGCAGATTCCATTGGGGTGGGGGCTGTTTTTCATTTATTTTATGCACTAACTAAATATATATATATATATTTAATAAATTTTATTGATCTGAACGAAACCGATAAATCTTTTGTTTTTGATGATTTCTTCCTGCGTTTAATTTGTTTTTCCTTTTGTCTTTTTCACATGTATATATATATACATATATATATATATATATATATATATATACACACACACACACAAGATGTACCTGTGATCCGTTGGGTAACAATCACTATGGCAATTTATTCTTTGATTTCATCTGCAAATTCTTAAACTGTGACATATCTGTTAAGACATAATGTATTTCTTTATTTCCCCACGAACTGACCTCACATTATGTCTATCGTTTTGTAAATGACCTCCTGCGGGAATATGTTCTTGACATCACTCGGAACAATATGCACAAGTAGAGGATCATTACTAATAAAGGTCATGCTTAGGTCTAAAAGCCTAAAAGTAGTGAAAGAACACATGGACAGAACGCTCTCATATGTCATAAGTCTCTCGTATACATTGAATTACAAAATACTTATCGTAGTCAAGTTTTGTTCATGATCTGAATGGGCAGGAATGAGGGTTAGCCTCTTCCCTGATTATCTGAGCATTCACAGGATACGCATCCTGAACATATTTTAAAATGCAAGGTATTTGCGTTCCATCACTGAAACAAAATTTACTCGCCAGAGACGATTCATTTGCCGATAATTTCCAGTTTTCTATGAGTCTCGAGTACTTTTAGTTCTTTGTGATAAGTCTCGTTCTGTTTTCTTATTTTTGTTTCTAAATACTATTATTATTATTTTTTCTTTTAGTAATTGTGGTGTGTTTAGTTACTATTTCCAAAATATAATAGAATACTTTTTCACTAGTTTATTTCTGTATTGTGTTAAAAATTCCAAATTGAAACGGATACTGAAAAAAAGCAACTTTTTTCTAATAAATGTAAATGATCTCATTTAAAAGTAAAATTTCACTTTACAAAACTAATGCTGTGAGAAATCTAAATGAAACAATCTTTGTCATAATTACAAATAAAATTAGATTTTTATTTTATTTTTTTCTTTGTGTGTGTGTGTGATATGCCTATACCGAGAATACTTGGATTGATTTCAAACTTCTGGATTTCAATTTTTATAACTTCCAAAATATTGATAACTTAGAAAAAAAAAATTTCTCAAATTCATATATTCACATAAATAAATACTTTCTTTCTCGGTTCTTTTTGGTATTTTTTTTGGAGGGGGGGGGGGGGGCAGCCGAATTTAGGATGGTATGTTTTATTTTGTACAAGTCGAATAATAAAATAAAAACAATGTTTATTAAAACTGAAATGTTCAGATTTTACTTCCATGATGATTTTTTTTAAAAACTTAGTTCACCTCAAGCAAGGCAAGTTGCCACTGTAGATGTTAAGGGGCTACTGAGATTTAGAGTAAAAGTTTAAGCGGGGGTCATTCTAAATTGGGAGCTGTGCAGCAAGATGTTTGTTCACACTAGTTTTAAATTTCTGCACAGTCGGGGAAACAGACCAGAAAGGGAGTTCCAAAGGACGGCAGCTCCAGGAAAGAAGCTGGGGACCTCCACAGTGAATGGATGGGATCTAGTTAATTGTCGGGTTGGTTGAGTTCATTTACATGAAAGGGGTACCAGAGCAGTAAGTTCATCGGAGCAGATTCCATTAAAGTACTTCTAAAACAAAAACAAGGATGCAACATTGCGGCGATGGAACAGGGGATAAAGCTTGGATAGTGAGGGACCTATTAGATTAGAGACTCTTTTTTAGACCTTGTCTAACAGGGAGAGACTGGTGGATGGTCCACCAGCCCAGATGTGACAAATATACTCCATGCATGGGCGGATGGTCGCCTTGTAGAAATATAGGATACTGTCAGGTGTGAGAAGTTTCGTGAGATTGGCTTTCCATAGATCTCATTCACTGTGCCATCGGAATTGTGGCACAAGCAGTACTCTGATCCAGTTCATTGTTCGTATCAGCTCCACTATAGAACTCCAAGAAGGTTGATATGCAAAGAAAATTTACAGCAAATATCTGTTTTCTTACTACCACAAGAAAAAAAGGTTTTCTTTTCTCCATGTGCCATCAGACGAAATTTCCAAGGACGAATTTTCTTTGCAAGGGCTTCCTGTCTGTGGGACACATTACAACGGACTGCTTCCCTGTTGATTACAATTTGGTCATCTTCAAATCCAATGTAAACAAATTCTTGTCATGGACTGTCCCATAAGTAACTAAATGCAGTTCATACCATTGATCAATCTTAGTACTACCATAGTGTTCTTCATCTTTCTCGTCTCATTAACCCTTAACCCAATATATATTACTTTTCTCTCCCCCTACTTCTTGAATCGATTTTTTCTTTCTTTCCATTTAAATATTTTCTTAGTCTCTTTCTCTCCCTAAATTCAACTCTTCTCTCTGGCCTGATACGGCGAAGCCCTAACATTATCAAATCTTACCCGTTACAATAATTAACAGTTATCATCACCAAAACCTGCACTTTGACCTATCATTATAGGCCACTGATCTTTCTTCACTGACTCACTTCCAGTCTCAATCTTTTTTTCTTCTTTTTTATTTTTATTTCCCCACCCAGGGGCCTAACAACTGGAAGCCAAAAGTACATGCGTTTGTGGCACTTGAATAAGCTCAACATCTACGATACCTGTTTCCTCTTCTTGGCTCAGTAGCCAGAGTGACTGCCAAACAGCACAGGACTCGACCTTACAAGGTCTTTAACTTCCATGTATCTTTCTGATGTAAATTGAATTGGCTCAATTATCTAAGCTGATCCGAGGTTGAGAAAACAGGAGATGCTTGGTTAAAGACCGAAAATGGGGGGGGGGGGGGGGTTATTACAAACCAGCCTAGAGTGTGAAAACGGGTAAATATAGTGAAATTCCCTTCCATTTCAACATGTGATTTTGGGGTTATTTTGATAAAATTTCGATGTAAACAAAGTTTACTCTTTTCTCTTGTGTAAATCGTCCTAGTGCTTGTTTTACAAATACTTCAATAGAATGTGCTCCGATGAACTTGCTGCTCTGACGTCCCCTCGACGTAAATACACTTGACAAACCCGATAACCGGTTAAATCCCATCCATCCACTGTTGAGGTTCCCAGATGCCGGAGAGTTTTCTACTTTAATAGATTTTTTCTTCAAGTAGCAATACACATAAAAAAAATTAAATTGCTTAAAATATCTCAATAATGGCATATATAGAAAGAGCTTGATGATCTAAGAAAGAAACTTTTAAAATTTTTTAAATCTGATTAAAAATAAGGAAGTTATGACTATTTTTGTGCCTTACACGATTGGATATTTTCCCCTCTTTAAGACCATATGCGTTTCGTTACATTTTTTACACTAATTTTTCAGTAAAAATGTTATATCTTTGTTAAAATACAAGATTAAGCAATGAAATTTACCATATAAATGTATTTTTGTACAAGGAATCAGAATGTGCCACTGAAAATCTCCAGAAATTAATGGTTTCCAAGTAATCTGCACTAAGTGCACATAAATATGCTGCAATACCTTAAAAATACCATGTATCCATTAAAAGAAAGAAGTTAGAAAACTCAAAGTTGAATTGTAATACATTTTATGTACAAGAAACTAAAATCTAATACTAGGACTGTTTAAAAATGAATATATTGCAAGATTGCTGAAAATAGCGTTAACATTTTTTTGCCTTTATTTACTCAAAACTTTTAAACATATATAATGTATATAATTATTCATGAATACACCTGAAAGGATATTCATTTCCTAACAAAATGATGGTATTTTGAGCACTTAAAGTACTTTAGTTTTTAAGATATGACTATTTTAATAGAACTACCCTCAAATCTGCGATTATCCAAAAAGTTTTCTGGTCGATGTGTATTGCTACTTCAAGCTGTCAACTTTTGAAACTTCCTCCCTGCTCCCTGTTTCCCTGACTGTACAGAAATTTAAATGTGATGTAAACAAACATCTGCACAACTCTTCACTTAGGATGCGACCTATGATTTTGGCACCTAGTGAAAAACGAAGTCTCGTGAAGTCTCGTAAAGTCACGTTCTCAAAGGGAGGCAACTTAATCAAAACGGTCCAAGGGGAACAACTCTATTTAATCTTAACACCTAGTAGCCATTTAGGTTTCAGTGGCAATATGCCTTGTATGGGGTGACTTCAAAACAAAAACAAAAAAGTTGTTTTTTTTAAGGGGGGGGGGTGTTCAGACTACTTCAAGTTACTATTTTCGGTGGCAGGCGATTTATTGTTTTTTTACATGAAAGAAATGTTGATGTTTTTCAAATTTGGTGTACATGATATTGTGTGTATATGCATACAAAGATTATTTTAGTCCCAATCCAGAGTGGCTCTTTTTGGAAATCTGGATTTCCCTCACATTAAAAATTGACCTTGTGTCTAATTCTGTTCTCATATGAACGCAAGTAAATAGGGACTATTTATTTACCTCCCCAGGAGGTTAGGCACAAGGCCAGTTTTATCTTACTCCAACAAGGTAAGATGTGACCCAAGGTCGGGTCGGGAAAGTGGGACGTGAAAAGCCAGCGCCCGAGAAGGTGAGCACTCTGGCCATTAAAAATTGCCTGGGCAGCCCAGTCGACATTCCCCAGTAGGGGCGCCTCAGGCAGTAAGCGATAAACTTACTCCTCCCCGAAGAGGGGAGGCAAAGCCTGGGAGGGTGGACCTCCTGAAACTGCACGGGACCGTCCCATAGACCGGCGTAAATCAAGCCCCGAAGGCCAAGACAATACCAGTCTATGGAGTGCAGTATCCATCGGAACATATACTACACTTTGATCTTGGCCAAAAGCCGTGACCAGTTTTAGAATACATTGTGTGTCATTAAAGTCTATAAGAAAAAAGCTTTAAGGAAACAAACGTTGATGAACTTAGCTTTAGTATCATACTAGCGGGACACATGGAAATTCAACAGTTACATCCCTTATCTGTTGTAAATTGCTGCCTATATTGCTATGGACGTCCTGCGTGAACGCGAACCCCACAATATTATTGTACCAACTTTGTTCAATCTGAAACATGCTTATCTTAGTACTCTGGTTTACGTAGTTTCAGCATATATCTGGTTATGAGAGTTTATTTCCCGAAACCCTTGCAGAAGTTTGTGACATATTTCATTCGATGGACGTCCGGTGCAAACAAAGACCCCACGATATTATTGTACCATATACAATATGGTGGGCTTAATATAGGGTTTTAAGTTGTCTTTCACAAAAGAAAAGACCCAAGTTCAAGACTTTAGTGAATAAAATACTGAAGAATTTGTTTTCCTATCATTAAATTGTGTTTCTGTCTGTTTTTACATGGTCCAAATCTGAGGTTTTTTTTGTTTTTTTATTAAAACAAAAATGTCGCTTGATCTCTACTGTGCTATGAATCTAAAGATTTAACATGTTGAGATGAAACTTATATGAACAAAATTGCACTTCTCCATGCCCAACTCCCTACCCCCCACCCCGGAGGGAAAAGTGTAACAATCTCACTCTTCCTCGGTTGCCCGGGGCAAAAGCTGTCTCTTCCCCCTCCCCCTTTCATTTCTTAATTGAATTCCTATATAGTTGCGAAAATCCCTAGTATTTGTTAGTGTTAATATCGCCGCCTCCGTTTTAACAGTAATTTCAATCTTCTCCTCTTCCTTCTTCTTCATATCATCATCATCATCATTATTTCTCTAACCTAATAGGTCTCGTACTGTCTACCAAGCTACAGACTTTGCTCCTGTTGATGCAATATTGCACCCCTCTGCTTGTTTTACAAATACTTCCACCGAATGTGCTGCGACGAACGTACTGCACTTGTACCCCCTCAACTCCTGACCAGCAACAAAATTCCACCCCTTCACTGTACAGGTACATAGATGCCTTAAAACCTTCTACTCCAATAGCTTCTTTTCTCAAAGCACTTGTCTTTGGAATCCCCTCCCTGCTCCCTGGTTCCTCAACTGTACCAACATGCACATATAGATATTTATTACTTTATGTTTTAAACATATAAATCATACCTAACTTTACAAAGATTGAGATATATTTGCATTATGCAATTTGAAACACAGCTGCTAGGCGAAAGGGGTTCAAATGTGGGCTATATTTGGTTTAATTTATCTAAAGGGTGTAAAATTGGATAGAAGCCTTGCATGAAAATTCATATACTTCTGCTTTATGAAATTTTAACAAGAGGTATAAGATATCAATTAATAAATATTTCTCAAATGTCAGTTTGAATATTTGAAAGGGTGTTTAGGGCGTATAATTTAGGGCGTATAATATGGTCAAACACTGCCATTTGAAAATTCGAACAGATAAGATTTGCATTAAATTTGATCCATAGTCATTAAACACCAATTAAGCAAGATTCCCTGAATTCCAATTTTTTCTTAAAACCCCTTAATCTTTAGCCTCAATCCATAAAAATTTTCTATTATCAAAATCATGTAATAGATTTTGACTAAAATTGGAATAAGGATTCTAGACATAAGGTTTCCCATCATCATATTTATTTTAATCTTCATAAGCGGATATAAAATTGTAAAAAGGAGAGAACTTGAATGCCTACTAGACACCGTCCTCGAGTGTCTAAGTTCTCTGTACAGGGGTTTGTCAGGACAACCTTGCATGAGGATACTTATTCTACAAGTAAAGCTTGATCAAATATTAAAAATAACATAGTATTCGAAGCCCAAATAAGATCCCTTCAACACGGCTATACATGGCTCATAGGAGGAATGGTTCACATTCTCTAAGTAATGTTACATCAAGTAATAACACTTAGCTGGATACTCCACCAGACTAGATGAATTCTTGTCCTGAAATCCGGTAAAATCAATAGACCACAAGAAAGATATATTATGACATAGTTAATTGGTCAATTGGGGAGAGGAAAATTAATGTTAACTTGTTTACTAACTCAACATTTGAGGGAAGGAGAACTTTAATGTTTATTTACCTCCTCTCCAGGAGGTTAGGCACAAGGCCAGTTTTATCTTACTCCCACAAGGTAAGATGTGACCGAAGGTCGGGTCGGGAAAGTGGGGCTTCAAAAGCCAGCGCCCGAGAAAGTGAGCACTCTGGCCATTAAAAATTGCCTGGTCAGCACCGTCAGCATTGCTCGGTAGGGGCGCCTCAGGCAGTAAGCAATAAACTTACTCCTCCCCAAAGAGGGGAGGCAAAGCCTGGGAGGGTGGACCTCCTAGAACTGCACAGGACAAACCCACAGACTGGCGGAATCAAGCCCCGAAGGACAAGACGACACCGGTCTATCGGGTGCAGTATCCATCGGAACAGATACTACACTTTGATCTTAGCCAAAAGAAGTGCCAGGTAAGGAGAACTTTAATGGAATACTACAATATCTACGTATCTCATATAAGGATCAAGTGTTAGCCCCAGGAAGGGGCCAATTGATTCCTGAGAACTCCGATTGAAGTAAAATGAAACAAAAGAGTGAAAAACTGTTTTGTTTAGGGGAATTAATTTTACTTGTCCTGTATAGAGATAATAACCCAACAATGTACTTTACTTTATATAAATAAATAAATAAATAAATAAAATAAATAAATAAATAAATAAATAAGCCACACTTAAAAAGGAAACTGAATATTTTCAGATCCAAGAAAATGAAATGTTTTTATCTCAAGTTCAAAGTTGAAATGTAGTTTAGATCTCATATCAAAAGAATTTGCATTTTACAAATATTTTGTTATCAAAGCAAACCATCCTTTCTTATCTCGAATATCATTTCATGGAAGAAACATATGCACAGATATTTTAATGTCTATCCATGTCATTTCCATCAGAAATTATAAAAACTTGAAAACCATTATGATTAGACTTGAAGATGACCATTAAGATGACCATTTTGTAGTCGGCTGAAAAGCAGCTTCATGGTATTTTGTTCCACAGATGGGACGCTCTAGGAAAGAAACTTTGTTCATGGATGTTCTGCTTGATCTTTGGTACAGACAGAGAGAGAAAAGTTCTCTGCTGTGGTTGTAGTCAAGTGGGTTCTTGCTGTGAATGTTTTATGGATGGAGACGAGTGATTGGAGCACTGTCAGCACTTACCATGGACATAATGCTACAGGGTGCAGAAAAGGCAACATGAAAAAAGGTGGATTTATACTCATGTACTAAAGTAGTTCAGACAATAAGAAAAAAATAATTTGGAAATGAATACAAGACCATTAGTTGATACAGTCGGGGAAACATGGAGCAGGGAGAGAATTCCAAAGGCAAGTACTCCGAGGAAACAAGCTATTTAAATAAAAAGTTTTTCGGCATCTTAGTGAAAAGGGGTGGAATTTTTCTGCTGGACGGGTTGGTCGGGGTACAAGTGCACTAAGTTCCTAGGAGCGCATTTTGTGACTAACACATTTTTGTAAAATAAGCACAGGGATGCAACATTGCGGTGATGAGACAGAGGCTGAAGCTTGTTAGACCGTGTGGGACCTATTAGGTTAGATTCTTTTTAAGACACTGTCCAAGAGAAAGAGAGATGCACCAGTGGTTGATGCACCAGTGGTTGATGCACCAGTCCAGGTGCAGCAGCAATACTCCTTGCATGAGCAAATGGTGGCTTTATAGAGATATAAGATACGGGCAGGTGTGAGAAGTCTTCTCGTCCGGTAGAGGAAGTCCACTTTTGCAGCAGACTTGGCATTATCTTCTATGTATTTATTCCAATTCATGTTGCCTGTGAATGCTAAAGCAGGGAGTTTGAATGTTTGACTCTTGCCATGACTGATAGCATGAACGGTATTATCAGGCATGGCAATTGATGGTTGAAAAAGTTTCTTATAATTGTTCAAGGAAAGGAGCTTTGTCTTAGAATGTTACTATCCATTTTTTGACCCATTTTACTACAGCCATTGTCTTGGATATGTGGGTGTTCGATTTGCCCACATGTCGAAAATAAAATGTGATGCCATCAGCAAATATACCCATCTTAACAGACTACCATAGGATTCTTTTGTAGGTTTTGCTTTGTTGTTCGTCATTCCGATGTCGTCATTGAAAAAAGTATGCATATTGTAACAAATGTATATTTTATGTGAAGATTCCTGAGGTTGAATTAAAAAAAAAAATGCATTATAATCCAGACGGTCTTCCATAGAATTCTTTTGTAGGTTCAGTTTTGTTGTCAATCATTTCAATGCCGTCATTGAGAATTGAATGAAAGTTCCTACCCTTCGGAGTTAGGGTTCATACCAAAATCAGACCTACAATCTAAGCTATGTTTGAATATCGTTTGTTCTCTGTCGGTTTGAGGTATAGTCCTATGCAGTTCTAGGGGATCCACCTTCCCAGGCTTTGCCTTCTAGTTCTTTGAAAAGGGGTTAGTTGATTGCTAATCGCCTGAGGCGCACCTACCAGAGAATGTCGACGGAGCTGGCCAAGCAACTTTTGTTCATCCAGAGTGCTCTTCATCCAGGACGCTTGTTTCAAATTCCACTTTCCAGACATTGTCACATCTTCCCAGCTACGGAGGGAGATAAGTAAATCCTAGGTATGTACAAAAAAAATGCATTATTACCCAGATGTGCTTCCATAGATTTCTTTTGCTGAATGTGTTTTATTGTTAGTAATTTTGATGGTGTCAAGTTTCCAGAATGTAAACAAAAAAAATATGTCGGTAACTATGACCGATGTTGTCTGGTTAGGTAAATGCTGTTATCATGTGAAATAATAAATGCTTTTAGACTAAGCAAAGCGCCTGTATGACAGCCATGTTTTTATGAATGTCGATGAAGTTGGCCTGTTCGAAAATGAGCATTTCAAAACATTCTGTTATTCCAGAATATATTGCACGAGCAAACGAAAAAGAAAAAACAAGAGGGAAAACAGGAAATATAAGTAGCTGGCATGACCAAGAAATGAATTTTTTGTTATTATGCAAAGAATATGATTAAAAAATATATAAAATTTAAATAAAAATAAGTTGAGCTCTTAAGTACCGAATTCTATAGAAGTATGAATAATGTTAGTGACTTTATTTGACAACCGATCTGCTATTTCTTTATTCTGTCATTCAGAAATATGAAGGAAAGTATTTGGAACTACGAAACGCTCGGAAATAAGAAATGGTAGGTGAAGGGAGCGCCCATTATTTAGGTTGAAGATGTAGTGTAGTTAATAGACAGTAGGAATAACGTCAAAATGAAACACTAATGGTGCTAAGCTAAAATAGTGAACCTATTATTAAGAACAAGTCCTGGTGAAATGAGTGGCAGTGAGAGTATTGTTAGCATGAGAGTGAAAATGCCTGTAACCTTCGTGTTTAAGTGACTATGTTGAAAGAAGCTGCTGAGCTGGAAAAATGTAAAACATTTTGAAAGGGAATGAAAAGAACGTATGTTTTCTGGAAACAAGCATCGGGAATCGGCCTAGGTGGCTGGTATAACGGATTAGTATGTGCACGGTTTGGCTCGAAAACTATAAGTGTCGATGACATCGGGAAAAAGTTGACTTTATTATAAAAAAAAAAGATGATATTTACTACATGAACGACGAAAATAAAATGAACAAAATTTATTTTGAACTGAGTCATCACTTATCAAGGCACAAAAGCCACTCAAGGATAAGAGTTAATGAGATGGATCGATTGTCACTTCTTCTTTGGAGTCTTTGAAGCATGTGCTCATAAAACAGTTTCCCACTTTTTTTACGCAGTCCTTTACATTATTGTACTCTGCAAGATCTTTTTATAGTTGCACGAGTTGGGCAAACAAGGCAGCTTTGCAGCGTATGGTCCTGCTCTACACATTCGAAGATGGTTGGGTCGGTTTTGCAGCCGCATCTAGCCATAGCAACCTTTGATTGCCTCATTTCCATTCTCAGGCGGTTGAGTGTTTTCCACTGAGGCCAGAGTGCTTCTGAACCGAGAAGGAGGGTCTCAAAAGCAGGGGGGGATTCCCATGTAAGTAGAAAAGAGTATTGTCTTGGCCTTCAGGGCTTGATTTACGTCGGTCTATGGGACGGTCCTGTGCAGTTCTAGGAGGTCCACCCTCCCAGGCTTTGCCTCCCTTCTTTGCCATTCTCTAGCCGTCTGGTCCACAGCTGTAGTCTGGTCTCTTCCTTAAATTTTGTTAGGGGTTAAACATGGATGAGAAAGCTTCTCCTTCACTTCAGTCGTTGGACCATTGGTTCACGTCCATGAAGGAGATAACATTCATCACTGACAGCCTTTGTGATCTCTACTCAGCTGGAAACTTCCCGTCTCACATCTAAAGAGACAATGCCAGTGATGAGATTGTCAGTTTAATGATGAAGAATATTATGAGAGGATTGAAAATGCTGAATGGAATGAACTAAGTCTGATTACTTATGGAGACGGTTTATGACAAGTATTTGTTGATATTGGATTTACAAATGATCGTGTTGTAGCATGCAGGGAAGCAGTCATGTAGAAATGTGTTCCACAAACGAGAAGTTCTTGAAAAAGTATTGTAAATAAAGAACTAGAAAAAGAATAGTCGTCACAGGACGGGTAAAATTAATTTTCCAGGCAGAACAGTTTTGCACCGATTTTATGTCCCTTTACGAAGATTAAAATCAAGATATGATGCTACTAAACCTTATGTCTAGAATACTTAACATAATTTTGATGTAAAAAATGTCTAAATTTTCAGGCTTAGGATTAAGGAGGTCTTAAGAAATTGAAATTCATGAAGTCTTGCTTAATTGGTGTCAAATGCATGCATGGAGTATTGTTGTCACATCTGGGTTGGTGTACCAGCTACTAGTCTCTCCCTCTTAGACAAGATCCAAAATAGAGTCTATAATCTGATAGGTCCCTTAACCCTAACCAAGCTCCAGCCCCTGTCCCATCGCTGAAATGTTGTATTCTTGTGCTTGTTTTACAAGTATTTCAGTGGAATGTGCTCCGATGAACTTGATGCTCTGGTGCCCACTCGACATAAATACACTCAGCCAACCCGAGAATCAGCTGAATCTCATCCACTCACTGTGAAGGTCCTCAGTTGTCTACTCCAATTCCTGCTTTCCTCGAGCTGCCGTCCTTTACAACTCCTTCACTGCTCCCCCGACTGTACCAACATGAAGAAATTTAAAACTAATGTGAACAAGTATCTCGCTGCACAGCTCCCAATTTAGGATGACCCTCAAAACTTTCACCCTAATTCTCAGTAGTCCCTTACGTCTACAGTGGCAACTTGCCTTGTTTTGAATGAACTAAGTTAAAAAAAATGCCTATGGATCAAATTTAATGCAAATCTGAAATATTTGAATTTTCAAAATGGAAAGTTGTGCCTATATTATGCCTGCCAAAAAAAACCTTTTAAGAAATTAAAATTAAGGTAATATATATTAATTGATGTCTAATGCCTATTGTTAAAATTTCACGAAAATTGACGGCATCAGAATTTTCACAAAGGTCTTTCAATCCCTCTTTGTCCTCTTTGCATAAAATAAATTGAACTCAATATAGCCCACATTACCCACCTTTACTCTTAACAGCTGTGTTCCAAAATTCATGATGATCGATTAATTAGCTTAGGCGTTGTAAAATAATATTCGCGAGCTGAAACGGAAAGGCAAGATACACAGAAGCAAACAAGAAACGCGAGACGTGAAACACGATGTTACCATTTTGATTGGCGAGCTCGTAAAAACCACGTCAGCATTCGCACGTTTATCTATACAGGATTCCATACAAGGGGAGATCATTTCTGATCGCCAAATGAAATCATGGCATCCAGATGTAAGGGAGATAATCAAGACATTACAGGCGTGAATCTTATCCGTAGAAATATATAAACATACACACATGCCTCACTTTATATAAATAAAGATAAGCATGATCTTTGTCATCACTCATTGCGTACACAGGATCATAATGGGTTTTTTCTGTCTTTGCTTTTTGTTGTAAACAATTCAAAGAGTTTTTTTGTTGTAAACAACTCAAAGAGTTTTTTTGTTGTAAACAACTCAAAGAGTTTTTTTGTTGTAAACAACTCAAAGAGCTTTTTTGTTGTAAACAACTCAAAGAGTTTTTTGTTGTAAACAACTCAAAGAGTTTTTTTGTTGTAAACAACTCAAAGAGCTTTTTTGTTGTAAACAACTCAAAGAGCTTTTTTGTTGTAAACAACTCAAAGAGTTTTTTTTGTTGTAAACAACTCAAAGAGTTACCCATAACACAGATCTGGTGCTACCAGATCAGGCTGTCTGAAGATATCGGCTTCCTGACCCAAAATGCACCAAACATTGATGTGTTATTGCTTCTTTTTCGCTTTGAAAAACTCAATCATGTTCTGCAAAATCCAAAACAACAATTTCCCTCCCTCTCATCTCCCTTTACCTCCCCCTCCCTTCCTCCCCCTCAACCGAACACCATGATTAAATACTTGAACATATAAAACACTTGAAGCATATGACCTTCACCTAAATGATTGGATTCGGCATTAAATAACCCGAGTAGGGTTGGTATGCCGTAAAACAAAACAACCAAACCATAAGAGATTGGGATAAAGAACACAACACCACGGAGCTGCTTCCCAATTGACTACAACATGATCGTTTTCAAGTCCAATGTTAACAAATTCTTGTTGAGCCGTCTTTTTAAATAATAAAATTCTGCCCAATTTCAACCATCGTTACAAATCTTCAGTGTTGTCTCACCATCCATCTCGACCTTGATAAGCAGTGACCCGTTAGTACGTAAAAAAAAAATTTAAAAAAGGATCTAAGTCCATATCCATAGTTCTTAAATATTTTCCCCATGGTGGTACAATAGGAAACCATCTAGTATTAAGATAAGTTGTTCTAAAATTGAATGCCAATTGCTTGTCGTCCAAATTTGGAGAGTTTTTATTATTTATTTATTTTAATTTTTATTAAAGTTGATACATTATATTAGATCCGCGTTTCTCAACCTGTTTACTCTTAAAATAAATTAAGTGTCTCCAGGAACGCCTGCACAAAAACTAAATTGGGCCCCTACTAAATTAAAAAAAAAAAAAAAAAATGCAAACTTCACAATTTTGTTCATTTTTCACATCTGTTGGATGATAGCAAATAAGATTCTCATTTATACTTGTTACTAATGGAGATTTGGTATCTGTCTGAAGCCGAAACTATACTATTCCTTCTATTAATTGTGTACTATTGTACTATCTTTCAATACTCAATTCAAGGGGGTAGTGTAGTATCTGTTCTGTTGTCATGAGACCATCCTCCCAGGCATTACCTCCTTTTTTATAACATTTTTTTGAATCACACAAAAAACATAAAATATTCGTCAGTTTTGGGATTGAGTTATGTTTGAAAAATAAAAAAATCCGTTTAATTGTTCTAATTAGCCACAGTTTGCCAATAACTCCCCAAGTGACCCATCTCTTAATAAGTTTTTATCTCTAACTCTTGATCTCTCACACCGTATGTTGTTTTACACAATACAATATCTATCATCCTCACTCCCGTATCTCTCTCTGTTTATAAACAATCGAAGGTAATAAAGAAAAGAAAAAAATATAAAGATTGAAATAGATTATTGTAAACAAAAGCGAATATCACCACAGGTAGTAAAACTATTTAAGTCGAAGCTCCAGAGTGAAAGAGAAAGAGCAGAAACGGACTAATTTAGAGGTTTTGTCTATATTTTTTGTTAATCCAACTGACTTTGCAAACTCACCCCCCCCCTTTCTGATTCTAACAATCTAACCCAAGCTCAATGGGCGACCCAACAAGCCACATTTTTATAACATATGTAGATGTAAATATGTAATTGTTTTAATGTTTTACTCTTAGTCTCCAGAGGAGAAGAAGAAAAAAATCTACAGAAGACAAATAGTGATATTGTTCACGTAAGCCACTCAGGTCTGTTTGGTTTATTTAGGTTGTGTTTTTTTGTTGTAACAATCCCATTATTGTACATATGACATAGATGCGAAAGTCAACGCGATTGGATCGTAGGTGTGAGTAATACATTCTAGAAATTTTAGGAAGTGCTACCATTGTTCACAACAAATATACATTAAAAAAGTACAATTGACTAAATATCTTTCTTTATATAGATAGATAAATAGATAAAGATAGCTATAGAGAGTGAGAGAGAGAGAGAGATGGACACATAGAGAGAAAGAGAGAGAGACAGACACATAGAGAGAAAGAGAGAGAGACAGACACATAGAGAGAAAGAGAGAGAGACAGACACATAGAGAGAAAGAGACAGATAGACACATAGAGAGAAAGAGACAGATAGACACATAGAGAGAAAGAGACAGATAGACACATAGAGAGAAAGAGAGACAGATAGACACAGAGAGAAAGAGACAGATAGACAGAGAGAGAAAGAGACAGATAGACAGAGAGAGAAAGAGACAGATAGACAGAGAGAGAAAGAGACAGATAGACAGAGAGAGAAAGAGAGAGACAGATAGACAGAGAGAGAAAGAGAGAGACAGATAGACACAGAGAGAAAGAGAGAGACAGATAGACACAGAGAAAGAGAGAGACAGATAGACACATAGAGAAAGAGAGAGACAGATAGACACATAGAGAAAGAGAGAGACAGATAGACACATAGAGAAAGAGAGAGACAGATAGACACATAGAGAAAGAGAGAGACAGATAGACACATAGAGAGAAAGAGAGAGACAGATAGACACATAGAGAGAAAGAGAGAGACAGATAGACACAGAGAGAAAGAGAGAGACAGATAGACACATAGAGAGAAAGAGAGAGACAGATAGACACATAGAGAGAAAGAGAGAGACAGATAGACACATAGAGAGAAAGAGAGAGACAGATAGACACATAGAGAGAAAGAGAGAGACAGATAGACACAGAGAGAAAGAGAGAGACAGATAGACACAGAGAGAGAAAGAGAGAGACAGATAGACACAGAGAGAGAAAGAGAGAGAGACAGATAGACACATAGATAGAAAGAGAGAGAGACAGATAGACACATAGATAGAAAGAGAGAGAGACAGATAGACACATAGATAGAAAGAGAGAGAGACAGATAGACACATAGATAGAAAGAGAGAGAGACAGATAGACACATAGATAGAAAGAGAGAGAGACAGATAGACACATAGATAGAAAGAGAGAGAGACAGATAGACACATAGATAGAAAGAGAGAGAGACAGATAGACACATAGATAGAAAGAGAGAGAGACAGATAGACACATAGATAGAAAGAGAGAGAGACAGATAGACACATAGATAGAAAGAGAGAGAGACAGATAGACACATAGATAGAAAGAGAGAGACAGACAGATAGACACATAGAGAGAAAGAGAGAGAGACAGATAGACACATAGATAGAAAGAGAGAGACAGACAGACACATAGATAGAAAGAGAGACAGATAGACACATAAAGAGAGAGACAGATAGACACATAGAGAGAGAGAGAGGCAGATAGACACATAGATAGAGAGAGAGGCAGATAGACACATAGATAGAGAGAGAGACACATAGATAGAGAGAGAGACACATAGATAGAGAGAGAGACACATAGATAGAGAGAGAGACACATAGATAGAGAGAGAGACAGATAGACACATAGATAGAAAGAGAGAGACAGATAGACACCTAGATAGAAAGAGAGAGACAGATAGACACCTAGATAGAAAGAGAGAGACAGATAGACACATAGATAGAAAGAGAGAGACAGATAGACACATAGATAGAAAGAGAGAAACAGATAGACACATAGATAGAAAGAGAGAGACAGATAGACACATAGATAGAAAGAGAGAGACAGATAGACACATAGATAGAAAGAGAGAGACAGATAGACACATAGATAGAAAGAGAGAGACAGATAGACACATAGATAGAAAGAGAGAGACAGATAGACACATAGATAGAAAGAGAGAGACAGATAGACACATAGATAGAAAGAGAGAGACAGATAGACACATAGATAGAAAGAGAGAGATAGAGACAGACAGACACACGCACACACATAGCGATGGAGACACAGACACACACACAGAGGAAGAGAGAGACACACAGAGAGAGAAAGGGAGAGAGAGAGAGAGAGACACACGCACATATATATAGATAGTGAGACAGAGAGAGACGCTGATAGAATGATAGAATAGATTGATATTAGTGTCTTCTAGCATCTGTCACAGATCGATACTATTTGTAAACAAGTGTGTGTTTTCCTTGAATAATTTCAACTGATATTAAAAAAAACAAATCAAAAGAAATGAAAACTTCAAACGATCAATAGGCGGAAGTTGTCCATTTGTTTCAAACATACAAATTCATAGAATCTCAGTGAATTTTGATGATAAATTTGCTGTTTAAATTGAAACATTAACTTATTACACGCCACTACTACGAGTGTTGGCATTTTGCCTGCTTCTGAATTAATGTAATGGAACTGATACGGACAATGAAGTGCTCCCCACTCCGATGATAACGGCTGCAATTGCTAGTCAAAGCTCTGCTGACTTGTGTGCTGGGCCTGTGGTGGAAAAGAGACAGTGGTTCTCTTAAATATGTAGTTGTACACACGGAGATCCAGGACAGCGAAGTGAGCCGTGTCCAGTTTTGCGTTTTACTGAATAATCAACGATATATTGGGCTTCAAAGCTTCAGTTTGAAATAGCATTTTCTTCGTTAAATGAGCACACTGCTTTTCGTATGAATCAACCGTGTATGACTTTCGACTGGCTCAACTGCATTGTTGACATTTGTTACTCAAAGTTCTTTCAAGATTCAGGTACTCATAATAGGGACCACCTGAGAGTTGCTAACGTCTATAATAAAATACTATGGAATCAACAGGATTCAATTTATCAAACCCAGATCGTCAATCCACATCAGTATCCACTTACACTTACGCCCTCCTCCTACAATGGTAGATATCTTGGAGGACACCACACAATCCATGCCCCTGAATCCAGTCCAGTTTTTCGCTTTTTTATCTCCTAATAATCCCCCTTTTTTTCTCTCCCACTTAGAAACCGTCTTGCTTGTTTTCGGCTCTTGAAATAACCCGACCGGCCTTTTGGCTAGGAACAAATTGTAATATTTGTTCGGATGCTACACTTTGACTATTCTGTCCTCGGTCAGACTAAGGCAATTTAAATTTTTGTTCCAATCCAGAGTGCCCCTTTTTGGGGAGCTGAATTTTCCCCACATTCAAAACCGACCTTGTATCAAACTTTGCCCTCGTGGGGAGGCAAGTAAATAGGAACAGTGAGCAACTCATACCTCGATAGATTTGGGAGGGTTCTACTAATCACCAAACTTAGCATTTTATTTTGCAGCAATATCTTCTTTTTTTTAGTACACCCCCCTCCCCAACCAATGAATTTGTACATATATTTTTTGTAAATAAAAAATGGCAAACCATTGGGGGGGTAATGCAAGGCGATATATAATACAGGCCTGGCAAACATGCAACTGGGGTCTACTCCCTTAAAAAACGCACAAGATTTATCTCTTATAGATAAAAAAATTGGTTAACTGCGTTAAACCGCTAGAATTGCCCGGGAATTGGGGATCATTTTACGTTAAATTTATATGTGAAACTAATTTCTCCTTCTAAATTCTAGAACAATTGTTTATTCCTGCTAAGTTTTTCAGGGGTTCACACATCGTTAAAACTGTCCTTTTACATTTATCCCCTTTTTACATATATCTTATTGGTTTTACGTTCTTGTAAATGTAAGTTGGTTTTATTAAGACTGTATCATGAAGAAATATGCATTTTCTTCATCTTCTGTAAAAAACAAATCGTATATGTAACAAAAATAACAAATTTTGTAAAACTTATCAAAATTTTTTGTCCGAACATTATTTTGTTCATAAAGTATTCGATTTTCTAAAATGTTGAACTTGCTTTCTGATTGTATTATGTAGTCAATATAAACAAATTGACTCAAGATTTTTGAAATATCAAAAATGTGGCTAATTGATGGTGAATAAAGTGATTTTTTGTGAATTTAATTCTTTATATTTTTGTACTTTTTACATTTAGTTTGATGGAAATAAATCAATTATTGTAAGCTGCTTCCTAATAATATGTATAGTTGTTAATTACTGGACATTACTAAGAAATTTCTTACTAAAACCTTTCTTGGTAATTATTATTTAGTAGTAATTTTGGTCTTCACATATCCGCCCAAAGTCGCATGTTTGCCAGGCCTGTATCATGAGTCACCTTGGAATAATGTTAAGTAGGTTTTACCCATAGAGTGAATGTGGTATTTTGGTGATTAAAACTAGTTTAAAGAATAGACCAAGAGGACGACAGCAGATCCTCCTCATCCCACCCAATTTTGGCCTTGTGCCACATCTTATTTTATAAAGAAAATTAATTATACTGAACTTTTTTGTAAAATTTTAAAGATAAATAAAATCCACATAATTATGTAACCATTTTGGGGAAAAAATATAAGGCCAACAATAATATTCGCCAAGAAAGATGTCTAAAATAATATTCGACAAGAAAGATGTCTAAAATAATATTCGACAAGAAAGATGTCTAAAATAATATTCGACAAGAAAGATGTCTAAAATAATATTCGACAAGAAAGATGTCTAAAATAATATTCGACAAGAAAGATGTCTAAAATAATATTCGACAAGAAAGATGTCTAAAATAATATTCGCCAAGAAAGATGTCTAAAATAATATTCGACAAGAAAGATGTCTAAAATAATATTCGACAAGAAAGATGTCTAAAATAATATTCGCCAAGAAAGATGTCTAAAATAATATTCGCCAAGAAAGATGTCTAAAATAATATTCGACAAGAAAGATGTCTAAAATAATATTCGCCAAGAAAGATGTCTAAAATAATATTCGCCAAGAAAGATGTCTAAAATAATATTCGTCAAGAAAGATGTCTAAAATAATATTCGTCAAGAAAGATGTCTAAAATAATATTCGCCAAGAAAGATGTCTAAAATAATATTCGACAAGAAAGATGTCTAAAATAATATTCGACAAGAAAGATGTCTAAAATAATATTCGACAAGAAAGATGTCTAAAATAATATTCGACAAGAAAGATGTCTAAAATAATATTCGACAAGAAAGATGTCTAAAATAATATTCGACAAGAAAGATGTCTAAGATAATATTCGACAAGAAAGATGTCTAAGATAATATTCGTCAAGAAAGATGTCTAAAATAATATTCGCCAAGAAAGATGTCTAAAATAATATTCGACAAGAAAGATGTCTAAAATAATATTCGACAAGAAAGATGTCTAAAATAATATTCGACAAGAAAGATGTCTAAAATAATATTCGACAAGAAAGATGTCTAAAATAATATTCGCCAAGAAAGATGTCTAAAATAATATTCGCCAAGAAAGATGTCTAAAATAATATTCGCCAAGAAAGATGTCTAAAATAATATTCGTCAAGAAAGATGTCTAAAATAATATTCGACAAGAAAGATGTCTAAAATAATATTCGCCAAGAAAGATGTCTAAAATAATATTCGCCAAGAAAGATGTCTAAAATAATATTCGACAAGAAAGATGTCTAAAATAATATTCGCCAAGAAAGATGTCTAAAATAATATTCGACAAGAAAGATGTCTAAAATAATATTCGACAAGAAAGATGTCTAAAATAATATTCGACAAGAAAGATGTCTAAAATAATATTCGTCAAGAAAGATGTCTAAAATAATATTCGTCAAGAAAGATGTCTAAAATAATATTCGCCAAGAAAGATGTCTAAAATAATATTCGACAAGAAAGATGTCTAAAATAATATTCGACAAGAAAGATGTCTAAAATAATATTCGACAAGAAAGATGTCTAAGATAATATTCGACAAGAAAGATGTCTAAGATAATATTCGACAAGAAAGATGTCTAAGATAATATTCGACAAGAAAGATGTCTAAGATAATATTCGACAAGAAAGATGTCTAAAATAATATTCGACAAGAAAGATGTCTAAGATAATATTCGACAAGAAAGATGTCTAAGATAATATTCGACAAGAAAGATGTCTAAGATAATATTCGACAAGAAAGATGTCTAAAATAATATTCGACAAGAAAGATGTCTAAAATAATATTCGACAAGAAAGATGTCTAAAATAATATTCGACAAGAAAGATGTCTAAGATAATATTCGACAAGAAAGATGTCTAAGATAATATTCGACAAGAAAGATGTCTAAGATAATATTCGACAAGAAAGATGTCTAAAATAATATTCGACAAGAAAGATGTCTAAGATAATATTCGACAAGAAAGATGTCTAAGATAATATTCGACAAGAAAGACGTCTAAAATAATATTCGACAAGAAAGACGTCTAAAATAATATTCGACAAGAAAGACGTCTAAAATAATATTCGACAAGAACGACGTCTAAGATAATATTCGACAAGAAAGATGTCTAAAATAATATTCGTCAAGAAAGATGTCTAAAATAATATTCGTCAAGAAAGATGTCTAAAATAATATTCGTCAAGAAAGATGTCTAAAATAATATTCGCCAAGAAAGATGTCTAAAATAATATTCGACAAGAAAGATGTCTAAGATAATATTCGACAAGAAAGATGTCTAAAATAATATTCGTCAAGAAAGATGTCTAAAATAATATTCGTCAAGAAAGATGTCTAAAATAATATTCGCCAAGAAAGATGTCTAAAATAATATTCGTCAAGAAAGATGTCTAAAATAATATTCGTCAAGAAAGATGTCTAAAATAATATTCGACAAGAAAGATGTCTAAGATAATATTCGACAAGAAAGATGTCTAAGATAATATTCGTCAAGAAAGATGTCTAAAATAATATTCGCCAAGAAAGATGTCTAAAATAATATTCGCCAAGAAAGATGTCTAAAATAATATTCGTCAAGAAAGATGTCTAAAATAATATTCGCCAAGAAAGATGTCTAAAATAATATTCGCCAAGAAAGATGTCTAAAATAATATTCGCCAAGAAAGATGTCTAAAATAATATTCGCCAAGAAAGATGTCTAAAATAATATTCGACAAGAAAGATGTCTAAAATAATATTCGTCAAGAAAGATGTCTAAAATAATATTCGTCAAGAAAGATGTCTAAAATAATATTCGACAAGAAAGATGTCTAAAATAATATTCGACAAGAAAGATGTCTAAAATAATATTCGCCAAGAAAGATGTCTAAAATAATATTCGACAAGAAAGATGTCTAAGATAATATTCGACAAGAAAGATGTCTAAAATAATATTCGACAAGAAAGATGTCTAAAATAATATTCGACAAGAAAGATGTCTAAAATAATATTCGACAATAAAGATGTCTAAGATAATATTCGACAAGAAAGATGTCTAAGATAATATTCGACAAGAAAGATGTCTAAGATAATATTCGACAAGAAAGATGTCTAAAATAATATTCGACAAGAAAGATGTCTAAAATAATATTCGACAAGAAAGATGTCTAAAATAATATTCGACAAGAAAGATGTCTAAAATAATATTCGACAAGAAAGATGTCTAAAATAATATTCGACAAGAAAGATGTCTAAGATAATATTCGACAAGAAAGATGTCTAAAATAATATTCGACAAGAAAGATGTCTAAAATAATATTCGACAAGAAAGATGTCTAAGATAATATTCGACGAGAAAGATGTCTAAAATAATATTCGACAAGAAAGATGTCTAAAATAATATTCGCCAAGAAAGATGTCTAAAATAATATTCGCCAAGAAAGATGTCTAAAATAATATTCGACAAGAAAGATGTCTAAGATAATATTCGACAAGAAAGATGTCTAAAATAATATTCGACAAGAAAGATGTCTAAAATAATATTCGACAAGAAAGATGTCTAAGATAATATTCGACGAGAAAGATGTCTAAAATAATATTCGACAAGAAAGATGTCTAAAATAATATTCGACAAGAAAGATGTCTAAGATAATATTCGACAAGAAAGATGTCTAAAATAATATTCGACAAGAAAGATGTCTAAAATAATATTCGACAAGAAAGATGTCTAAGATAATATTCGACAAGAAAGATGTCTAAAATAATATTCGACAAGAAAGATGTCTAAAATAATATTCGACAAGAAAGATGTCTAAAATAATATTCGACAAGAAAGATGTCTAAAATAATATTCGACAAGAAAGATGTCTAAAATAATATTCGACAAGAAAGATGTCTAAGATAATATTCGACGAGAAAGATGTCTAAAATAATATTCGACAAGAAAGATGTCTAAAATAATATTCGACAAGAAAGATGTCTAAGATAATATTCGACAAGAAAGATGTCTAAAATAATATTCGACAAGAAAGATGTCTAAAATAATATTCGACAAGAAAGATGTCTAAGATAATATTCGACAAGAAAGATGTCTAAAATAATATTCGACAAGAAAGATGTCTAAAATAATATTCGACAAGAAAGATGTCTAAAATAATATTCGACAAGAAAGATGTCTAAAATAATATTCGACAAGAAAGATGTCTAAAATAATATTCGACAAGAAAGATGTCTAAAATAATATTCGACAAGAAAGATGTCTAAAATAATATTCGACGAGAAAGATGTCTAAAATAATATTCGACAAGAAAGATGTCTAAAATAATATTCGACAAGAAAGATGTCTAAGATAATATTCGACAAGAAAGATGTCTAAAATAATATTCGACAAGAAAGATGTCTAAAATAATATTCGACAAGAAAGATGTCTAAGATAATATTCGACAAGAAAGATGTCTAAAATAATATTCGACAAGAAAGATGTCTAAAATAATATTCGACAAGAAAGATGTCTAAGATAATATTCGACAAGAAAGATGTCTAAAATAATATTCGACAAGAAAGATGTCTAAAATAATATTCGACAAGAAAGATGTCTAAAATAATATTCGACAAGAAAGATGTCTAAAATAATATTCGACAAGAAAGATGTCTAAAATAATATTCGACGAGAAAGATGTCTAAAATAATATTCGACAAGAAAGATGTCTAAAATAATATTCGACAAGAAAGATGTCTAAGATAATATTCGACAAGAAAGATGTCTAAAATAATATTCGACAAGAAAGATGTCTAAAATAATATTCGACAAGAAAGATGTCTAAGATAATATTCGACAAGAAAGATGTCTAAAATAATATTCGACAAGAAAGATGTCTAAAATAATATTCGACAAGAAAGATGTCTAAAATAATATTCGACAAGAAAGATGTCTAAGATAATATTCGACAAGAAAGATGTCTAAAATAATATTCGACAAGAAAGATGTCTAAGATAATATTCGACAAGAAAGATGTCTAAAATAATATTCGACAAGAAAGATGTCTAAAATAATATTCGACAAGAAAGATGTCTAAAATAATATTCGACGAGAAAGATGTCTAAAATAATATTCGACAAGAAAGATGTCTAAGATAATATTCGACAAGAAAGATGTCTAAAATAATATTCGACAAGAAAGATGTCTAAAATAATATTCGACAAGAAAGATGTCTAAGATAATATTCGACAAGAAAGATGTCTAAAATAATATTCGACAAGAAAGATGTCTAAAATAATATTCGACAAGAAAGATGTCTAAGATAATATTCGACAAGAAAGATGTCTAAAATAATATTCGACAAGAAAGATGTCTAAAATAATATTCGACAAGAAAGATGTCTAAAATAATATTCGACAAGAAAGATGTCTAAAATAATATTCGACAAGAAAGATGTCTAAGATAATATTCGACAAGAAAGATGTCTAAAATAATATTCGACAAGAAAGATGTCTAAAATAATATTCGACAAGAAAGATGTCTAAAATAATATTCGCCAAGAAAGATGTCTAAAATAATATTCGACAAGAAAGATGTCTAAGATAATATTCGACAAGAAAGATGTCTAAAATAATATTCGACAAGAAAGATGTCTAAAATAATATTCGACAAGAAAGATGTCTAAAATAATATTCGACAAGAAAGATGTCTAAAATAATATGTAACCAAGGGAGACAATCCCTTCTTAAATTAAAATTTAAAATTTTAATGAAAAGGAGATATAAAAATCTTGGTTATATATGATTTTAGAGATCTTCCATGGTATCTTTCAAATTCCACCTCCCAACAAGGACATCGGACAGACACGTCATATCTTAGATGTGCCGAAGCATCTTTAATAAAGACTGTTCGATCGATATGTCCTGCTGTAAGTCGGGAATAGCATTTCTGGTGACGAAGCCGACAGAATTAACAGGTTTATTTAAAAAATACCGATTCTTGTTTCTGCGTTTTAAAAACTCGATAAAAAATATGCAACCTATTTTGACCACGGCAAGAAAATATCAAACAACTTCCACAGCTGCCCGGGTTTATCCCCACGGGACCATTCTGAGCAGGATTATGGAGTCGGAGTAAGACTCGGAAGAATGCTAGAAGTTGGAGGTGGATTTTTTAATCTCCAAAGAATCTACAGCAGTCAGAATATTGGAAGATTTTAAAATACGGAGTCGGAGTTAGATATTTTTTTAATCCTAAGAGCCGGAATTTTTGGAATTGTCAGAGTCAAACCGACTCTGCAACTATTTTTTTTTTAACTTAATTCATTTAAAACAAGACAAGTTGCCACTGTAGACGTAAGGGGCTACTGAGAATTAGGGTGAAAGTTTTGGGGGGTCATCCTAAATTTGGAGCTGTGCAGCGAGATGCTTGTTCACATAAGTTTTAATTTCTGCATGTCGGTACAGTTGGGGATAAAGGGAACAGGGAGGGAGTTCCAATTAAGTTGACTTGGCTCTTTGAGTGCCTCTCCATCACCGTTATTCGGGGAAACATTTCAAGCCTGTTGTCGGCATGCTAACCCAGCAGAGCATTTGATCAAACTTCCTATAATTTCTGATACATTCACAAAGGCTTCTTTTTTTTTTTAATTTAGCAGTTGAAACATATATTTTGAATAGGATGGTAACAAAGTAAATGTTTGCACTAACATTTTAACGTGTATAAAAATTGAACTTTTATGTAACTTTTTTTTGGTAATGTGGCCATTTTCTTTTTGAGAATTTGTTATTTTGAATCCTCAAATGCTTTATTTTTTAAATTGGTTTGAAAAAGTTTTATCAAGTGAAAAAACGTTTCATAGGGGTAATATAAAATAGTATGACTTTTGGGAGAAAAAAAAAAAATTATTGAACAAAAATAAATGATGTTGCAAATGTGCAACAAATGGCATAACATTTTACATGTATAACAAAGCACTACAATATATGCATCTAAATAATCATAATACACTAGAGAATCATTAAATAAATTTTACTTACCATTATAATGATCAGATTTAAAAGTTTAGGCTCTTGGATGAGACAGATGACATACTGATGGCATTCGCCCGTGACATCGAAGATACTGATTACCTATTTAGCAGGTGCGCTGATGCAACATCATACTAATACCTACTCACACTTGCAAACAGGCTCATTGCAGATGTAGAACAAGTTGCAGTTTGACACATTTTCGTTGAATATTATATTAAATAGACTTTTTGTTGGAATGTGTCATCATATTTGAAACAAAAAGCATTTAAGGGTCAAAAGTAAAAAAAAAAGAAGGGTTTTAAGACAAAACGTCTCATTTTGGTTGTTGCTATTACTATTATATAATGACCCGATTTAAAAGTTTAGGCTCTTGAATTAGACAGATGATACACCGATGACACTTGTCCGTAACATCGAAGATACTGATTACCTATTTAGCAGGTGCGCTGATGCAACATCATACAAATACCTATTCACACTTGCAAACAGGTTCATTGCAGATGTAGAACAAGTTGCAGTTTGATACATTTTCGTTGAATATTATATTAAATAGGTATTTTGTTGGAATGTGTCATATTTGAAACAAGAAGCATTTAAGAGTTAAATAATTGTCTAGCATATTTTAACTTCTTCATTTTTTTAAATTTTAAATTTAACTTCCGTTAAAACTTGTTTTTCTTTTTTTTTGTAAATAAGGCTAAAAGTTTAATTTCTGGTATCACAATGTTTGCTTTTTGTATGTAATAACATTTGAATTATATAAAAACCTAGAATACTCATTATAGAACAGCATTGCACTACTTTTATGTTCCCTTACGAAGATTAAAATCAAGATATAATGTTTAGTATCATTATGTACAGAAATTTTATTTTAATTTTGATCAAAATCAATTATATGATTTTCATTCGAGAAAATGCCTAAAAATGTAAGGCTTAAGTTTAAGAAGTTCTATGAATAAATTAAAATTCCGTTTTGCTTAAATTGTGTTAAACGTCATCCGGGTGACGTTTTAATAATTACATTTTCTTGAATATTTTCAGTTTGGAAATCACTCAGGTATGTTTTTCAACCTGAGGAATCCAAAAATGGCATCAGATTTTCTCAGAAATAAGGCTTTCTATGAGATTTTATCAAATTTTGGAATTTTTCACATGGGGCAAACAAATGATGTGACTTATATGGTAACGGTTTTTTTTTAGGGGGGGGGGATTCATTTAGACACTATGAAGTACCTGTTAACTAACTGTGCCAGAAAAATTAAAATTAAACAAAAAAAAAGTTTTGACTGTAATTCAACCGAACCGAATTTCGTGCAAGCCACTTTCTGCCTTTCTCTCTCCAATCCAAAATCGCTTCTCATCCTTCCCAGCTGTCCTCTTCATTTATCTCCCCTGATATCCACATATGCAAATCACATAAACACCTGCACTTCTGAAGAGAAGCCCTTTTTAAATCTGCATACGACATGCAAAGCACTTCCTTCTTTTTCCTGATGGTGAGTGTTCCTCGATATTGTCACAGTACCTCTGGGCCAAAAATGGTAAAAAGTCCTTGTTTTGTTCACTCACAGTGTCTATTCAAAATTAGACATTTTTTCTGAGGGTTCAGAAATACCCTATTGGGGGAAGCAACTAGTTTGGGTATGCAAGACGAATTTGGGGAGACCATCCATCTAAACTTGTATAAATTCCATTTTAAAATAAGTTTTGGAAAGTAAAAGTTAAATAGTAAAAGGTAAAACAGTCTCACAGTGATCAGATATTAACAATAAAAGCGGACTTCACAACAAAAACCAGCATACAACAACATTATCTACACGGGTTATTCTCGTCAATTTTAACTGAGAATAAATTTTGAATAGTTTGACTTATTATGACTTATAACATAGATAAAGTTAGCACTGTTGGTGTTTATTTAGTAACTGCATAGGAGTTCTTATTAGGGTAAAAATTTTGAGCTGGTAACATGATCTATTGTAAAATGACTGAGCAAAATATCGTCAAAATGTCCCGTTTGGTTCAATGTCACCAGAATTATGTAGAATTCAAATGAGGATGCCAATTTTGGTTACTGAACCACAATAGCTGCTTAAATATTGATCAGATTTCCTGCAATATGTTGTATCATTGATACACGCCATAAACTGGTATCGTCTTGGCCTTCGGGGCTTGATTTACGCCGGTCTATGGGTTTGTCCTGTGCAGTTCTAGGAGGTCCACCCTCCCAGGCTTCGCCTCCCCTCTTTGGGGAGGAGTAAGTTTATTGCTTACTGCCTGAGGCGCCCCTACCGGGGAATGCCGACGGGGCTGCTCAGGCAATTTTTAATGGCCAGAGTGCTCACCTTCTCGGGCGCTGGCTTTTCAAACCCCACTTTCCCGACCCGAGCTTGGGTCACATCTTACTTGTGGGAGTAAGATAAAACTGGCCTTGTGCCTCACCTCCTGGGGAGGTAAATAAAATGTTGTATGATAAAATCTTTCTTTGCCTTTTATGCCTGCATTAGTTAATGGTTAATTTTTTCAGTAAAACGTGTCCCATACGCAACGGAGCTGGATTAGTGCACCATAATGTACTGCAACAACCCTAAAATCATTTTAAATGAAAAACATTATCTAAACCTAATTAAAATATATAATAGTTGGTGCAATGTGTTTGTTCCATTATGAAATCAAGGAAGTTAGGCAGAACTTGATTCTTTGAGGAAATTTGTCCCATACGCAACACATAGTTTCTGCTCTAATGGCTCAACTAGGGTTAGGGTAAGGGTTAGGGTTAGGGTGGATGAAATTTTCATGCTTTCTAGAAGTCTTAATATACCTAACATCTAACAGTATCTATTTGCTGTTCCAGCATACGGAAGGTAAATAAGCCATGTCCCATACGCAACGGTCTAGCATTCATCTAAGTATTGATGCTCATCATTCACATTTCGGTCGTATTCTGAAAACCTATTGATTAATCACATCTTTTTTTTTCAATTTGCTTACATAAATTTTGCTAACTTCCATAATCACAATGAAAATAACCATAAAAATCACTCAATTCTTTGATAAAATCTGTCTCATCGGCACAACATATTTTGGGTTTTACAGGCTTGAAAATGTGGATGAATTTTTCTTGGTGAGAAAGATCTGCAACTAGTGCTAATACACCATAACATTGTTTGCTATATTAGGATATTAAAAGTAGATAAGTCATATCGCATTTGCGACAGATGTCCCATACACAAACGGTGTATAAGTAAGTAAACATTTATGCTCACCTTCCACAAAAGAGTGTCACTTATAAAACGCATTCTTGTGGTTGAAAATCAATTAAGCAGGAGCAGAAAGGGAATGAGAAAACAATAAACTTCATAGTTCTTTCATTGTCTAGACATGTCTAGACTGTTAACATTGTCTAGACGCCTCTACTTTTGAGAGGTTGCACAATCAAAAATTCTGATGAAACAGAGTAGAGGGCCGCAGTATGATGCAGTACTAGGGGGTCTATCTTCAAAATCCATTTGCACCTAGCTTAATCTTTATTAGGATGATAATAGATAGGAGAAAAAAAATTTTGAAAAAAAAAAAGTCATTTTTTTAGGTATATGGGGTATTTTATGTGATTTTGACGTGTTTCGGGCTAAAATCTGACATGAAAATCAATGATTGTCAATAACTTCTGAATAAGTGGGCTAAAAAGGCTTATATTTTCACCAATGCTAACTTTTAATGTACAGGACAAGTGCATGAATAAATTTCCATCAAATTTTTTGCGGCCCTCTACAGAAAGAAATCATTTTGGCTTCGAAATCGAATAAAGAATTTGACGATTTAAAGATTTGCCGAGTTAATCTGCAGACGATGCGAATAGTTTGCATGCTTATCTGTTCATATTAGAGCAAGATTCGTGATAAACATCTTTCTCTTCGGGTTTATTTTATGCTGAAACGAAGGCATGTTGTTGTCTTCATCATCGTCAAGCAAACTAATTGCTTCTTCCATCATGTTCAAAAGAGGACATTAAATCATTTTCTTCACAGAATACTTCCTTTTATTCATTTTTTAATGTAAGAGTATCATTCGTTCTTAGTGATGTAATGAAATGGAAAATAGGATTGGATTATTAATATTGCTCACAGCAAGGCTTCCAGATATTCAACAAAAGCTGATCTTCATTTAGACCCCAAAATTTTGCTTCTTTGGAAGAAAATTTGCACTGGTAAAGTTTTAGAAAGCACTTACGAACACCAAGCCATTTATTTGTTATATTGATTAGCTTTGATCTTTCTTCTTTTTCTGCCTTTCTGATTTAGGAAGACCGGCAGCGGGTGGGAGAACTCTAGCCAAATCTTTGCTGAATTAGTTCCAGCAGTAATTTATGCAAATTAATCATGAAATAGTTCATTGGTTTTGTTATGCTTTCTTTCTTGAGCATCTCTTTGCACCACGTGATTCATATCGTTACAGGCACACAGATACACACCACCTCCTCCTCCTCCTCCTCCTCCTCCTCCTCCTCCTCCTCCATTACATAATTTGCCATAACTACTCTCTCTTCTAATTGGTATTCGTGGCTCTTTCACATGATTGGTGCGTCTTATTATTATTGGTCTCTCAATTTTAGGAGGATTTGGAACCTTAGAATTCACTCTATTCCATTTGTTCGCAAAATTCTCTGTAACCATTCATTAGATTTTTCCGAAATGTTGCATGAAGTTACAACTACATAAGAGACGAAAAGTAACATTCTAGAGTTTGATAAAAATCTTGTTGCACCCATAAGGGGGGGAGGGGCAAAATGGGAGCAAAAAAGCCCCAAAATGGCAAAAAATGCCATTTTTTTGGCAAATAACTTTTAATCCATCCATTAGATTTTTCTGAAAGTTGGTAATAACTGAGAACTAGTTGCTACACATATTGAGCGGTTCTGACCCCGGGAAAAATTGGGTTTGCGACCCCTGGGGGTTTTTATGGCTAAAAATAACCCCAAATTGGTCAAACTCATACTTTTTGACATAACTTTTGATCCATACATTACTTTTTTTTGAAACTTGGTAATAACTTGGAACTAATTTGCAGAAAAGTATACAAGACGAAATCCGAAGTTTTCATTGGAGCAAAGAATCTTGCACCCTGTAGTGCTTTACTACTAAGATTCCGATGGAACACTGAAAAATCTGTCATTATGTTTTATTTCTGATGACAATACTCATGACACTGCATTCGTGTATCAAACCCAGACAATGATGGTTCACAACATTGGTGCATTATTGCCCCATGTCAACAAAATGACTTCAGTGATGGCTGTGGGGGCCAATATAAAACTTATAAAAACTTTATAAATTTATGTCTGCATAAACAGGACTTTGGTATTGATGTGAAGTGGGTTTTCTTTGCTACAAGCCTTGGGAAATCCCTTTGCAATAACTTTATTTGCAATTTACTTTAATGCACATGAAAGACGGTTAAGATGAAAAATATTAAATAACAAGAAATAATTGTAAAAGAGGTCAGACGAAAAGGACGAATAATAAAAATGAATGAAAGATAAATAAAAAGGGCGAGGTTCATATCTAACAAGTGACACAGCCATTTCATGGTACAAAAAAAATTAATCTAAAAATAGTATCAGAGAAAACATTGAATGTTACACTTGATTGTGTTTGTGTGAATCAGGAAAAATCAAAAGTATTTACTCAATAAATACTTCAACATTTGATAAAATATGATTAGATTTTTATTTAAAAGTTCAATTTTATACATGTTAAAATGTTTATGCAAACATGTTGCCGTCATATTCTAAATAATCTTTTTTTAAACATTTTGTTTTAGTCATATTTAAATAATCTTTTTTAAAACATTTTGTTTCAGTCATATTTAAATAATCTTTTTAAAACATTTTGTTTCAGTCATATTGTAAATAATTTTTTTTTAAACATTTTGTTTCAGTCATATTGTAAATAATTTTTTTTTAAACATTTTGTTTCAGTCATATTGTAAATAATCTTTTTTTAAACATTTTGTTTCAGTCATATTGTAAATAATCTTTTTTTAAACATTTTGTTTCAGTCATATTGTAAATAATCTTTTGTAAAACATTTTGTTTCAGTCATATTGTAAATAATTTTTTTTTTAAACATTTTGTTTCAGTCATATTCTAAATCTTTTTTAAAACATTTTGTTTCAGTAATATTCTAAATAATCTTTTTTAAAACATTTTGTTTCAGTCATATTCTAAATAATCTTTTTAAAACATTTTGTTTCAGTCATATTCTAAATCTTTTTTTAAACATTTTTGTTTCAGTCATATTCTAAATAATTTTTTTTAAACATTTTTGTTTCAGTCATATTCTAAATAATAGTTTTTTTAAACATTTTGTTTGTTGCTGTCACATTCTAAATAATCTTTTTCAACTGTTGCAAAATAAAATGTTTTGCCGGCTTGGCATTCCGAGAGCAGGCTCCAAACATTCCGTTGAATAGTGGTGATGGAGAAGTGCTCATAGAGCCAAATAAACTCGCGATGGTCCCCGGTGTGGCGCATCATTAATACACCCATGTAGTTGAGGAGGTCCTGCATGGCGGAACTAATTGCACCACTCGTCTCCATGGCAATCGGTTGGAATACGAAACTGTCAAAAAGACTGGTGTACTTTGATCGCTTGTGGCTTTCCGCTGACGAATGTTAAGGGTTTGTCGTCGCTGATCAAGTTATATTTGCCTGATATTTTTATATGTAGAGAGAGAGAGAGATTTGTAGGTTTTTATAAAGAATGTATATTTTCCATTTTATACTTCTTGATACAAAATTTATATTTATTTTTATACAAAAAAAGATGAGAAAAATTGAAAAAATAAAAAAGGCTATAATCAAGCGGAATAATTCTGTTATGTTTAACAATGTTTGCTTAAATGAAAGAATGCATACATACGAATACATAGCATGGTTTTCGTTCCAGTGGTATTTTTGAAACCCATGTACCTACACAAAAGTAGATCATTGTTCACAACGAACACTTTTGCACACTATCTGCATAGCCACGTTTGTATTCGATATTCGTTTTCTACCTAGTTTTAACAAATGTATTTATATCTTCTCTTTAAATAAACTTGGATGAGAGTGTCGTCCGAAAACACCTTCTTGTCTCTCTTCCCAGGGCACCCAATCCGACCCAAAACAGTCACTAGTCCGCAAACACCAACTTGAACTCAAATCTCAGTCTTCTGACAGCACCCAAATCCGACCTCCACCTTCACTGGTCTCAATCCGGAATGAACCAACAAAGACAATCGCTTTCTCATTTGCTGTCCTCTTTATGGGGACTCCCATCATACAATGCAAAATAGGTCACATGATCATTCGGTACTTCCTTTCATATAAAACCAGCCATTTGCTTTAACTCTGTTGTTCCACATGGCCTGGTCTGGTATTACGGGTAGGTCTTATGTTTTTATTTTCCACTACAGAGAGTTAATTCTTATTCAGTTTAAAATCTTCTCTGCTCGTCTCCTCATTCTTTCATATCTTTTTGTATTTGCAGATCACCCTGGTTCGTAACATGATATATGGATTTAAATAATATATTTAAATCAAGTTTCAGAAAGAAAGATTCGCACAGAAAATATTACATGTGTTTTGGAGTATTTATTCTGGTTGGTTAAAGGCTTATAAACAGGTAACCATGCTCCTGTATAGACCCCTCATAGAACCCTAACTTTAACCCCTCATCGAAATTGTTAAAGCTTTTAAATCTCTAAACTGAAAAGATACAGCCATTTCTTTTCGTAGGAAATTATTTTTTAAGCAAGAACACATACAAATGAATTAAGTTCATTACGGTAAACACATACAAATGAATTAAGTTCATTACGGTAAACACATACAAATGAATTAAGTTCATTACGGTAAACACATACAAATGAATTAAGTTCATTACGGTAAACACATACAAATGAATTAAGTTCATTACGGTAAACACATACCAATGAATTAAGTTCATTACGGTAAACACATACAAATGAATTAAGTTCATTACGGTAAACACATACCAATAAATAAGTTCATTCCAGGAGAAAAATGAGCCATTGTGTAGAAGTTAAAAAAAGAAAAAAAAAAAAAAAAAAAAACGCGCAGACTCCACAAAACAAAAAAAAAAACAAAAAAAAAAAATCCGACTCCTGAATTGTATTAACAATTCTCCAAAACACAACGACGCCAACTCTAAAAAAAAAAAAAAAAAAAATCTTCTCATCAATCGGGTAACCAGACACAAAACACGAATTCAAATTTCTTTCTCTTTTTCTCACTTAACAATCGACGTATCATGTTATCGTCACAGTATTTACTTCCTTCCCACTTCAGGAAAATGTGGCATAAGGCCAGAAGGTGGGGAGAGTCAAGCCAGTGCCCCTAAAGGAGGAGCACTCTGACCTGTTAAAAATTGTCTTGCCAGCCTCATCGGCATTCCCCTGTCGGGGCGCCTCAAACAGTAACCAATAAACTTACTCCACCCCAAAGAAGGGCGGGCGGCAAGGCCTGGAAGGATGGACCTCCTATGGCTACTCAGGACGAATACCTCAGCCCGACAGATAAAAGGCCACCAAAATACCCCAGTTTCTGCGAGACTTATTGTCGAGATCAGAACCGCAACTGGTATGTCCGTGACATAACGGCAACTAAAAGTTATCATACATGAGGAGGAAAGTTTCTACTCTTTTTATTTCAATGTGAATTCGCCCATGCAAAACAATGGTCATTTGCATAAGCGGACTCTTGTCTTCGCACAGAAATAACACGATTCTATCTTGTAATCGGAATACTTTGGGTTCAATCTCTGATGAATCCTCACTCTTTTACCTTGTGAAGCCGCATGATGGCCGCTACACATTGAAAGCTCAATTTAAAATATTGTTTACACACTTCAATTGAATAAATGCGGTCCAAAGTTGTTGTCATCACTAATTTGTTATGAACAGCATAGGCAAACTAATTGACAAGTTATTGAATTTTTATTCATTTGCAGATTTAAATGAATTCACAGCAAAACTCACCTCAAAGTAATCTATAAGCCATTTTGAAATAAGTAGTTCAATTTCTCATATAATTAATGTACCTATATACATATACTTGCAAATATATGCTTCATCTGGTCGCATATTTTTTGCTAGCCTGGGAAGATACCATGGTGATGGTTGTTTCGTTTTACGGCATATCAACCCTTTTCACATTATTTAATGTCGAATCCATTTATTTTGGTAAAATGTTTATGCTTCATGTTCTTTATATGTTCAAGTATTTATTCATCGTGTTTGGTTTGGTTGTTTTGTTTTACGGCATATCAACCCTTTTCGGGTTGTTTGGTTTGACTGTTTCGTAGCGGAAAAATGTTTTCGCTTTTTGTTTTGCAGAACATGATTGAGTTTTGCAAATGGAAAGGAAAAAAAAAGAATAAACATTACTGTTTGGTGCATTTTAAGTCAGGAAGCCGGTATCTACAGACAGCCTGATCTGGTAACATCAGGATATCATGGTGAACGAACATATACTACACTGAGCCAAAAAGGAGGAGGTAATGACTAGGAGGATGTTATAATAATGAACGCCACCCCTCTAAAAAAAAAAAAAAAAAAAAAAAAGAGGTAATGCCTGGGAGGATGATAATATCATGATAACAGAAGAGATAGTACACTACTCCCTCCCAAATGGAGAAGATAATCATGGAAGGATTGTATCATGAGGAACTAACATATACTATGCTGCCCTAAAAAGAGGAGGTAATACCTGGCAGGATTGAACCATAAAAACAGAAGGTAATCCTTGTGAGTTTGGCATCATGACAACAGAAACGATACTACACTGACCCAAAAAAAGAAACGGTAATCTCTGGGAAGATGTCTAGCCATAAAACATTACATTTATGGTTCCTTGGCTTTTTGGTTAGGATCAAAGTATAGTATCTGTTCTCATCATCTCAACGACATCAAATGTTTTACTATCAACAAAAATATTGCATATATATAAGGAAATATAACTATGCAAAATGCCAACTGTATATTACAGAATATTAATTAATTAGAAGCTGTTTATAAAATAAATATGCAAATTAAGAAGACCTAAATGTGTTTGTAGGTGTTTACAGTTTACTATATATACGGTATTACAAAATAGTATCGTGTATCATATAATTAAATAAGCACAACCTGCTTTGATGTTAATATAGTTAGGATAGATGAAACAACTTTTTGCATTTATTCATTTAGATAATAGATATAAATATTTTTATGTCAGGGATGCGAGTGGCCAGTGGCAACAAAATCTAAAATCGAGATGAATTTCTCAACCTAGGGGGTCGCGACCCCCCACCAATTTCCCAATTTAGGTGTTCACTTATAATCGCCTAAAAAAAAAAGTAGAATTTTATGAGGGGCAGCAAAGGGTGCTAATCAACAATACCTTTTTATTCATCTACTGAAAGTATTGACTGATAAGTTTTAATGGAGACAGGAAGAAATTTTTTGCTGAAACAAAAGTTTTTTTTACCTCCACTACCCATGAATCGGTTGAAGTATGGCAAAATTAACATTTTCAGAGCGAGGGGAGAGAGGGGTGAAGCAAGGCAAGATAAAACGTGACGGAAAGAGGAATTGGAAAAGAGAGAAAACACAAAAAGAGGAAAAAAGAAATAAAATCGAGCCGAAACATGTAAAGTTCGAGCAATTTGGACTTTACTTATGAAAAAAAGAAGTGGAATACCCCTTTTTTGAATTATAAAAAAGCGGAAATCCGCTAAAATGCGGAGAACCTTAATCTTTGTTATATTTAAAAGTTTTAAGATGAGGATTGATAATTTGTATTATTCAGACTACTGTTCTCATCTTGGATGCTATTCTCACAACGTTTCGACCAATGTAACCTGCGACCTTCTTCAGGTGCATGATGATGATGATGATGATGATGATGTCAAACTCTGAAATTTTTTTGTCCAACTCTTCAATCTGTACGGAGCCATTTATTTAATCCACAGTGGTAGCTTGCTCTCGTTCCGTCAGCCATGACAGAACGAGAGCAAGCTACGCCCATGGATTAAATAAATGGTGCTGTTCAAAATTCCCTACAGATTTCAGAGTTAGACAAGATGCATCTAAAGAAGGTCGGAGGTTACATCGGTCGAAACGTTGTGAGAATAACATCCAAGATGGGAACAGTAGTCTGAATAACTCAGAGATTTTTTTCATACAAAAATTATTTGGCTACACATTTTCAAAATATGTTTCAGTCACAGCTATAGGACAGCCGGACCTCATCATTATCATTTTCTATTCTTTACAGCTACATTAGAGTAAATTAGCTCATTCCATAGCCGTGACTGAAACATGTTTGGAAAATGTGTAGCCAAATAATGTTTGTATGAATAAAACTTTATACCTATTAAACAGCTCTATTTTTTATTGAGCACTCTTTTATAAACACAATTAGAATGCTCTAGATTTTTACCCTGTAGATGCAAACCGGAGTAAATTATATATATATATATATATATATATATATATATTCGCTCACAGCCGTCCACATTCATTTCACTCTCTGCCACTGACTGACTTCTCTCAGCCCGGACCTTGGTCCAGCGCTCTTAGTAGCCATGGCTACTACTTTTTTTCTCATCAACCCATCATGTCAACCCAATATTTCGATGTACTTGCATGACATTTTTCTTAGAATTATCATCCTGAGAAAGTCTTACAATAAAGACGAAACGTTGATGAATATATAAAATATATCTCTTGCTTTTTCCTTTTCCATTTCGTCGGATTACTCTCATCCTTCCTTTCTTATATATAAGACATTACTCAATAAATCCTGAGCCTAACTAATAAAACAAGAAATTTTAAGGAAAATTCGACTTTATGCATCAACATAGTCTCATTCTAGAGTGATCTACTGATTCCAACGCTTCTCTAATAGTACAATACGTTTTTGTACACGATTTGTCTTTAGCCTCAAAATACGCCTCAGTTACCGACATCACTTCTTCATTGGAGCCAAATCTCTTTCCCTGGAGCATTGTTTTGTGGTCTGCAAACAGCCAGTATTCATTGGAGGCCAGATCTGGAGAATAGAGTGGATGCCGAAGCAATTCGAAGTGTACCTCATATATTTTTACCATCGACACGTGACAGTGAATTGTCTTGTGAAAGACTACTTTTTCTTCCTTATTTGTGTTCGTTTCCTTAAAACGCACCAATGATGCAATTTGCTAGTTTTATGTGTGTAAATAATGAAAAAAAAATGTTCCCAAAAAAATAGGTCTGGAAGCGTTCGGGTTCTGAGTTATAGGTCATCGAAACAAGTACTGACCACCATTCTTTATTGTAATCATCCAACACATAATGTGCGTGATAGTTCACTGTTATTACCTATAGACACTATCCTCGAGTGGCTTCGCTCTCTCTGTACAAGGGTTTGTTCACATTAGCTTTAAATTTCTGCATATCGGTATAGTCCGGGAAACAGAGTTCCAAAGGCTGGCAGCTCGAAGAAAGAAGCTATTGAAGTAGAAGGCTCTCTGGCATCTAGGGACCTCCACAGTGAATGGATGGGATCTAGCTGATTGTCGGATTGTTTGCGTGTATTTACGTCAACATTGCAGCAATGGGACAAGACTTCAAACTCCTCGGCCTAACATTGACATGTAATATGAACTGAAACAAATAGATAGAAGATATTGTCAAGGCTGCTGTAAAGAAAGTGGGCTCCCTCTACCGCGCTAGAAAACTTTTCCCACCAAATAGTAGAGATATATGACAGTATCATATATCTCTACAAAGCAACCATCCAGCTATGCATGATGTATTGTTATATCTGAATCTGGTGAACCATCCACCAGTCTGTCCATCCTAGACAATGGCCAAAAAAGAGTATCTAATAGGTCCCTCACTATCCACCAAGCTCCAACCCCATCGCCGTAATGTTGCATCCTTATGCTTGTTTTACAAGAACTTCAATGGAATGTGCTCCGATGAAATTGCTGCTCTAGTACCCCCTCGACTAACCCGACAATCAGCTAGATTCCATCCATTCACTGTTGAGGTTCCCAGATGCGGGAGAGTCTTCTACTCCAATAGATTCTTTCCTTGAACTTCCAGCTTTTGGAACTCTCTCTCTCTCTGCTCCCTGTTTCCCCAACTGTACCGACATGCAGAAATTTAAAACCAATGTGAACAAGCTGGTAAAGCCATCGGTCTAGATTATATTTTCACAGAGGCGATCAAGCACTTTAGACTTTTGATATCCCAAAGATCTGGAGAAAAACCAAAATCATTGCTCTTCTCAAACCTGGCAAAGATCCAGCACATGCAAAGAGTTTCTGCCCAATCTCTCTACTATGCCACTTGTTTAAGCTGTTCGAGCGCCTTATCCTCAACAGGTTGGCCTCAGTTGCGTAACCAGTCACCATCACCCAACAAGCAGATTCCGGCCTGGAAAATCCACAACTAGCCAGCTCCTGAATTTCACTCAGCACATCAGAGATGGGTTTCAGAAAGGACTGGTAATGGGAGCCATCTTTGTTGATCTGTCTTCCGCATATGACCCTGTAAACCACTGCCTCCTCCTAAAAAAGATCTTCAAGCTGACAAAAGACCTGGCACTCACAGACAAAATCAGAGCCATCTTTATGTTACCCTAAACAACAAACAAAGTCGCTGGCATCGACAAAAGAATGGCTTACCTCAAGGTAGTGTGCTGGCTCCATTACAGTACACCATCTACACTAATGACCAACTAATGAACCAATGAACACTGAGCGGTTCATCTATGCTGACGACCTTTGCATAACATCGCAAGAGAGTACGTTTGAGTCAGTAGAAACAAACCTTTAAATCAACCTTAGATGAGCTACTCCTCTACTACGACAGAAACCACCTGCATGCAAACCCTGCGAAAACTCAAATGTGCTCGTTTCATCTCCGGAACCGGGAGGCCAACCGACCCCTAAACATCACGTGGTCTGGAATACAACTTTAGAATTGCACTAACCCTGTCTACGTTGGTGTAACTCTGGACCACACCCTCTCATTTAGGGAACATGTAAAGAAGACAAAAATGAAAATCAGCTCCCGGAACAACATCTTATGGAAACTGAGCAACTCCAAGTGGGGAGCCACAGCACACACACTAAGATGTACTGCCTTAGCCTTTTGCTATTCCTTTGCGGAGGATGCTTGTCCCCTTTGGGAGAGACCTAGACTCAGTATTGAACAACACCTGCCGCTTGATCACTGACAGTCTGAAGGCCACCAACCTGAACAACCTGTATCTCCTCACTGGCATTGCCCCTTCAGATATGAGACAGGAAGTTGCCAGCTGAGTAGAGATCACAAAAGCTATCAGTAATGAATGCCATCTCCTTCATTAATGTGAACCAATGGTCCAACAACTGAAGTCAAGGAGAAGCTTCCTCAGCAATGTCAAACCCCTAACAACATCTCAGGAAGAGACCAGACTACAACTGGACTAGACGTCTAGAAGATGGCTCTTCTCCTACGGATATGGGAATCCCTGCTTCTGAGGCATTTACTAAAACATTAAACTACCTGAGAACGGGAATGGGGTGATCAAAAGTTGCTATGACTAGATGGGGTTACAAAACTGACCCAACCATCTGTGAATGTGGAGAGGAAGACCATGCGATGCAACACTGTCTTGTCTGTCCCCTTACTGCCCAACGGGTGCAGCTTGAAAGATCTTGCAGAGTGCAACACTAATGCAAAGAACTGCATAAAAAAGTGGGAAACTGTCGTATGACCACATGACACTTCAAAGACACGCAAAGAAGAAGAAGAAGAAGCATGAATTTAACCAAAGTTAAGCCTCACGTCGGTAGCCATTTTGGTTTTAATTTGACAATAACCACACGAACATCGAAAACAAATTCTGACAAAAAAAACTTACAATTTACACACGTTAAAAGTATACTGTAGGTAGAGAATTAAATTCTACTTAGTTAATTTGTTGTTGCTTTTTTTTTACAATTTCTCGACTGTTAAATATACTGCACTTTAACCAATAAAAGAAAACCTTGATTTAGGTCCACAGCTGAACCAAAATACTTTAACCTTTAAATGATAATTCAAGTCAAACATTAGCGCTTATTTGACAGTTTAAAACCTCATCATTTTCAAATTCCGTAGATCCACCATTGTAAACAGTGTCTGCCATTTTTTTCAACTAACTAGACCGGACTGGAAATGTGCCCTATTATATCAAATATCTTTTAATTTAATGGCTTGAATAATAGTATTCGATCCCGGTCTTCTACTTTAGTACCTGAAAAGGCAACATTTCAGCCACTGATTACTTTTTTTTTTTTTTTTTTTTTTTTTTTTTTTTTTTTTTACATGGTTCACCCCAAACAAGGCAGGACGCCACTGTAAACGTAAGGGGCTACTGAGAAAAAGGAAAAGGGGGGAAGGATTGGTGGTTCAGCTTAAATTGGGATCTGAGCAGCGAGATGTCTGTTTACATTAGTTTTAAATTTCTGCATGTCAGTACTGTCGGGGAAACAGGGGGCAGGGAGGGAGTTCCAGAGGCCAGCAGCACGAGGAAAGAAGCTATTTGAGTAGAATGCTCTCTGGCATCTGGGGACCTCCACAGTGAATGAATGAGATTTAGTAGAATGTCGAGTTAGTCTAGTGAATTTACGTCGAGGGGGCACCAGAGCAGCACACTCATCGGAGCATAATCCATTGAAGTATTTGTAAAACAAACACAAGGATGCTACATTGCGGCGATGGGACAGGGGCTGGAGCTTAGCTGACAGTGAGGGACCTATTAGGTTGACTACTCTTTTTTGGACTTTGTCAAGGAGGGAGAGACTAGTAGATGATGCACCAGCCTCATCTTTGTGGTGGACAGAGACGCGATCCGAACGAACGCCAAAAAGCAAACGTCTTGAATTGCTACCTTCTTTCTTTCTCTGCTTCGTTGGGATACACTCTCCTCCTCCTCAATTCCAAAAAGCAAGGGTTTGTAACAGAAACGTGTTAACTCAATATTTTCCAACCAATGAATATCATTCAAAGGCGAAATCTAACACGGCTGTCAAAACTTTACACACAACGAATACTTACAGCAACTAAAAATGCTTACATTTTATATTTAATATTAAACATTTTAATGCAACTACAGGCAATGGTTGAGTTTGGAGTCTCCTAGCATAATGAGATTTTTTAAAAAAAATGTATAGGCGATGAATGTGTTTTATGTTTTTTTTGTTGTTTTTTTTAAAAATAATATTAAATGAGAAACCATTTCGAGTAAAAATCTACTTATTGCCCATATAATCGAATAAAAAAAAAATGTTCAAAATGTGTAAACATGCTACAAGAATGAAGCCTGAACACTGAACAGCTAGAAAATGAACGCGAAAAGACCGGAAGTAAGGCTTAACGAAAAACGGAATGGAAGTACGAAACGAAACCAGCACTTATTTTTATAATTCATTTTACGATGAAAAAAAAGGTGAAAGACATTTTAATTGTTGTATTTTTATTGAGATAACTTTTATAATTCACTACAAGAGTGTGTTTCAGTACTCCATGCTTCACAATCGACGTTTTCGTACGCTTGATGCCGACATTGCCTGTTTTAGACGAAAAATGTATTAAAACATCTTTTTCCTTTTGACAACTCCAAAACATTCCTCATTTAATAGTATTTAAAAACCAACAACATAAAACTATTTTCATCGCCTATACATATTTTTTTTTAAATCTCATTATGTTGGAAAACTCCTAACTTGACCATTGCTCCCAAATACGTCACAAATGAGTAAAAAGAAATAAACTGTTTTTTTTTTTAAAATTTATCTCCTTTGAAAATAATTTATGTCGCCAATAGTAACCTTTACGGGATTTTAACAAATTAGTTTGACCTTATTTTATTTTTAGATTTCAATTAATATTCGAGTAATAGTAAAAAGTTATGATTCGATTCCTAATTTTACTTCCGGTTGTCCCTCCCCCATGTTAAGAATGGCTTTCTAAATAATAACGTTATTATTTAGAAAGCCATTCTTAACATGGGGAGGAGGGTAGGGGCTTTGTTTTATCTATTCTGTACTTTCAACTAACAATTTAATAAACAAAAGATTCCGTAAAAGTTCAATTAAAAACGAGTCATAAACCGGAAGTGAAATTCAGCAGCGAATCGTAACTCTTACAAAAAAAATAAATAATAATTCAAATGTACTTAAACCCTAACTTTACCCTAAACTATTTGACCAACCATAATAAATGGCCCATATCTTACTTGGTTTGCAGAGGTGACTTCGGGCTTGTACGGAGTGTGGTTCTGTTCGTTTCCAGGAAGTCATCATCCCAGGTATTACCTCCTCGTTCAATAGGACTGATTGGTTTATTGCCGGTGGCCCGAGTGTCTCGGGGGAATGATTACGGAGTCAACTCACAGCAGAGCCACCTTCCGTGAGAAGAGAGGCGTAAATACATAAACTAGCCTTAATATTTATACCTTCTTTTGTTAATGGAAATTGGATAATTGATGAGTTCGATAAAAAAATTGAATACTTCTGCATTTTAGCCGTCACTCGAACTTTATTTGCTTTCCTCTTTTGAAGGCAGGGGCAGACAACCAACCGGAAGTAACAGAAGTAATGTTTGTTTTTTTTATATCCAAAATGACAATAATAACAGCGAACAATGTATCGTTATTGAATATGAAAATATTTTATTTAATAATGTAGAAATTTATAAAAATAATAAAAATGTGTTTTTTTTATTGTATGAATTAAAACTCTATAAATAGTCAACAGTGATCTTTCAAAACGAAAATTTATAATTTAAAACGAAAATCAAATTCAGTCTGGCACTTCCGGTTAACTGGGTTGAATGAATGGAACTCTTCAATTACGATTTCTGATCACAGTAAGTGACTGCTCAAATACAGAAGTGCCAAAAATTGTGTATAGGCTATAAAAATTGTGGCTTTCAAGTACGGATGATCATAAATGATAAAAGAAACTTCTTTTTTTTTACGGAAAATTCAGAATTGTATTTTTAGTATAATAAAATAAGTTGTGAGCAAAACAAATTATCAAATATATGTTTGTTCATATTTTTATGAAAATATAACAAATCTTTAATATTTTTTTTTCTTTTTTAATTGATCTAAATAAAGTTTTGAAATGTCTAACGCTGACAACTTCAACAGCTACCTTCAAGAATTTCTCTGGCGGCGCCGAATAAAACCAATATATTTCGGCAATATTCTTTATTGTATACGCTTTTATTATTCTTTTTTTAAATACTTTAAATTATGTTGCCGTTTCACAAAATACAAAACACATTTGCTTTAAACATTACTATTAAAATACGAAGCTAGTTTATTATATTTTCATAAAAAATCAAAATACATATATTATGTTGCTGTTTCACAAAACACAAGACATTTCAAAACTTTATTTATATCAATAAAAAGAAGACATTTCAACCAATTTGATTCAGAAAAACAGATTTATTAAAAACTTGTTATATTTTCATAAAAAGGTTACTTATTTTATTATACTAAAAATACAATTCTAAATTTTCCGTTAAAAAAAAGTTTCTTTTATCATTTATGATCATCCGTACTTCAAATTTACTGCAGGATAACCCGGAAGTCAGCGGGATCGCGAACCATTCTGAAGAGCCAAACTTTTTTTATGTTGTTGTTGTTTTTTTTAATATTAAATGAGGAACGATTTCGACTTAAAATCTAGTGGCGATTTAGTCGTTTCGCATCCAAAATGACGAACAATGAACCGTCTGCTAACTTGTAATTTTTTTTCCGACCTCACAAATGTGTAAATAAACCCACATAAATTGTTTGGGACTAATTTCCCTAACTGTATTTCCTTAAAAATAATTTAAGGTAAATTTCAAATTAGTCCCAAACAATTTATTTGGGTTTACTTACTCAATTGTGAATAGGCTGCGAAACGACTAAATCTATTTAGTACAACGCATGTAATCTGAAGAAAACCACGTTTGAAATGTGTAAATATACTAGGATTATCGATGGTTTAACAAAATGAAGGCGTACAACCAACGAAGTAGTGTTATGTAAAAACAAAACTGAGTCCAACTGAAACGACACAACCACTTTCATTATCGCAGAAAACAATTATAATAATTCCAAGAAAGCAATTTAAAATTATCTATAAAAAGAGATTGTGAAAGAAATATTTTTAGAAATACTTTTATTTCTTAAATAAATTATTTTTATAATTCATTTCAAGACTTTACTTCGTTTCAGTACTCATTGTTTACGATCCAGGTTTTCGTATGGATCAGACTGCCATTTTCTTTTTTGTATCGCTCAAGACGAAAAAAAAAGTAGTACAACGCCCCCCCTCCTATTACTACGTAATACTAAGTTGATTTTAACTCCAAAACATATTTAATGTCATAATCATATATATATATATATATATATATATATATATATATATATATATATATTATCGCCTATACACTAATTTTATTCGAATTCTTGAAGAAACTGTTTACCCCTTCGAACTCACCATTTACCATTAATTTTTAAACACATTGGGGATATTTTAAGTAGGATGCCCCCTAGAGTAAACGTGGTATTGTGGCGACTGCAATGATTCTAGTTAAGAGTAGGATAAACAGTGTAAGATAGAGGATGACTAATGACACCTACTCCCCACAATCTTTTGGCTAAGATCAAAGTGTAGTATCTGTTCCGATGGATACTGCACCCCATAGACTGGTATTGTCTTGGCCTTTGGGGCTTGATTTACGCCGGTCTATGGGTCTGTCCTGTGCAGTTCTAGAAGGTCCACCCTCCCAGGCTTCGCCTCCCCTCTTTGGGGAGGAGTAAGTTTATTGCTTACTGCCTGAGGCGCCCCTACCGGGGAATGCCGACGGGGCTGCCCAGGCAATTTTTAACCCCCACTTTCCCGACCCGACCTTGGGTCATATCTTACTTGTGGGAGTAAGATAAAAACTGGCCTTGTGCCTAACTCCTGGAGAGGAGTAAATCAATACTCCCCACAATTTGATGGCCTTAAGAAAGTGTAGTATCTGTTCCGATGGATACTGCACCCCATAGACTGGTATTGTCTTGGCCTTCGGGGCTTGATTTACGCCGGTCTATGGGTCTGTCCTGTGCAGTTCTAGGAGGTCCACCCTCCCAGGCTTTGCCTTCTCACCCTTTGAGAAGGGGTTAGTTTATTGCTAATCGCCTGAGGCGCACATACCGGGGAATGCCGACGGGGCTGCCAAGGCAATTTTTAAAGGTCATAAGTGCTCTTCCTCTAGGGTGCTGACTTATCAAATCCCACTTTCCGACCTTGTGTCACATCTTATCGCTGTGGGAGGTAGATAAATAATTGATGGCCTTGTGCAAAATTTAAATTGTATATATATATATATATATATATATATATTGCAAATAAATCATCAGAAGTGGAGTATCTGTTCTGATACTACACTCCATATACTCTGTCAGTGAATGAGAAATCTTTCTAGACTGACGCATTTTTTTATATATTTTTGTCCCAATCCAGAGTACCCCTTTGGGGAAGCTGGATTTTCCCTCCACATGAAAAATAGACCTTATGTTTAACTCTGCCCTCGAAGGGGAGACAAGTAAATACAAACAACTTCAATTTCTGAGTAATCCAAGTAGTTTTTTTTGTTTTTTTTCTTCTCTCAAACAAAACAAATTATTGTCTGTGCCCTGTGACATATTTATTTATTTTTCAGATTTAAAAGGATTCGGGAATTGATTAAGCGTAACACTCGATTTCTATTTAATATTTAATTGTTGATCGTAGTTATAAAAAATTTTTAAATCCAGGTAAAAACACATTATTATTTTTTTTTTTTTTAATATTATTACTCAGGTGTTGCCGCCATGACTACAACAGGTACGTTGACCTAATAAAAAAAAATCTAAAAATGACAGGAAAACAGTGGTTTTTGTTTTATTTAGGACACAGAATGAAATTATATATATATATATATATCTAAGTAAAAATCAATTTAGTTGTGTTTAAAAAATAACTTTTTTTTTAAATCATGATAAAATATATTTCTGTTACAAGATAGTGCGTTTAGAAACGACCATATACATAGTTATATATATATATTTTTTAACCCAATTTTAAATAATTCACATCTCAAATTAGTTAAACTAAAAATACGACTCAATCTTTTTTCTTTTACTTTGTTAAATAAATTTTAAATTACATAAAATCTATCTCCAAAATGATTTTTGTAGGCAGGTTTTTAACAAGAAAAGAAAAAGTTTTAGTTTATTTTTTTTTTAACACGCGCACCTGTTAAATTGTTTACGAAATAATATTGTTCACGCGCGCACCAAAAAAAAAATAATTAAATAAAAAAACGTTGCACTTACTTCATGCTGGTGGTAGAAACCGCAGGAATCAATGCGAATAAATCCGTTTTCGAAATTTTGACCAGGTAAATCCCCGAAAAAAAAAATAAAAAAAATGACAGGTATAAATTTTGTTTAAAATGTCGCACTTCCCATATCACCTGTTTAGTGTAAGGAAGAGGTAAGTATTTCCTCCTCGACGGAGACGGTGACACTCCCCGCACTTATCGAACGTTGGCGGGACAGTACGCAATGGGGAGGGCGGGGGACTTTCTTTTTTTGTGTATTTTCTTTTTTCTTTTTTTTTTCTTTTTTTACTTTTGATAAGGTAATCTCTATTTAATAAAATTGTTGGCACATGTTCGTCTTTTCCCACAGTCCGTTTTCACAACTTTTTACTGACCAGTTTTTTTTTCTTTTTTCGGTGTACACTTACCTATCAGGCTGCTAAAGAATTCCGGGATTTTGAGAAATTTTTTTCAAATATTTTACATTTTAGGAGGGATCAGTTTCCAATATTAATTCAACGTAGACGGATCCCCCTCTTTTTGACCATCTCAATGTTTTGAAAAATCTTTTTCGGTGTACAATTACCTATCATGTCAGTAGAGAATTCCGGGGTTTTTGGAAAGAAATTTCAAAAAGTGTAGATTTTAAGACGGGGGATCAATTTTCAATGTAAATTCAACGTAGACTGATCCCCCTCTTTTTGACCATCTCTAATTTTAAAAATTCTTCTTCTGCTTACAATTACCTATCATGTCGCGAGAGAATTCCGGGCTTTTTCGAAATAAATTTTTTAAAATTGAGATTTTAAGACGTAAAAAGTTGTGAAAAACGGACTATGGTAAAAGACAAACAAGACTGATCCCCCGTCTTAAAATCTCAATTTTTAAATTTTTCTTTCCAAAATCCCTGGAATTCTCTCGCGACATGATAGGTAATTGTAAGCAGAAGAAGAATTTTTAAAATTAGAGAAGGTGAAAAAGAGGGGGATCAGTCTACGTTAAATTTACATTGAAAACTGATCCCCCGTCTTAAAATGTACATTTTTTGAAATTTCTTTCCAAAAACCCCGGAATTCTCTATTGACATGATAGGTAATTGTACACGGAAAAAGATTTTTCAAAAAATTGAGATGGTCAAGAAGAGGGGGATCCGTCTACGTTGAATTAATATTGGAAACTGATCCCCCCCTCCTAAAATGTAAAATATTTGAAAAAAATTTCCAAAAATCCCGGAATTCTTTAGCAGCCTGATAGGTAAGTGTACACCAAAAAAAGAAAAAAAAACTGGTCTATAAAACGTTGTGAAAAACGGACTGTGGGAAAAGACGAACATGTGCCAAATTGTTGGCTATATTGAAGATTTTTTTAATCTTCCTCCCACAAGGTAAGATGTGACACAAGGTCGGGAAAGTGGGATTTGAAAAGCCAGCGCCTGAGAAGGTGAGCAGTAGCACTCTGGCCTACAAAAAATGCCTGGGCAGCCCCGTCGGCATTCCCCGGTAGGGGCGCCTCAGGTAGTATCAGGTAGTAAGCAATAAACTTACTCCTCCCCAAAGAGGGGTGGCAAAGACTGGGAGGGTGTAACTCCTAAAAATGCACAGGACAAACCCATAGACCGGCGGTAATTAAGCTCCGAAGGCCAAGACAATACCGGTCTATGGGATGCAGTACCCATCGGAACAGATACTACACTTTGATCCCAGCCGAAGGCCGAGCCCAGGCTGAGCGCTTGGCTATATTGAAGATGTTAACTTCCAAATGAGTCGGCCATTTTGTTCACGACTAGTTTTGTTTGCTTTTCGTAGCGGTGACAATTCAAAGTTGTTCTCTTTTGAAATTAAACCGTGCAATTTTATTTTCACAAACAATTAAAGTAATTACAAGAATTGGTGCTGTTTCGTAATCGTCAACCATAGATTTTACTGGCGGAGTTTTAGAATCAATTTGTAACATATGGGGGGGAGCTTCAGTAACATTCGGAACGGCGTACTTGCTTCGATTTCGTAGCATTCGTTGTACATACGTCACGCCACGTCACGCCAGTAAAATTTATAGGCACTTCTGTCGTATGTATGACGCAGCAGATTTTCTGTCCTTCTACTGAAAATAAAGGGAGGTAATTCAACCGGAAGTGATTTTTTTACAACATAAAAAAAAAATGCAAGACTGATTTGTTTTGGGGTAACAATTAACAATTTCTTTTTTTTATTATATGAAGTAAAAAAAATTTAAATAAAAAACCCTAACCCTAACCCTAAACCCTAACCCTAACCCCTAACCCTAACCCTAAACCCTAAACCCTAACCCTAAACCCTAAGCCTAAACTCTAACCCTTACCCTAACCCTAAGAAATCAGGCGGTGTGCCTGTAAAAAATCTATTGTTTTTTGCGGCTGGTTCATTAAATTACCAATGTCTCGAAGATTAATCTCATTTAACTCCATTTTCTAAATACTAAATTCAACTTCCGGTGAATTCTGAATAGAATTGTACTTGGAGAAAAAAAACCGGAACTCTTCAATTTCGATTTCTTAATCGGCAGCTGCTTCATATATACGACAGAAGTGCCAACTTATAGTTGACGTTTCTGAAACAGAACTCAAGAATTTATTGATCCAACATTTATTGGCCAAACATGAAATTCCAGTCGTTCGCCAACCTCCCTACTCCCCAGACATGGCTCCTTGCGACTTCTGGTTATTTCGAAAATTAAAGACGCCATTGAAATGGTTCCCGTTTTGAAACTAGAGAAGAGATAATGCGGAACGTGACGGCGGAGATGAACACCATTCCAAAAGAAGACTTCCAGAGGTGTTTCCAGCAGTGGATGGATCGGTGAGCTAAGTGTGTGCAAGCACAATGGGTCTACTTTGATGGGGATTAGGGTCCCTACCCCGTCATGTATTTAAAATATTTTTTCTAGCCTAAGGTCGGATACTTTTTAGACAGCCCTCGTATACTACACTTTGATCCTAGTCTGTTCGAGTTTCACATTGAAATTTAAAAAATTACTTTTTTGCATTGCATCTTTGGTGATCAGGCGATTCCATCTTGCAAAAAAGGGGTGGAGGGTGATAACGTATGTACGAACATGAAATTGTATTATCATGTTATTAAGTAAATGTTTATTAGCAAGAGTTTATTAATCTAAATATTTAAAAACTCAAATAAAAATCTAACTCCTGAAAAAAGGCATATTTAAATGCGTGCACAAAAATAATTTGCACGGTTTAATTTCAAAAGATACGAAAAATAGGGAAAACTAGTCATGAAAAAATGGCCGCTTCATTTGGGAGTTAACATCTTCAATATATCCAAATTGTGTGACCACTTCTCGTGTGTCTCGCTTCTACATGACTTACACATTATTATATTTTTGTAATTACTTTTAATCGAATATTTATTGAAATATTAAATTGCAATAGCCTAAAATAAAACGAAATTTTCAAATTCCTATAAAAATTCCTATAAAAAAATATTTAATTACAAAATTAAATCCACCAGTATGCGTTTTGGTTTCTTCATAAGTAGGTTAGCCGTTTTAATTTTTTGTTTATAGTAGAAAAAAATTAATTACTTCAAAACCCTTCGAAATTTGACCGGGCCTTGATTTCGCTGTTCTGGGATACTGTCCTGTGCAGTTCTAGGAGGTCCAACCTCCCAGGCTTTGCCTTCTCACTCGTTGAGAAAAGATTAGTTTATTACGAATCGCCTGAGGTGCCCCTACCGGGGAATGGCGACGGGGCTGCCCAGGCATTTTTTGTAGGCTAGAGGGCTCATCTTCTCGGGCGCTGGCTTTTCAAATCCCACTTTCCCGACCTTGTGTCACATCTTACCGCTGTGGGAGGAAGATAAATTTATTTAATTTAAACTGGCTGTAAAATTCTTATCAATTTTGGGTTCCGTGACAAGAATAGGTTTATGGCTCGCAAAATTCATACTAGAACTGTCTGCAGTGGATATAGTACTAAGTAAAATTCAGTTCTAAGTGATAGTCATCTGAAGGTTGAAGGTTCAATCCTCGGTGCGGGCGATATGAAGAATTACGAATTACTGAAGACTTCTCCCAGTCATGGCTGACGGAACAACAGCATGCTACCCCCGTGGATAAAATAAAGGGTTCCATTCGAAAATCCGTCCAGATTCCTGAGTTCGACAGAAATATTCCCGAGTTCAAAGAGATATACCTGAAGAAAGCCAGAGGTTACAGCGGCCGAAACGTTGTGATGATAACACTTAAGATGAGAAATGTATTCCGAATAACCAAAATTATACTAATTTCAAATCGTCTTTGAGACAACCTTTGAATCGCTTACGAGGTTTATGCTGTGGGGGAGTATTCCCAGTTAGTTCCCCATAAATCACCTGCTTGAGCAGTCTGTCATAAGTAAGACAAATATGATGACCAGCCCAATGAAGTCTGCGTTTACTTATACAAGACTCGATGCTTGGAACTGAAGCTTGTTCCAACACATCTGTGTCAGGGGTAAAGCTATCCCAACGGATGTTAAGCAAGTGCCTAAACGCTCCAGCAGGCGAATATGAGCTTTGTAAGTGGTCCATGTCTCACAAGCATATAACAAAGTTGATACAACGCAGGCCTTATACACAGAGATCTTAGCTTCCAGCCTGATATCACGTGGTGCCGACACTCGCTTTTCCAAATGACCAAAAGACACATCAGCCTGTTCAATACGTCTACTTATCTCAGCATCCAACGACACATTCCTCGAAATAACATTACCCAGATAAATAAAACGATCCAGCAAAATAGATGGAAAACAAAGTAGGTTCAGGTATATCATCCTGTTTAACACCGTTGTCAACTGAGTTCAGAGAGACAACCACCGCAGTTGACACGGGCTTTCATGTCGTCGTGCAGCTCATGAAGGAGTCTAACAAAGTTAGGAGGACATCCGAACTTACCCAATGCCTCTCACAACAACGCATCCCGATTAACTGTATCGAACACTTTCCTCAGATCACCAAAGACCTGATATAGATCAAGACGATGTTCAATACACTTTTACTGCATTTGGCATGCCGTAAAGATCATATCAGTGGAACCCTGCTAGCCTCTGGAACTCCCTCCCTGCCCCCTGTTTCCCCGACAGTACAGACATGCAGAAGTTTAAAACTAATGTAAACAGACACCTCGCTGCGCTGATCCCAATCTAGATTGACCACCCCCTACCTTCTCCCCTTTTCTTTTTCTCAGTAGCCCCTTACGTCTACAGTGGCGGCCTGCCTTGTTTGGGGTGAACTATGTTAAAAAAAAAAAAAAAAAAAACCCTATTTCTCCTAAAACCACACTGACTCTCAGGAAGCATAAACGGACAAATGTAAGCATTCAGGCCATTCAACAGGATTCTGTTAAACACCTTTCCTGTCCAATTTAAAAGAGATAATGCCTTGATAATTGTCGCACTCATCTTTCCTCCCTTTGCCCTTGTACAAGGAGACGATAATAAAGTCACACCAATCTTGGTAAACATGCCCGTCAAATAAGATATTGTCAATGAATCCTTTAATTTGCTCTGCCAATGGTCTTCCACCACAGCGAAGGACTAATACCTGTATAACATCTCCACCAGTTGCTCTGCATCTCAACTGCCATATAGCCTCCTCCACTTTCTTGGGGTAAGGAACAGAATCCATTTCGGCAATGATAGCCCTCTAAGGCAAGCTATCTATCACATCAATACTGACTATCGACTAATTAGTGAACAGATCGATATAATGCTCTTCAAGTAGTTTGTTTGGATCACTAATCAACTCTGTGTCATCCTTGGATTTTAATGGGGTTACACTAGAATTGCTACGACCATAGACAGTCTTCATCAGGTCATAACATCAGCCTTCTGTTGCCACCGTTCATCCTTCATCCATCTAAGTGGTTTCTGCAACTCTGATTTAATAGCTAAGTATAACTCTTCCGCAGACTTCAGATCCTGATGTGACAAGCCGCTATCAATCCACCTTTAATGAAGTTCATGTTTTTTCTGTAGCAATTGAACTATATAAGTGGACGTCATCTTTGATATTCCCTACCCACCCTAGCATTGAAATCCTCCAGCAAGAAAATTTTATCATCTCGCAAAGCAGTCAGGATAACTCTTTTAAGATCTTCATAAAAGGATCCTATTAGCTCAGGTGGGCTGTCCAATGTAGGAGCATAAACAGAAATAAGAGTTGTATATCGCTGACCAGCTCGAGGCAAACGTAAAGTCATAATGCGTTTATTTAGACCACAAGGAAGATTCTTTTGTTTAGAAACAACTCATTTCTTAAGGGCAAATCCTACGCCATGGTCGTATCGTCTGCTTTCCTATTTCCTGATCCAGTAAAATACATATTCAGAGCCCTCCTCTACACGACTACCTTCCTCCAACAATCTTGTCCCTGACAAGGCTATAATATCAATGCTGAAACGTAATAGTTCTTGTCAAACAAGTGCTGTTCGTCTCTCCGGCCGGTAAGAACTATAACGAACACGTGTAAAGTTTTGACGTTCCAATAACCTATTTTCAAATTAAATTTTGTATTACTAATTACATTCATCCCGCTAAGTTAGCCACATAGTTGGTATCTACATCTGGATCACATACGCCAAAAGTACCAGCACAACAACCGGATTATAGTGATCAACACTTGTGCAACATGACAACTACTCTCTGAGTAGGTATTTACTCCTCCCCAGGAGTTAGGCACAAGGCCAGTTTTATCTTACTCCCACAAGTAAGATGTGACCACAGCTTGGGTCGAGAAAGTGGGGTTAAAAGCCAGCGCTCGAGAGGTGAGCACTCTGGCCATTTAAAAATTGCCTGGGCAGCCCCATCGGCATTCCCCGGTAGGGGCGCCTCAGACAGTAAGCAATAAACTTACTCCTCCCCAAAGAGGGGAGGTGAAGCCTGGGAGGGTGGACCTCCTAGAACTGCACAGGACAGGCGTGCAGTATCCATCGGAACAGATACTACACTTTGATCTTAGCCAAAAGACCAAGCATCTCTGAGTATCGACGACTATGGACCCGGTGACAGACAAACGGCTCAATGACCAGTAGTCACTTAAACCGCGGGTGTTAGATCAGAGTTTTCCTTCTCCTAGATGCCTGCCTTAACAAAGGCTAAAGAGAACATCTCGCCTAGTAGTGTTGCCATATACCCATGGCTGGGACTCAGGATGCTGGTGATCTACATGCCGGTGGATCAGGCAACTCTGACAGAAACCTCACGAGTGGCTTAGACCTTGTCAGCTTATCACAAGGCCTAAGCTCCTCTGGAGGTTTCTGTCAAGGTTGCCTTTTTGTCCAAAACCGTAGCCTTATATATATATATATATATATATATATGTACAGTGAGAAAATAAAGATAAAAATTATAGCTTTAAATTCTATCCTATCTTGAATAGTCAATGTTCGATATACGAGATAGAGCAATAGAATAAGTAGATAAGTGATGAGAATAAAAAATTGGAAAATGTGCAATATCTATTAAATCATCAATTGTTCGAATAAGCATAATTAAATAACTTTTTTTTCCTTAATCCATGGATTTTCAAAGATATGCTTTTATAAATTAATTAAATAAATCTGTATACAAAAATTAATTTATCAATTAACTAAAATATATACACACACACACACACACACACACACACACACACACACACACATATATATATATATATATATATATAAATTAACTTTACAGAGACTACTTCTCTGGCTACTACTAATATGAGATATGCTGTAAGGGAAAAGAAGAGAGACAGATAAACTCTACACACCGCCAGTATGTCCACTACAATGACCTTAGGTACTTATGTTTACATGATTCACCGTTTAGGTGTGTTACGGTCGAAACAGATGAAAAATATGTGACAATAGTGTTAATCGAAGGTCCAGTGAAGGTCCTAGGATAAACACAGATGAAAATGACAAGTTAAACATCTTCTCCTTCTTCTTCTTCTTCTTCTTCTTCTTCTTCTTCTTATTATTATTATTATTATTATTATTATTATTTACTCACTAGGAGTTCTCACACAGGCCATCAGTGATTGCTCACTGACAACCGGTGGTATTCCCTGGGGTCTGAGTGACAACAAGTCTCCCCAGATTTCCAGTATTCTCCACCTCTTTTCGATGGCCACCGCAAATAAATTTGCAATATCACAACAGCCGTTTACCATTGATTTCTCGCTGGTAATGACCATTGGTCTTCTCTGGGATTTGGGTGGCAATAAGCCTCCTCAAGGTCCCAGCAGTCTCTGCACTTCCAGTGGAGGTCTGGTTTGAGCTGTCCTTCCTCGGTCTTCTCATCCTCCTTGACCCTATGCAGATATTTTGTGTGGTGTCAGCCTAGGCTGGTACCATTTTTTATTTATTTTATTTTTTGTTATTTTTTTTATTATATTTTTTTAATTTTCTTTTTTTAATTAATTTATTTTTTTTAATTTTAAATTTTCTTAAATATTTTTTAATATTTTTTATTCATTTATTTTTTTTGTTTATTATTATTATTATTATTATTATTATTATTATTATTATTATTATTATTATTATTTTAATTTATTTAATTTTTAATTAAAAATTAAAAAAAAAATTTTTTTATTTATTTATTTTATTTTTTGGGGGGTGGGGAACTGATGGTGTTTCTTGCTTTTTCTGTCCATTGGTTTATTTTTATGTCGTATTATTATTATTATTATTATTATTATTATTATTATTATTATTATTATTATTAATCATTGGTTCGTTTTTTATAAACATGCAGGTTGCAGGCATCATTCAAGTAACTGGCTAGCTGGATGCATGGAAATATTTGAAGCAAAAGTTTTATGGGGGATGCCCTTCCTTGCCCAAAACCTTTTTGTGATCAACACTAAGTGCTTCCCCAACCAAGGTCAACAGTCACACTCGACTAAATCAGTCAGTTAGCTTTTACACCCATCAAGTGTAATGAATGTATTAATTAGGTGTCTAATTATTTTGAGAGATGCAATCAGTGTCCCGGGTCGGTGTCCGCAACCATAAATTAATTTGACCCAGATGAAATGTCTGCTCGTTATATTATGATACCCTGTTTTCGATTATGAAAATAGGGGAGAGTGAATCCAGAGACAAAATTATCACTAATGAGGACTTGGGAATGTTTTTCCTCCTTCTTTGTTGTTGGGTGACGAGGTCTGAAAAACAGAGTTCCAATGGTTAAGTATGAAAGAAAGTAAATATCATATTTAAGTGTTATTAAATAAAATATATAAGAGTTTCTTTCCAAGAACTGTCCGCCTCTGAACACAATATTATTGTGCTGCTTCCCAGCTGACTACCACATGGTCATTTTCAAGGCCAAAGTTAACAAATTCTTGTTGAGCCGTCCTCTTAAATAATCAGATTCTGCGAAATTTCCACCATCAAGTAATCAAATTCAGCCCACATCCAACCATGGTGTGCAAATCTCAAAGTGTTTGTCTCACCATTTACGGGACACCTACGATTAAGCCTTGTCCTTGAGTGGCTTTTGGGCCTTGATGGGCGGTTTTTGAAAAGGCATAGCAAATAATTATATTGTCATGTCGTACCACGATTCGAACTTGAGATTTTACAAGCAAGTTTCATCAGAAAAAATACTGATCAAGCACATGGATGCATTTTTATATTTTATTTCCGCATTTCAGTTTGTGAGTGAAAAGAAGACAGAAATTTTCAAGCGAGCAAAGATGCATATTATTTCTTGTAATTTACCGAAACAGTTTTGCACCACTTTTATGGCCCATTATGAAGATTAAAATCAAGATATGATACTACTAAAATTTATATCTAGAATCCTTATTCATCTTTCACATGTGCAATGCCCTACATACTACCAATTTCACTTCCCTCCGTTCAATTTATTCACCAGTTACAACTTATTACCTTATTTCTATCTATAACAAAACATTTTGTGGAATATACATTCCTTTCAACAACTTTCATGTATATATATATATATATATATATATAGTGAATGCTTTTATTCAAACATGTACTGCTACACTGGCATGTCGATGTTATCGATCTACAGCTCTCAAGAGCTGAGGTCTCATCAGGCAGAGAATTATTTTATGATCCAATCTGGTCGCTGAATTCCAGATTTCTTCCTGGAATTCAGCGACCAGGTTGGATCATAAAATAATTCTCTGCCTGATGAGACCTCAGCTCTTGAGAGCTGTAGATCGATAACATCGACATGCCAGTGTAGCAGACCTTGTACATGTTTGAATAAAAGCATTCACAATACAGCTCTATATTTTTATTGAGCACTCTTTTATAAGCCCGGTTTGATTCCCTTTGGATTTCTACCCTGTGGATTTTTACCCTACCTGGATTATATATATATATATATATATATATATATATATATATATATATATATATATATATATATATATAGTAAGTTATGAAAATATATTTATGGCAATTAAGCTACACAAAGGCTGCCGCATTTCATCCGCGTGGGGAATCGTCAGGTTAAAATGCATGGAATTTGTGTTACTAGGTGTTTCTATATATACACATGGTATTTAGTCTAGCTAGCTAACCAATCAGATTCTCATCGGTTAATGCTTCCATTAGCCAATGACAGGGCTTCTCACAAACAAAGGTAAGGCTGACTTTTACTTCCTATTCTTTTGTTCTGTTTTCTATAGGAATGATTCACTCTTTTTGTGGATGTGTCGAATTAATTTAACACATAGGTGCCCTTTCTATTTTTATTTCTAGGTGTTGGATTAGTTTAGTTTTCTATTTAATTATTTTATTTCATTTTATTTTTATGTGTTATCCTAAAGTAAAATTTATCTGTGTATACAGTTGTTTGCTATTTCACTTCTACAGTTTAATAGGTTTTGAGAATCTTTAGAATTTAGAACTTCAAATTTCTCATTCAGACATAATCTACACGGGTCGTCGAAATTTCTACATAGTACTATTTCCACTTGATTATTGGCGAG
>OY744542.1:10880918-10913418 GCA_963556195.1 Sepiola atlantica
TTTTTTGTTTACTACTTAAATTTGTTTCAAGTATGTTTTTTATCTCCTAGAAACACGTGTAAGCTTTACTTTGCTTCGAAACTGACAATAAATCACAGTAGGACATAAGTTTTATTTGGCAGTTGATATATATATATATATATATATATATATATATATATATATATATATATATATATATATATATATATATATATATATATATATACAGGGCTTTAAACGCTCCACAACTTTGGAGCTTCTCCCGCTCCTGCTCCAACACCCAAAATTGGAGCTGGCTGCTCTCATACTCCCCTTTTCGAAAAGGGAGCCGCTCCAGCTCAAACTCCTATGAAAAAGGAGCAGCTCTTTTGTAGCGCTCCATAATGAAAATGTACCTTCTTTCATAAATGTTCTATTCTGCCAATGAGTGGTCGAAGGATAGGGGTGGGCGTCAAAGGATCTCGTCAATTTAAGTGTAGACCGTAATATAATATTTGACAAAATCTCGCTAATATTTTGAGATGTGCTAAGGGTTATAGGAGAACATGTCGGACGAAGCATAGGATTATACGTAAATTTTCGTTTCCTGACGTATAAAATAGAAATAGAAAAATAACTGAAGTATTTTAAAACAATTTAAATTTTAATTACATTATCAACCTATTTTTTCAGTGGAGGAAAATTTGATCCGGTATTTTTTCTATTTATTTTGGAAGGGAATTTAGATTCGTTTTAAGTAAATAAAGTTTTACTTTTAAACATTATTAGTGATCATTTTCTTTAAAAAAAACAACAACATTTCTCTGTGAGAGGAGAGACAGCCAGGGCAACATTAATCGTCGTGTGGTTGTTTAATATTTGTTTGTTTTACGAACGTAACTATATTGTATAATGTATATTTTTATTTATCACAGAGAAACGCGCAAGTATTTTCAAACAAATCGATTTATCTATTTTTTTTTCAATAGTAAAATTTTGGGGGAAAAACAATGAAGTTTATTTTTTAAAGATTGAATAACAAATTTTTTTTCAGAAGTTGGCCAAAAAATATCAATAAATTGTCAATAAACAATTCAGAGATCCATTTAATGTCTTAAAATTTCATACAAAATATCTGGCCTAAACCTTGGGAGTTGAAAAAATATCAGGTCAAATTTTCCTCCCCTGAAAAATTAACTGGATCAAGTTTTCCTAGGTCGGGCAAAAACATTTATTAAAATTAAAATTTTGAATAAAAACGTGAAAACGTCTATATTTAAAATCTCTAACAAAAATAAACTGTTTACAATTTTAATATTCGATAATAGATTTTTTAAGATAAAGAAATATATCTAATCTACTTTCGGTTCTAAAAAAACAACAAATTAGTCAGAAAGTCTAATTATTTGCTATTCTACAATTAAACCGATGTTTAACATCGGTTTAATTGTACAATAGGGACCGCTGGTTTTTTTCCACTCATTTCGCTTAATATTCGCCCAAATTTTGGATGAAATTGATTGTTAGTCTTAATTGTATTTTTGGTCCTGAAATAAAATTTTCATTTACTTTTTAAAGTGTTGAGAATCTAACTTTAATTCCAGGTTTTAATCGCTGGCGGGCATGTTGGTTTTTATTGTTTTTTTCCTTTGACTAAAGATATTTTTCCTTGGACTAAAAATATTTTTCCTTGGATTAAAGATATTTTTTACTGCTTTCACTTTTTATTACACACACAAAAAAAAAACAAGTTTTAACGGAATTTAACTAATTTAAAAGCAAACCTGAAAAGGTTAAAACATACTAGTCATGAATTTAAGAATAACAAAATGTTGCAAAAAGTAAACAGGTAAAAATGTGGCATAAAAGTTCAAATTGATATATGCTAAAAAAATAATTAAGAATTTTTTGTCAGGACAAAATGTACCATTTCACCCCAAAAATCGATTTTATCGAACATTTGGGTGAATACCGAGCAAAATGATAGAGAAAATTCAATGGCCCCTATACTACAATTGGACCTAAAATTCTTTATCTAAAAACACGAATTAAAAGAAAAAATTGCTTATTTATTCAATCTGCAATAAACATCTTTGTCATCAATACAAAAAAAGTTAAAACCTTTAAGAAAATAACTTCAAAGACATATATAGACTCACTGGCACATTTGAAGACATTTGTTGCCAAATTGTCTCCTGCCTTAAGAAAACTGTCCCATCAAAAATGTAACATGTAGATGTAAAAATCTACTAGCGTCTATAAAAAAACCCTGAGAAGTTCAAATGTTCTGTTTTCATGTGTAACCCTCCCGTTCTTTCACCCTCTCTCTCCCTTCCTCTTCCCCCTTCCTCTCTCCCTCTTCCTCTTCCCCCTTCCTCTCTCCCTCTCTCTCTCTATCTCATATACATTTACCAGAGATATAATTTTAAAAAATAACTCAAATAGTTTAGCTGAGACTTTCTTTTTTTCCCATTTTTATTGCTGAATAAAAAAACTAATGTTTAAACAAAAAAACAAATAATTTTGAATCGAGGAGCACTGAGCAATAAAACCATGCTCTTTAGTCTCAAATGGAGTTGCTCACGCTCCACTCCCTTGAGCCCTCTTCTCCTTTGCTCCAGCAAAAAGGAGCGTGCTCATTGAGCGAGCTCCTTTTTAGAGAGCTCTGTAAAGCCTTGTATATATATATATATATATATATATATATATATATATATATATACAGGGTGGGCCAAAATAAGGGTCCTATCTTTAAATTTGAATAACTTGAATTTGAATAACTTCCACAAAATAAAAGTTAAACTCACCAAACTTTATGTGTGTGTAGACTGACCCTTCCGAGATTTTTTGAAATAAACAAAACAAATTTTAGCCGAAAAACACTTCTTAAAACTTACAAAAACTAAAGTATTGTTTTTTACACTGTTTTGAGTTTTTTAAGCAAAAATAATGTTTTCTAAATGAGGGTACGTTCCTTAGGGCTAATACGGCTCATGCTTGCTTCGGAAGGGGTCCTTTACTTATTCTAAAAAAAAAAAAAAAAAATCAATAAATAAAAAAGTTATGAATTTTTAAAAATAGGACCCTTATTTTTGCCCACCCTGTATATATATATATATATATATATATATATATATATATATATATATACTAGCAAGACCTACAAAAAAATAATTTTACTCAGAGAGTTCCAAAATTTTAACAACAAACCCTGGTAAATGTGTAGATTAACACACTCAGCTAAATTACACCCCCCCCCCCTAAAAAATGAGATTTTTTTTTTTTACGATCATTCTAAATTATTAGGGCAGTTAACTAATACAGTTTGTCACACTAATCCTACTGGCAAGGTCGTAAAACCACAAGCAATCGCCTCAAAACACAATTCATCTCCAATGGCAAAAAATGGTTAACTGCCATAAAACCCTTGAATTGTTCGAAAATGGAGGATCATTTTACGTTAAATTTACTTGCGAAACACATCCCCTAGTCTAAATTCTAAAATATTTTTTGTTTTTTCTCTTTCCTCCAGTTTTTTGGGTATTCACACATAATCGCCTAAAAACGTAGAATCTCATTTTATCGGGAGATGGGTGTTTAGCTACAATCATATGCAAACTTTTAATATTTTTTATTTATACCATAAAAATAATGTATTTAATTAGGTATTTAATTAGTTCGATAATTTTAAAGGTTTTTATGCGATTTTCACGGGAAAAGTAAACACAACTAAAATCAATTGCTTAAAATAAAAATAAAAAAGAGAAGTCTAGTTTAAAAAATGTATAAGATTTAAAAAAAACTTAAATATGGGTAAATTTGCAGATAAATATTCCCCGAAAAAATGACATTCTGCTTTTCTTTAGGCGATTGCGTGTTAACATCGTGGAAAACGGAGATAAGGAAAAAAAAATAATTTAGAATTTAGTGGGGGATCAGTTGTATATATATATATATATATATATATATATATAACGTACTATGTTCCCAATTTCCGGGCCATTCTATCTTTTTAGAGAACTTACTACTAATCCTAACTCTAAGTGGCAAGGTCATAAAACGACATGTAATTGCCTAAAAAAGTAGCTACCCTGCCCCCCCCCCCCCAAAAAAAAACGCAGCGGATTTAACTCCAATAGAAAAAAATTTAGTTAATGCCCTAAAACTGGCCCCTAAAATTGGGATTATTTTACATAAAATTTATATACAAAAAATTCCCCCACTTTAAATTGCAAAATAATACTTTTTTTCATCTTTCCATAAAGTTTTTCAGGGTGATCACCTAAAACAGGTAGAATACTTATGGGGTGGATGGGAGGTAATGTTGATATACAATCATACCAAAATCCGAATCAATATTTTTTCGTAATTGGAACAGATCACAGTGCTGTTTTTGTAAACATTGAACAAAAAGTTTGTTGTTAAACTTTACAATAAAGGCATTTACTAATAAAAAAAGTATTTATTTATTTTTCAGGGCAAATGTAAAGACTGACAAAAGAGGACGATAGAAAGGGATCAGAGAGAAAGCGAGCAAAACAGCCACACTCTCTCCTCTTCCCTTTTCTTTTCTCACTTATGCCTCGTTCGACTTTCGGTAAGGTCGTATGCAAGCGCTGGTTTTTTAAACTTAAGGAATTTTCCGATTTATTTATTAAATAACTTTGAGTAATTATTGTTAATATGAACGTAACTATTGCATATAGATAACAAACATAAGCAAATGAAATTCCAAATTAATAATACCAAACGTTAATTAATTACGTTTTAAAAAATAGTTACGCTAATTAGGCAGTCAAAGGGTTCTCTCTTAATCGTTTATCTGCACTATATATACAGAATATCAAGTCTTGATGTTGTATCATTGATACATGCCATAAACTGGTATCGTCTTGGCCTTCGGGGCTTGATTTACGCCGGTCTATGGGACAGTCCTGTGCAGTTCTAGGAGGTCCACCCTCCCAGGCTTTGCCTTCCCTCTTTGGGGAGGAGTAAATTTATTGCTTACTGCCTGAGGCGCCCCTACCGGGGAATGCCGACGGGGCTGCCCAGGCAATTTTTAAATGGCCAGAGTGCTCACCTTCTCGGGCGCTGGCTTTTCAAACCTCACTTTCCCGACCCGAGCTTGGGTCACATCTTACTTGTGGGAGTAAGATAAACCTGGCCTTGTGCCTAACCTCCTGGGGAGGTAAATAAAATGTTGTATCATTGATACACACCATAAACTGGTATCGTCTTTGCCTTCGGGGCTTGATTTACGCCGGTCTATGGGTCTGTCCTGTGCAGTTCTAGGAGGTCCACCCTCCCAGGCTTTGCCTCCCCTCTTTGGGGAGGAGTAAGTTTATTGCTTACTGCCTGAGGCGCCCCTACCGGGGAATGCCGACGGGGCTGCCCAGACAATTTTTAATGGCAAGAGCGCTCACTTTCTCCGGCGCTGGCTTTTCAACCCCCACTTTCCCGACCCGAGCTTGGGTCACATCTTACTTGTGGGAGTAAGATAAACCTGGCCTTGTGCCTAACCTCCTGGGAAGGTAAATAAAATGTTGTATTATTGATACACGCCATGAACTGGTATCGTCTTGGCCTTCCAGGCTTTATCTCCCCTCTTTGGGGAGAAATAAGTTTATTGCTTACTGCCTGAGGCGCCCCTACCGCGGAATGCCGACGGGGCTGCCCAGGCAATATTTAATGGCCAGAGTGCTCACCTTCTCGGGCGCTGGCTTTTCAAGTCCCACTTTCCCGACCCGACCTTGGGTCACATCTTACCTTGTGGGAGTAAGATAAAACTGGCCTTGTGCCTAACCTCCTGGGGAGGTAAATAAAATGTTGTATTATGGATTAAAATAACAGTATCGCGTTTTGATTATTAGATAGGAGTGGTAAATTTAAAAACAACTCTCACAGTTATTCATTTAGGTATACATATATATAAATATTGTAGTTACTAGAAGAATAGCCGTTTCTTTAATTTACAGAAAAGTTTTGCACCACTTTTATGTCGCCTTATGAAGATGAAAATCAAGATATAGTATTACTAAGCCTTATGTCTAGAATTCTTATCGTAATTTTTATCAAAATCAAGTACATCGTTTGATTGAAGAAAATGTTAACAATTTGAGGCTTACAATTTAGGTATATATAACAATTGCACCACTTTTATGTCCCCTTACAAAAATTAAAATCAAGATATAATAATACTAAACATTATATCTAGAATCCTTATTCTAATTTTGATCAAAATCAATTTCATAATGTTTATTCTAGAAAATGTCTGAAATATAAGGTTTAAGTTTAAGGAGTCTTAAGAAGAAATTGAAATTCAAGGAATCTTGCTTAATTGGTGCCCAATGACTATGGATCAAATTCAATGCAAATCTGAAATATTTGAATTTTCAAATGGGAGGTTGTATGCATAATATGCCCCCCCCCCTTATTTTTTGCCCATATTATGCCTGCTAAAAACCCTTTAAAATACTTCCCCAAAATTGAAATTTGGGGAATGTTTATTAATTGATGTCTAATACGTCTTGTTAAAATTCAACAAAACCCAGAGACATCTGACTTTTCATTTTTCCCTTCTTTACACAAAAATAAATTAAACTAAATATAGCCCATATTATAACTTTTTACGTCTACCAGCTGCGTTCCAAAATTCATAATAATTTGTTTAATCATTAGGAGTGAATCCTGTATATACAAATATATAAATATATATAACTTTGTATATATATATATATATATATATATATATATATATATATATATATATATATATTAGTACTTCATGTATCCACATAAAATATTATAAGGAGATATAATTTTTTATCAGTCAGTTTTCAGTATTTACTTCAACAGTGCTCGACGGGGATGAAACACGGGAGCCTCTGTGTAGCTTGATTGCCATATATATTTTCATTGCTTACTATATATATATATATATATATATATATATATATACAAATTATTTATTTAAAAACTATACATTACATATTCCAGAGATTTACCATGGTTTCATTGACACAGGTAGACCTTTACTGTTTAGAAAAAGTCCTTACAAGCCATTTCAAATTCTCAGTGACCCACGAAATGAAGACAGTTCGAAAAAATGGAAGCTGATGATCACTGCTTTTATCATCCAGTAATTTCTCTCAAATGTCCCTTTTGGGGAAAGTACCGAGTTTAGGGGTGCTGTCTATATGGATGCATGAGTCTTAATTGTGCATTAGTATTATTTAGATATAACTTAATTGCTGATTATAGGGGTTGCATATTTATCTGTTTCTATGGCATATTCGTATACCTCAACCCTCTGCGCTGGTCGGGACGATGTGATGCCATCACCGGTCTGGCCGTCCCCGAGATCGATCGGTCACTGAGCGTTGATCTGTTGAATTTGTTGTCTGGATAAAGGCCGCCGATGTCGAGGGTTCTTGTCTAGTTACTAACACACTTCCTACATCACGACTGTTTATAACAGCGAGCAATCATAGGGTGGACAGTAACCGGTTATCTCTGCAGAAGGAATGGAAATTCAAGCAGAACAAAAAAAAATGAATTGGGTTTTTGCGTTTTCCTTAGGAAAATAATTATTCAACAAAGAAATTACAATTTACACTTGGTTAGTGTTGTGAAGTTGTCCAACAGTAAATAATAAATAAAGGAAGTCAAGTCGAAGGTTGGTTTAACAAGTGTATTAACAAAGTAAGAAAGTGACTAGCACTTGGCTAGACAGTTACAAGACTGTGCTTTGTCTTTTCTGTGTCTCTGGTGACTCGCACTATTTATAGTGACAACCGGTGTTGTTTCTCCTGTGTAAGAACGGCCGGTGTAACAGTTAGATACAAAATAAGTCCGTTCGGTACTCATAAAGTTCACTCTGTGTGTTTTCTCTGGAAGAAAAGTAAACAAAATTAGGAAGAATCTAAATTACACTTTCTTGTTCGACAAAAAACGATTCAATACTCTTTCTCTGTGTGAGCGACAATTTGGTTGTTAATTAGCTGTGAAAAGAATTTCTCTAAGTCGGACAGGCACGTGTTCCTTTTTTTACAACGGCCGAGGCGATGGTTGCGGAGCAGAGTCTCTCTCTGTGCCTGTTCGCGATTCTGTCCAGCTTTCTCTCTGTCTCCTGCACGAAAACCCATCCTCTTTTATTGACAATCTCATCTCTGGTATCTCTCTCTCTTGTCCTCTCCTCTCTCTCTTTCACTCTAGCTCGCCCACGACACGTTAAGACAACTTAAGTTCTCTTTATTTTGTCACAACCTATTAAATCCCTCCAACTCCGTCCATCGGAGAGGGCCTGTTTTAGACTTATCTTCGAAAAATGATAACAAAATAAAACGAAACGACAAAAATTAATTTGTTGTTCTCAACAGCTAGTCAATCTCCCTGGGCCCCTTATACGAAATTGGGCATGACGGTTTACAAGGCTTTTGCCGACTTATAACCACCTTGTCTTGCGGCTCTGATAATTCCAATTTTAAGCAAAATTCACACTAGTTTCATACCCTCACTCCATTTCGTAGGGCTCTCCTTCGGTATAGCATTTTCACTAAATGCATACTAGTACACTATCGGAGTCTTCCTGACTCTCGTGGGGCCCACGGATACTTGTCACATCCGTATTTCGGTGTGTAGTGTAATTATTTTTATAGTCTGGCGGTTAAATTTTGGTGGGGTCGAGTGTTATTAATTTACTGAGTGGGGATGTATTAATTTTATTAAATGATTTATGTATTATATTTATATTTATTTGGGGGTGCTTATATTTGAGTATAAAGGTGTTATATTGTGGTTTATTATTTAAGGGAGGGGTTGATGTCTAATGGAAAAAAGGGTTATCCTTATTAGTCGAAAATGTTGGCCTAAGAAGTATCAAATCAAACAGATTGGCCATTATAGGCTTGTTATCTCCATAATATATGTGGTTGTACCTGTATGAGATCATGTGGTGTCATTGTATTTTAAATAATTTTGTTACCTTTTACCTAATTACGTTTATGCGTCTATCAGAGGGCCTGGTACTTAATTGACTGGAGCAGTTATGCCTTCCCATTGTCAAATATATATGATCATCTGCGGAGCCATGCTGTTCTCACAACCAGATCATCAGTTTGTAAATGAGCGCAACTAGAACTACTGCTACTTGCGGAATAGCAGGATTTGTGATCAAGGTTTACTCCTCTAGATCCGCCGTGTTCTTTCTATTACTATGCCTATACCTGTTGACAGAGTAATCTTGAGAACGATTTGCTCGGCACTACATCATTCTTTAAGAAAATGATATATTTTGCATGTCACATAGTGCTGGGATGCATAAACATCAATCGAGGACACCGCTGGGGGTTAACTCAGAATGGTACTACCCCCTCAGTATTTACCTCCCTTTTATCACAGGAAGATGATGCACAAGCCCGGAAGGTGGGGAGATGAAGCCAATGCATAAAGTGGTGCACTCCTGCCCCTTAAAAGTTGCCTGTGCATCTTCGTTGGCATTATCTCAGGCTGTTAGCTAAATAGTAACTCCTTCCTCAAGCAAAAAGGCAAGGCAACAAATACTACAGCTCGACAGATAAAAAAGCCAACACCATCGATTCGTTAGACGAGTATGCCCATCGCTGGCAGGCAAAATCCACGTTTCAGTCGTTATGACTGCGACAGTGACTCTTGAAGCCAGCAAGAGATTTGCAATGCTTGTTGCAAAGACTGCATACACAATCATTCTATTCTGGTCCTCTGTTACTCAACCATTAAACAGTCTCTAAGATTCCTGCAATAATCTGCCGCAAAGAGGGATTAGTGATAGAAATGACCATTCCTTGCTCTCTCTCTCTCATTTTTCTCTCCCTCTCTCTATTTTTATCTTTCCCTCTCTCTTTTTTCTCTCTCTATTTTATCTCTCACTCTCTCTTTTTCTCCCTCTCTCTATTTTATCTCTCCCCCTCTCTTTTTCTCTCTCTCTCTCATTTTTCTCTTCCTCTCTCTTTTTCTCCCTCTCTCTATTTTATCTCTCCTTCTCTCTTTTTCTCCCTCTCTCTTTTTCTCTCTCTCTCTTTCTCTCTCCCGCTTTCTTTTTCTCTCTCTCTCTCATTTTATCTCTCCCTCTCTCTTTTTATCTCTCTCTCTTTTTTTCTCTCTCTCTATTTTTTCTCTCCCTCTCTCATTTATCTCTCCCTCTCTCTTTTTCTCTCTCTCTCTTTTTCTCTCCCTCTCTCTTTTTTCTCTCCCTTTGTCTCTTGCTCATTTTTCTCCAACCCACCCGTCATTATCTTTCTCTGTATCTTCTTATCTACTAATTATTAATCAAACTGATCCAATACTCTGATCTCTGTCTAACACTAATTCTCTCTCTCTCCCTCTCCCTCCCCCTCTCTCTTTCTATGGCTTCCTCTCTAAACCCAGTAATTAATCTTTTCTTCTTCATCTACTTCTTCTTCCTCTTCTTCAACCTCTCATTCTCTTCTTCTCCTTTTTCTAAGTCTTTATTCAAATAATATTCATTATATTTTATCTATTGGCTAATTATATATAGTCCATGGTAGTCCACTAACTGGAGCAGTTATACTTCCCCATTGTCAAGTATATGTGATCAATTGTGAAGTTGTGCTGTTCTCACAACTAGATCATCAATTTGTCGATGAGCACAACCAAAACTACTGCTACCCGTGGAATAACAAGATTTGTTGTTATGGTTTACTCCTCTAGATCCGCCGTGTTCTGTCTATAGCCATGCATATTAACAGGGTAACCTCAAGAAGGATGTAGCTTCTCACCACGCATCGACGGTCATTCAATATGCGTGTTGCACAGCTCTGGAATGCATGGAGATCAATCAAGGACACCACTCGGAATGGTACTACCCCATCTGAAAACCCCTTTACCTTTTAAAACTAAATATAAACAACATTACTCACTGTTACGCCTAGGAAGACAAATGATCAATGGCTTTAAGCTTGGTGCTATTATCGAACTTCATTATTTTTTATTTAATGGCTGGTTGCATATGCGACACGTCAAACCTGCATATAGTCCATGGTAAAAAGTAAGCCGTGCGAATGGAGAAAGAAAGAGAGTAGCTTATACAAGCTAGTATCTTTCTCACGTTCTTGCATATCCATTTACTAATCTACTACATATATTTCAAATATATATAAAACTCAATGTTTGTGTGTGTGTTTGCATGATGTTTGGTGTTTCCTATAGAAAGAAAGGTCAGAGAATTTACATAAAATCTAAAAGTGCATTCTTATGTAAAAATTACGGGGGTAGACAATGGAAGTGTTCCCGAATCTCTAAGTGCACCCCTAAGATACTTGTGATAGCGAAAGAGTGTGTGTGATAGAGAGAGGGGAAGAGAGAAGGGGAGAAAGATGGAGAGAAAAGAGGGAGAGAGAGAAGAAAAGAGAGAGACAGGATATATAAGGAGAGGGGGATAGACAGAGATAGATAGAGAAGGGAGGTAGAGAGAAAGAAAGAGAGTGTAAGAAGTTTTAAGTTGCACATACTCCTCTATTTTGTTGTCGATGCCTCTCCTGGGCAACGCCGGGTAGCCATGTAAGTTGAGTAAAAAAAGGAAAAGCCTCTCTCTTAAAAAACAACACACAATGCGACCAAGCAAACAAGTCAGTAATATCCCCTTCCCTCAAACAAATAGCAGGGCGCAAGAGTTTCTTGGTTTCCTCAATTTTCCTAGGAAAAGCTTATGTGTGTCCACCTAGAAGTCAGAAACTACACTAGACACAACCACAAAGCTGATATATTCATTTTTGGCATTTCCTCGGACATAATGTGGACACATTTTTTGTACTATCCATTCTTTTGGCGGTCAACAGGGACAAAAGAGGTTGGGGGGTCGACATTTAGAGCGATTTCTTTCTATAAACTTTTGGTGTGAAATAATACTTATTATAGAGATAGAGTGTGTGTGATAGAGAGATGGGGAGAGAGAAATAAGGGGGAGATGGGTAGAAAGAAGAGGGGGGAGAGAGGTGGGGAAAAAGGCGGTATAGAGAGGGAGAGAGAGAGAGAGAGAGAAAGATATATATATGTATATATATATATAGAGAGAGAGAGAGACAGACAGAGAGAGAGACAGACAGAGAGAGAATGGAGAGAGAGAGAGAGAGAGAATGGAGGTAGAGAGAGAGAAAGAAAAAGAGAATAGAGGTAGAGAGAGAGAGAGAGAGAATGGAGAGAGAGAGGGAATGGAGAAGGAGCGAGAGAGAATGGAGAGAGAGAAAGAGAGGGAATGGAGAGAGAGAGGGGGAATGGGGAGAGGGATAATGGGGAGAGAGAGATGGAATAGAGAGGGAGAATGGAGAGAGATGGAATGGAGAGAAAGAGAGAGAGAGAGGGAATGGAGAGAGAGAGAGGGAATCGAGAGAGAGGGAATCGAGAGAGAGAGAGAATGGAGAGAGAGAGAAATGGAATGGAGAGAAAAAGAAAGAGAGGGAATGGAGAGAGAGAGAGGGAATTGAAAGAGAGAGGGAGAATGGAGAGAGAGAGATGGAATGGAGAGAGAGATGGAATGGAGAGAAAGAGAGAGAGGGAATGGAGAGAGAGAGGGAATGGAGAGAGAGAATGAAGAGAGAGAGGGAGAATGGAGAGAGAGAGAGGGAATGGAGAGAGAGAGGGAATGGAGAGAGAGAGGGAGAATGGAGAGAGAGAGGGGGGGAATAGAGACAGAGAGAGAGAGAGAGGGAATGAAGAGAGAGAGAATGTAGACAGAGAGACAGAAGGAATGGAGAGAGAGAGAATAGAGGTAGAGAGGGATAGAGAGTGAGAAGTTTAAAAAGAAAGATGTTGCACCTTCTATTTTATTGTACCTGCTTTGGGCAACGTCAGGTAGCCATGCTACTCGTATTTTCTGTCTGCCTGTCTGTGTGCCAGGTTAAAACTCAGAAACCACCGAAGATACACTTCCAAATCTTACATATTTCGATTCAGTATGACCCGAGTTACTTGTGGAAAAGGAAATACTCTAATATTTGTTCTCTTTGGTTCACTAATTTCCAAATTAGAAGTAAGAAGAAATGGGCTTCTGCATCGTTGTGTACATATTAACTATTTTTGTCTTTAATTTAAAAGAGTGACATTAAAGGGGGAGATAATTAACAACTTGTTTTACATAATCAAATGAAACTTGTCGAATCTGATTTCTCCAAAAATGGACGTAAACGATATGAACCTGGAAGAGCTAGGTTTTAAAAAAATCAAAAATAAGGGCAATTTAATTGTTTTTTTTTAAAATTAAAAATAAGGGCAATTTAAGTGATTTTTTTTAAAATTAAAAATAAGGGCAATTTAATTGATTTTTTTTTAAATTAAAAATAAGGGCAATTTAATTGATTTTTTTTTAAATTAAAAATAAGGGCAATTTAATTGATTTTTTTTTAAATTAAAAATAAGGGCAATTTGATTGACTTTTTTTAAAATTAAAAATAAGGGCAATTTAATTGACTTTTTTTAAAATTAAAAATAAGGGCAATTTAATTGATTTTTTAAAAAATTAAAAATAAGGGCAATTTAATTGATTTTTTTTAAATTAAAAATAAGGGCAATTTAATTGATTTTTTTTAAATTAAAAATAAGGGCAATTTAATTGATTTTTTTTAAATTAAAAATAAGGGCAATTTAATTGATTTTTTTAAAAATTAAAAATAAGGGCAATTTAATTGATTTCTTGCAAGCACACAGACTTATTTCAGGTGCCGAGACGTGCATAGGTGGCGCTGAAATGAGACTCATCCCAGAAAAAATTAGAAACGATCCTCCCCAAAAGTTTGAATTATCTCCCGCTTTCATGTCATTATTTTAAGTTAAAGACGAAAAAATTTCTTATGTACACAACGACGCAGAAACCCTGAAAAAAACATTTGAAAAAAAAAGTGTAATCTCTCTATATGAAACTCAGTGTGTGTTTGTGTGTTTCCTATCAGAAAGAAAGGTTAGAGAATCTACATAAAATCTGAAATTGTATTCTTATATACAATTTACCGAGGAAGACAATGGAAGTGTTCATTAATCTCTAAGTTCACCCCTAAGGTTCTATGAGGGCATAACCCTCTTAAAACTTCAAATATGTCCTATTTTTATGAAATTTATATCATATTTATAGCATTCGCCGGGGAAGACAATGGAAGTTGACCCAAATCTCTACGTAACCATCTATGTGTCAACTACCTACACTTAAGAAACCCCTTAAAACTTCAAATATGTATATCCGATTCTAATGAAATTTAAACCATATGTACAGGGTGGGCCAAAATAAATTTGAATAACTTGAATTTGAATAACTTCCACAAAATAAAAGTTAAACTCACCAAACTTTATGTGTGTGTAGACTGACCCTTCCGAGATTTTTTGAAATAAACAAAACAAATTTTAGCCGAAAAACACTTCTTAAAACTTACAAAAACTAAAGTATTGTTTTTTACACTGTTTTGAGTTTTTTAAGCAAAAATAATGTTTTCTAAATGAGGGTACGTTCCTTAGGGCTAATACGGCTCATGCTTGCTTCGGAAGGGGTCCTTTACTTATTCTAAAAAAAAAAAAAAAAAAAATCAATAAATAAAAAAGTTATGAATTTTTAAAAATAGGACCCTTATTTTTGCCCACCCTGTATAAGACATTAGTTCATAAAGTTTTCCAACATTTCAGCTTCTTCTGTGTCCGAATATCGGATGGCTGCAGAAATTCGACAAAAATATGAACAGGAGCTCCGTGTATGGATGGACAAAGGTTGGCTCATGCTATATCCGGAAGAAAGGCTAGGACCTCTCAAGGGGTTGATTCCGTTGATGGCCGTGGTGCAGCGGAATAAGACAAAGGTGCGCCCAGTGATGGACTATCGCAAACTTAATCATCATGTAGACACATTGATGGCAAACACAGATGTTTGCACTGCTAAGATGCGCGAATGGCACCAAAAAGTGGCTAATGCCTCTCTGTTGGACCTCAGGAGAGCGTACCTCCAAGTTAGTCCACAAGACGCTGTGGCCATACCAGACCGTGAAGACCTTTTTGGATGCAACACAGCTAACATCATTCGGATGTGTTCGAACTGTCGTCGGCAACATTATTTCGTTTTGGGCTGCCACTTAGTGGCATTGGGGCAAGTACTGCTGCTGCTACTAAGAACGAACATCTTATCTTTTGTTGGTGAAGAGAAGAAAAAAATACCACTCTCGTCATGTGGGTAAAACGGACACGTACATATCTGAGGCAGTGGCTGAATCCTTAGAAAGTGACCTCCAGTCTGTAGTGGAATGGCGTCATAAATGGATGGGTACATTCAATGCTACTAAGACAAAGCTCTTTTCCTTCAACAACTACAAGAAACATCTTTAACCACCAATTGCCATGGCAAATAACACCCTACTTTAGAGTCCAACATTCAAACTCCTCAGCCTAACATTCACATGTAGCATGAATTGGAACAAATACATAGAAGACATTGCCAAGGCTGCTGCAAAGAAGGTGGGAATCCTCTACCATGCTAGAAAACTTCTCACACCGGACAGTATCCTATATCTATACAAAGACACCATCCACCCATGAATGGAATATTGTTGTTACATCTGGGCTGGTGCATCATCCACTTGTCTCTTCTTCTTAGACAAGGTCCAAAAAAGAGTCGCTAATCTAATAGGTCCCTCACTATCAAGAAAGCTTCAGCCTCTGTCTCATTGCCGAAATGTTGCAACCTTGTGCTTGTTTTACAGGTACTTCAATGGATTTGTTGCTCTGGTGCCCCCTCGATGTAAATTTATTCGACCAACCCGACAATCAGTGAAATCCCACCCATTCACAGATGCTGGAGAGCCTTCTACTCCAACAGCTTCCTTTCTCGTGCTGCCGGCCTTTGGAACTCCCTCCCTGCAACCCTGACTCTACCGAAATGCAGAAATTTAAAACTAATGTAAACAAGCATCTCGCTGCACAGCTCCCAAATTAGGATGACCCCCTAAACTTTCACCCTAATTCTCAGTAGCCACTTACATCTACAGTGGCAGCATGCCTTGTTTGGGGTGAACTTTGTTAAAAAATTTTTTTTTAAATCCGGCACCAGAAAAAGAGCTGGCATTCTGTGTGTTCTTTCATTCCGACTATATTAGAGGGTGAAATGGGAAAAGGAGGCCGAAAATTCTGTGTCAGTGAAAAAGTACATAGTAGTGATCCTCATTCAATTCCGAATAATGTCGGGTCTTCCTGTTAGTTTTAAATAAATAAGATTCAAATAAATCTAACAGGAGGCAATGAACAGATAATGGATCGAGATGAAATTGATATCCAAATATGTTTAGATCGATATAGACGTAGGTAAATAAGAAAAATGTTTAGATCGATAGTCGAGTTCGAACTAAGTGAGATGAACGATTTTATATGAACTCAGAATTGATGATTGGATGCAGGTTGAGATCGAGGTCGGGCGATCGGCAAAATCACTGCTTTTAACTGAGGCAGGTACGTAATTACATGGATACATCCGGGTAACTCAGATGGATAAAATCGTGGAAAATGTACTTAGTTAAAGTGATAGATCGATTAATGTAAGCAAATATATTTTACATTATCTATATGTATTGGTTTTTCCGTACTTATGATCTCTGATTGTTTGGTTAATTTTGTAGATGTAAGTAAAGCGATGATTTTCGTGTCCCATGGGATTAGCTGATTTTTCCATGATGAAACGTCCAAATCTGTTAGAATAATATTTGTCTGTATTTTGGAGAGGCAGAACGTTCATGAAAGTGCTCAACTAGCTAAAGACTTACTGATTGCAGTTACAACAGGTGGATATCTAGTATATAATTTAGTTAGTTGAAAATAACAGAAAACGAAAAATTACTTAGAGGTTAGCCGAAGTCAAGTTGGTGATCTTGAGTTAAAAGTTAGCTCAGGCGATCTTGGTGATCTTGAGGCGATAGCAATGTACTAGAAACTGATATGACGTCACATGGTTCAAAGAGAGAGGCTGATAGATAAGAGATGCGTTGGAAAGCACGTGAGAAAATCGGACGTGAAAGTGATATGGGCTGATAAGAATAATTAGTTAGTGATTTCAATATATCTATGTCTCCTCGCCCCCCCCATTGGTCGTTGATTTGAAACGAGGATCATATTGAATACATATCTTCTGTCTTCTATTAGTTTTGAGTCGAGTTTGTCCATTTTGAAAGTATAAATAAGTTGCTTTGCTTAGAAGCAGGCAAGCCCTCAGTTTTGGAGGGTCATGCAGAGGTGTTTATAGGGAGAACATCCAGCAACCAACGTATGGATAACTATTGTGAACTTTAGTGTTTCTGTGATGAATTATGACAACTTGGTTGCTGTGCAAGTGACACATGATCAGTTACATAGTAGTAGTAAGGTGTTAGTGGAAAACTTAGGAAACTATGGTTAAGAGGGGGACACCAAGCAGAAGTTATGCAAACCAAGCGATTTATGAGCGGGGCCTTCTTTTTAAATTTTTTTTTAACGTAGTTCACCCCAAACAAGGCAGGCCGCCACTGTAGACGTAAGGGGCTACTGAGAAGAAAGAAAAGGGGAGAAGGTTGGGGGGGTGGGGTCAACCTAAACTGGGATCTGCGCAGCGAGATGTCTGTTTACATTAATTTTAAATTTCTGCATGTCAGTACTGTCGGGGAAACAGGGGGCAGAGAAGGAGTTCCAGAGGCCAGCAGCACGAGGAAAGAAGTTATTTGAGTAGAAAGCTCTCCGGCATCTGGGGACTTCCACAGTGAATAGATGGGATTTAGTTGATTGTCGAGTTGGTCTTTCTCGTTCTTTGTATCCCATCGCTAAAACTGTCTTCCATTAGTTTTGAGTCGAGTTTGTCCATAAATTATAAGCTTTGATAACAAGACAGCAAGCCCTCAGTCTGGGAGGGTCACGCAAATGTGCACACATGGAAAACGTGCAGCAACCAAGAAATGTTGAACTTTATTCTGTAATGAATTGTGTCAGCTTACGTGGTAGTAGTCATGTTTTAGTACAAAAGTTTGAAGGTCAGGCGTCAGAGGGGTACACCAAGCAGAAGTTACGCAAACCAAGTTATTTTTGGGCAGGACCCTCTTTACTGCTCTTTGCCTGCCGTCCCGAAAACTTGGGACCGCAGGCGATGGGTTACATGATGTAGTGAGGTCTTTAAATCTCATCTCTTTTCTACAACATGCAAAATTTCCATTTCTGTCCCTTCGAATAAACTTTTTATAAATTAACCAACAAGTTTCGGCGTGGTTTTGTATCAACAAACGAAAAAGAAACCTAGGCTCACAACGATAATGGTGGTGGCAATGAGACGATCAACCAGCATCATAGAATCATAGAAGTCAGTGGTGGCGAAGAATGACTTCTCACGGCTACTACTTTCCTTTATCTCTCCATCATGTCAACCCAAAATGTCGATGTACTTGCATGACATTTTTCTTCAAATTATCATCCTGAGGAAATCTTACTATAAAGACGAAACGTTGATATATATATAACATATCTCTTGGTTTTTCCTTTTTCATTTCCCATTACGTCGGATTACTATCATCCTTCCCTCCTTAAAATCTATTTATAATTTCAACACACTAGTGCTTCACTAAGGTTACAAAACTCAAACCAATCCTACCCCATAATTCTTGTACTAGAAATCAATTGTCACCAATCCTAATTTTAGTTATACATTAAAGTTTCTTATTTAGTCATGCATTTAATATTTAACTAACTGGGAATTCTTTAAAGTCTTTATACATCAAACTCTGAAACACTAGTTTTTGTCTGAATTATTACATATTAAACACGTAAATTCCAGATTCCCATTCATTTGAACCCTAATTTCCCAATTGGAACACTTTTAAACTTTCTGAATTATATATAAGTTCGTTCAAAAATCCGTTTTAATTACGGGACCCCCCCTTTCAGAAATATTTACTCACTGACCTGAATTCACTTCTGTTTTTAGCTTATGATAGCCCCACCCCAACTCGCACCGGTTTTATTGCTTACTAGCAATAAGCAGTAACCAAACAATCCCTTCCCCTTCTCTTTTCCCAGCATCAGCCATAGTTCATTTAACTAACCCTATCACCCACTTTCTTTATCTTTTATATTTATCCCTTCCCCCACTGCCTCGTCTCCCACCAAAAGCTGTAGCTTTTCTTAGACTTGGTCGAAGTCACTACTTAAATTCCCGACTGCTTGCCTTTAATATACACATTTCAATTTCAACTTCTAAAAACTACTCTCATTCTCGGTCCACAGAAGTATTTTAAAATAACCCGAATTCTCAAAATTACTTCCGAATAAGTGCGTTCCACTTACGATTGAACTAAACATTTTTCTATTGGATTTATTTCATTTTTGAACTTTTTCAATGCTGCCTTCACGAAAACCCTTCTTTTCCATCTTTAAATCTCCTTTCACTGGACACCTTATCGACGGATATTTACCAACTGGACAGACCCCATATCTTTTTTACACGCACATTCTGCCTCTCCATTACTTAATATTTTTTCAAATTTTGAATTTTGGCTTTTCCACTGCCAACTTATCTATGTAATTCCTCTGATGATAAGATTTTAATCTTTGAAAAGCCTTGGCTTAAGGAAAGAATAATAAAAATGTTTTTACCGAGTGCAATTTGCATTGAACAATCGAAGTTGAAATAAATTTGTCATTCGTACATGTTTATCCCTCTTCTTTCATTTATCTTTATAATTGCTCTATCTCGTATATTGAGCTTAAACCATTTCACTCTAGGTTCTATCGACTAAAAGTATACTTTTAGTTTAATATTTTGTATATATATATATATATATATATATATATATATATATATATATACCAAAGTTTAATAAAATTAAATCAAGGGAGGCGCGAGAGCGCTCTATCCCTTAATAGACTTCAAAAACGACCTATGCTAGAAATCTCATTTCTTTGATCAATCATAACTCAAAAACCAATAAACCAAATTATTTAAAACTTTGCACAAAATTTTCATTTGATAGGTTCTATAAGTGTATAAAATTTCAGCATCATTAGTCAAGGCAACCCAGAGATCCAGAAAGGTCAGAAGTGATTTTATGTTATCTGTGTGTACGTACGTACATGTGTGCCACCCTGTATCTCATCAACTATTTGATGGATTCAGCTGATTTTTGGCAGAGATAGAGGTTCTAGGGTCTGGTTGATGGTATTTTAATTTCAGTTTACCATATACCTTACTTTTCCAGAAAATTAAAAACAAAAACTTAAAAATTACCATTGTCTTGAGGCATAGCCTTTACAAAAGTAGTGACATTCCATGATAAATGCCAGTATACTGAAATCATATGCCCTTAATAGGGTTAAGATGACAATGTACAAAAGCAAGGAAATTCCCAAATTTTTACACTTTTATTGTCATTAAGGGTATGACTACATATCAACCAAACCATTTCATTATCACATCACTACAGTATAAATCTCTATGCAGGAGTGGATGAAGTGTGTGAGGTGCGCTGAAGAAAAATTTCTACCAGTAAAATACATAGCCCTGTTGTGCTCGCATACCCTTAATGACAATAAAAGTGTAAAAATTTGGGAATTTCCTTGCTTTTGTACATTTAGTGTATATGAATTTTCATCTTAACCCTATTAAGGGCATATGATTTCAGTATACTGGCATTTATCATGGGATTTATTTAAACTTCGATTGTTCAATGCAAGGTATACTCGGTAAAACATGTTTATATATCTATGTATGTATCGTCAACTTTCAAAATCTATAACGGTTGATATTATATAAATATATATATATATAATATTTGTTATTGTTTATTATCTATGTACATATACGTTTCGTCCTTTGTAATCGAGACTCATCAGCATAGAGATATAACTATTCACTACCGGCCATGCGATTCGAAACTCCGGACTACAAGTACTTTTCATCTCCAATCCGACGTCGCTAACCGCTAGGCCAATTGTAAACAGCGAATAAACGATGATAATTTTAACACCTTATCGGCGAGCTTAACGTCGAAGTATTCTACTTCTTTTTTTTTAGGGAAGGAACGATGCATTATAAAGAAAGTGACATCATGCTGTGTTAATACTACCATTACAGTGCTCTACTTTTTCGAGGAGCGACAAATAATAAATATTTGTTATTGTTTATTATCTATCTATCTATCTATCTATCTATCTATCTATCTATCTATCTATCTATCTATCTATCTATCTCTCTCTCTCTCTCTCTATATATATATATATATATATATATATACTAGTAAAAACCTTTATATATACTAGTAAAAACCTATATGTATATATATATATATGTACTAGCAAAAACACACACACACATATATATATATATATATATATATATATATATATATATATATATATATATATATATATATATATATATAATAGTAAAACTTACCCGCCATCCGGGCAGCAATTAATTGGGAGGGGGGCGTTAATTAGAAAAAGTTGTTTACTCAGAGAATTTCATAATTTTATTAAACTTTGGTAAATTTGTAAATTAACATCCTCAGATAAATTAGACCCTCTCCCTTAAAAATGAGATTCTTTTTAGGGTCATTCTAGATTTTTAGGGCAGTTAATATGTTTTTAACACTAACGCTAAGTTTGACTGGCAAGGTCATAAAACCACACGCTATCGTCACAAAAATGTCCCCGTTCCCTTGAAAAAAGTTACGAACAGAATTCATCTTCAATGGCAAAAAATCGTAAACAGCCATAAAACTCTAGAATAAAAATAGAGGATTATTTTACGTTTAATTTATATACTAAACTGATCCCTCATTCTTAATTCTAAATTATTGTTTGTTGTTTCCTCAAGGTTTTTCAGACGTAATCGCCTGAAAATGTAGAATCTCATTTTATCGAGGGTGGGGTTGTGTGGGGGTATTAATCTACAATAATATCTAAACTTTCAATATTTTTATTTATGCCATAAAAATTAGATATTAAATTAGATCATTTTAAAGTTATTTATTTTTCACCGGAAAGGTAAACACAATTAAAATCAATTTCTCAAAATAAAAAGGGACGTATAGTAAAAAATGTATAAGATTAAAAAATAAATAAATATGGGTAAATTTGCAGATTAACACCGTTCGTGAAATAAATAACATCCTGCTTTTTTAGGGGCTCACGCGTTAACACCATGGAAAACTGAAAAAAAGAAAAACAAATATTTTAGAATTTAGAGTAAGGTATCATTTTTATATATATTTAACCTAAAATGTACGCACATTTACGGGCCATTCTATCTCTTAGGTAACGTAACAAACATTTGTTACCACTAACTGTAGGTCCGAGTGCAGGGTCATAAAACCACACGTAATCTCCTAAAAATGTAGCGCCCCCCCCCCCCAAAAAAAATGCAGCGGATTTAACTCCCACAACAAAAAAAAAAGAAGTTAACTGCCCTAAAACTGGCCCGAAAAATTGAATTTATATATGAAACTTTTCACGACTTTAAATTGTAAAATAATTGTGTTTTTTTTTTCTTCTTTCCATTAAGTTAAAAAAGGTAGACATTTTTGGGGGAGGGATTTAGCGGAAGATGTTAATCTTCAATCATACCACAATATGAATCTCTATTTTTTTCGAAATCTGGACAGATCACAGTGCTACTAAACTTTTGTTTTTATTTGTCAATGAGAATAGTGAAAAGGTCTATGTAAACATTCAACAAATAAGTTTGTTGTTAAAATTTATAAATTAGCCATTAACTTAATTAATAAAAAAGGTTAGTTATTTATTTTTCATGGAAAATGTAAAAACTGTAAAAAGAGGGCGAGAGAGAGAGAGAGAGAGACAACCACACTCTCCTCCCACCCCTTTCTTTTCTCGCTTTTGCCTTGCTTGTAGGAAGTCACAGCCTTCGGTACGGTCGTCAGCGAGCGCATGGAGTTAAAACTTAAGGTGTTTTAGTTATTTTCCCGATTTATTTATTAAATAACTTTAATTAATTACTGTTAATATAGACGAAACAATTGTATATAGATAGAAAACATAAGCCAATGCAATTCCAAATAAATAATACTAAACATTAATTAATTATGAATGGTTTAAAAATTGTTATACTAATTAGGCAATCAAATGATACTCTCTTAATCTTTTATCTCCACTATATATACGGAGTATCAAGATTTTATATGGTATTCTTGATTCAAATAACAGTAACACGTTTTTCTTATAATATAGGAGTGATAAATGAAATGAAATTCTCTAATATATATATATATATATATATATATATATATATATATATATATATATATATATATATATATATATATATATATATATATATATATATATATATATATATATATATATATATATACAACTTTTAAAATAAATATAATTTTCAAGGTTTTAAAACGTACTTTTCTATTCATTGGGAATTTTTAAAACATGTGTATGTTTTTGTGTGAGCGAAAAATCTTCCCGAAAATCTGATTTTTAATGGAGAGCTTTCTTTGTCTTTCGAAAAGCTAAATGAAACCGATCGCCCTCTCGAGGATTGAGGGTAAACGATTCGTTTCCAATTTCTGACAGCAAACAGCATTTGCCGAGTTCTGCGTCTCTACGTGTATCATTCAAATGTTACCGAGCCGCCATTAGCTTCCGAAGCTATAGAAGAAAAGAAAACTATCCGTGCGCACATGCGCAGTGGCTGCTGCTGTTTTTGACGATGGCTTCCGGCGGTTGGTATGAGCGAATTCTGGGAAAACTGCCTTGTATAGAATTCGCACGCCGAAATCTCTAATGGAATCAGTTTTGAATTTTGGAGAATAAATAGTCGAGAACAAATGGAAGGAATTCATTAATTGAGAATTAGGCGGGCCAACTAATGGAATTGAAGTTAAATTGTAAGCAGAAGATGAGAGTGGAAAGGAGAGAGAGAGAATAGGAAAGAGAGAGGGACAGAGAGCGAAATAGTGCGAGAGAGAGAAAGAGAGAAAGAGAGAGAGAGGGAGAATGGAGGGAAAGAGAGAGAGAGAATTACATTTAAATTGTAAGCAGAAGATGAGAGTGGAAAGGAGAGAGAGAAAGGGAAAGAGAGAGAGAGAGAGAGAGAGAGAGGGGGAGAGAGAGCGAAATAGTGCGAGAGAGAGAAAGAGAGAGAGAGGGAATGGAGGGAGAGAGAGAATTACATTTAAATTGTAAGCAGAAGATGAGAGTGGAAAGGATAGAGAGAGAGAGAGAGAGAGAGAGAGAGAGAGAGAGAGAGAGAGAGAGAGAGAGAGAGAGAGAGAGAGAATTACATTTAAAATGTAAGCAGAAAAGGTAGAAGGAAGGGAGAGAGAGTATTTCTTAATACTACTACTACTACTATTTCTAATCATCATAATGAGAGAGAGAGAGAGAGAGAGAGAGAGAGAGAGAGAATGAGAGGAGTAAAGAAAGGTAGAAGTAGAGAAAGGTAGAGACATGTAAAGCGCGCGAGAGAAAGATAAAAGCAGAAAGAAAAACAAGAGGGGGAGAAAGAAGAAAGGACAAAAGAGTGAAGAGAGAAAGAGAAAGAAAAAAACAAAAAACGAAAGAAAAATTAAGAACATACAAAATAAATAAATAAATAATAATAATAATAATAATAATAATAATAATAATAATAATAATAATAATAATAATAATAATATTAATAATAATAATAATAATAATAATAATAATAATAATAACAATAATAACAATAATAACAATAATAATAATAATAATAATAATAATAATAACAACAACAACAAAGTAAAGTGATTGCCCCCTACTTTATTAACCTGTATAACTTTCTAACCGAAACTTGCATATGCGAATCTGTTTCAATGGTAATTTACGCCAATTCTTGGTACGTTCTCCTTCGTTCGCTTTCAATAATTTAAATATATTTTCCACACATGAAGTTGGAAGTATTTTCACTCTCACGCTCAGATCGACTAACACTGCAAACCACTTACACTGGGGAGTCTTCTTTATAGGTAAGGTGTTTCGTCGTAGAACCGTTATTATATCACTTTTTCCTATTTTGCTATTGTTTGTTAATTATTCTACATTTTCAACCCAAATATTGAATACTCAATTCAAATACAATATCTTTTTTGGGGACGTTTTTATGGGGCATTCGAAATACTTTCACATTCTCGCTCGCCAGAATAAATGAATAGCAGATCAGCATTCAGAGAACACAGAACAGTCAATACGACGATTTTTTATATTTTATTATTTAATTTTCGGTAAGGTTTTCCGATTCGATATGCTAAAGTATGAAAGATAGGGAGAGATGTAGAGCTAGAAAGAGGTAGAGACATAGAGGTAGAAAAAGGTAAAGGTAGAGAGAGATAGATAAAGAAAGGTAGAACGAGAGGGAGAGAGAGAGAAAGAAAACAGGACGAAAGAAGGGGAGAGAAAGAAAAGTTAGAGGGGGGGGAGAAAGAAAATAAAAAAGAAAAGGACGAAATATTGGAGAGAGAAAGAGGAAGAAACATACTGAGAACGAACGAAAGAAAAATTACTAACGTACAAAATATTCCACCTGTAAGAAATGGTTTCCTGGTCACATCGGTTATATTGAAATACTTAACTTTTTATTTTTCTTCTTTAATTATCAGTTGTAATGAGTTTATGCTAACAGCGCTTAAACTCAATATTGTATAAAATATCGGAATAACAAAGAATTAGCACTTCGGAGACAATAACACAAATAATTAATTAAAACAGTCATCACCCATTCTTCTTTAATTCTTCTTTTTCCAGCATTCTATCTGATAATTTTCGTGTAATCACATAATTTTGCTTCTGTAGCATTACCCCGTTTCTTAATACATTGACACAGACACTCACTAGTGATCGTCAGACCCGTATTATCTCCCATTTTCATGACGGTAAGTGGCGTTACGATCTCCCTTATAAAAAGGGATACACAGACTCTCTCTTCTTTCTGATCCAAGGCCTGCTACAGATAACATTAGCCAGACCGTCTCTTCCACCGTCTCGGTTTGATGACTGCTTTGACGAACACATCACACACCATCTCCCTAAAACCTGATCCAGGACAGAAAAATATAAAGTATAGTATCAAAACAGGTACTACACTTTAATGTTAATTCTATTGTGAAAAGTAAAAAAAGAAATAAAAGCAAACCAAATAGAGAAAAAAAATTGTAAAATCGGCAAATATTTAGAGCAGACGTAAACACCGGTTTTCATGTTTTAATATTAAAAGCAGATGACTTTACTTCAATTTCAAATGATTTCCATTGATTGGTTAAATTTAATCACGTGAGACAAATCCTTAAAAGTGAGAATACCAAGCACCCTCTATCCCCAACTTAGAAAAGTCAATTTTCTTTCCTAGAATACAAAATGCTCATTCAATAATAATGATTTTAAAATACTGGGGGAGGGAGGTCACCTTATTTGAAACAAGAGAGGGGAAGCCTAGCCCCGACCCCCCTGAAAGATCTTAATTTTCCGTTACCCAATTGTCTTTGCTTTGGGCTATTTTTCCTTATTTATTCGCTTGTGCCATTTTTTCCGGTGCCATTTTTACCTGTGCCATTTTTACCGGACACCCTCTTTGATCTTCACCCTGTGACCTGTTAAGGACGGAAAATTATACGATTTGGAAGTTTTTTCCTTCTTATTAACAAAAAATCTGGTCTCCTTGCTTAGATGAGTTTATCTGTGTGTACCGCCATGTCATAGACAATTTTGTGATTTTCGTTTTCCAGTACTGACCAGGTTTGTGTCTATACCATTTTTCTGCGTGTTCAAAATGCAGTCGTTTTCATCGTTCCCAGTGTAATGCCTTGTCTACAGAGTTGTGTCTTTTTTGTATTCTTTTTAAGGCTAGTTTGCTGCATTGGATCAATTAGACTTGAGGCACCCCAGAATCAGCAAAATACTAAAAGGACACATTTTGCTCGACACCGATGTTTTTTTACTTCCGGTTGTAACTGTAAACAAACATAACTTGCGCACACTTCGCAGATTTTTTTTTTACAAAACAAAATTTTTTTATTTACAAAACTTTTTTTGTTTTGTAAATAAAAAACTTTCTGTTTAATTAACACTTCCGGTTGTAACTGTAAACAAACAATACTTGCGCACACTTCACAGATTTTTTTTTTACAAAAATTTTTTTTTTTAATTTACAAAACGTTTTGTTTTGTAAAACTTTTTTGTTTTGTAAATAAACCCCTTTCTGTTTAATTAACACTATTCTGCGAAGGCAAGTGTGCGTATTGCTTGATTTTTCGTGTTTTTATGAAATTAAAAATGTACGTATAAAAACATACTTGTCAATATGTTTTAAAAACTATTTAAATAAATATTAGATTAGATTAAAAAGGCACACATAACAAATATTTAAATAAATATTGGATTAAAAGGCACACATAAAAATATTTAAATAAATATTGGATTAGATTAAAAAGGCACACATAAAAAATGTTAAAATAAATATCGGATAAAAGGCACACATAAAAAATGTTTAAATAAATATCAGATTAAAAGGCACACATAAAAATATTTAAATAAATATTGGATTAGATTAAAAAGGCACACATAAAAATGTTTAAATAAATATCGGATTAAAAAGGCACACATAAATTACCTGTTTGAAAACGGTCCATGACTTTTTGTCTAGGATCAAAGTATAGTGTCTGTTCTGATATTACAATTCATCTTTCCTGCTGTGGTTCAGTAAAAAAGAAATCATTATAGACTGAAGCAATTTTAATCTTTGTCGCAATCCAGAGTGCCCCCTTTTAGGGAGCTAGATTTTCCCGACATTAAAGACCTACTATAAAAAATTGTAAAAAGAATAAATTTTTAATGAAAAAAAAGATAGACACTTATTTCCTCCCCACGAGGTCAGATAAGACACAAGGAATTCCTGTGTAATTAAAGGCACTCAGAAAATACCTTTTTTCAAATTGTGTGACACCACCTCTGCACAAAATACATTTATTTAAATGTTATTTGTTACAATATGTTTTGTGACATACATTAAAATCCGACCTTGTGTCAAACTACACGCATTTTATCCAAGATTTTAATAAACTCATTGAGATTTTCATCTATAGTTTTCCCTTGTACCTTTTTTCCTACATATCCACTTGTTCCATTATTACCGGTGCCATTTTTACCGGTGCCATTTTTACCGATGCCATTTTCAGCTAAAGTCATTGGAAAGGTATACCCCCTAACTTAGTTTTATATTTAAACTGTTTTCCCACTTTACTTGTTTGCAGTGGAGTGATGGTTATTTCTATAAAGAGTTTTGAGAACTTTACTCTTCCTTTCCAACTACTTAATTGTATGTGGATTTGTAAATCAGTTCAAATCATTTGGATTCTAGTTCATGTGTGGGACATATTTAAAATTCACTTGACTATAATTTTCAATTGGGTCAGAGTGACCCCTTTTATTTGTAGCTTGGAATAATTTCCCCTCAATTGAGATTTTCACTACTCAATATCTATTTTTATTGCTTTTGTATTTCAGCTATGGGAAAAGGATTTTATATTCTTTTATTGTAACCTTTGCAGGTGCATTTTTTTGTGTAAAATATTTAAGTGCCTATTTTTTCTAATTTGTTTGGATTGAGTCCATAGTTGTAAAGAACAAAAGCCACAAAATGTCGATCACTTCTTCTTCAAGGTTCCCTGTAAGGAAGCGAGAGGTTTATTTAGGGAAGATTATCGCTATATTGGATAAATTGATGTTTCAGAAAGAATTGCCAAAACCTTATTGATGCGAACTGAGAAACCCCTATAGGAGACGGTGAAATAAACAGAGTTCAGTAGACAGATTTAACCTGGTGCGTCTCGAAAGCACCCACAAGAACGTATGCCACCCCACCCCCCGAGCATTTAGCCGGGGAGGCGAGAAGAAAAGAACACTTCAAAACTCACGTACAAGCTTTCCTCATCTCGCGCACATCTACACACGCACTGACAAGAGGTCAGGCGAACCAAAGCAAATTGCTATTTACTTATATGCACTAACAGAACACGGTAAACCTACGCATACTTACACAGTGCCACATTGTTTAATACTCACATACGCATGTTACTCACACACGCTTATTCACTGAACATTTTCTACCAAAGAACACGAGTTGTATAAACTTTAGCAAATGAACATTTTTTCACATAGAATGACTTTTATATTCATGTAAAATTGTAGTTCTATAAATGTTTTGTTATTTAATAATGTTTTCCTTAATTTATCATTAACAACATCCTTTTCATGTTCGTAGTTTAGGACACTGACCTGTTATGTGATTGCTCCTACTGTAAGGGTGTAGAGTGTCTGTATGTAGAAGCAGATGCTGTTAATGTTGTTCTTGCGAGAGTTAGGGTTAGGGTTAGGGTTAGGGTTAGAGTTAGGGTTAGGGTTAGAGTTAGGGTTAGGGTTGGGCTAATTCTCTTGAAGTTAGCAGATGGTGGAGAGTGTGATCCCTTAAGCAATCCTGTGATTTTTAAACCCCTAAAAAAATGCTTTTTAATACATCTACTGCTAAGCCCAAAAGTCCAGACCCCGAAGGTCATTTGCTGAGTGCTGGAAAGTTTAGCTTGGCAGATGTTGAAATTTGATTTTCATAGCCGGCAACTGGCTAGTCATATTTTCACGAAAATATTGAATTCGGAGTAAACTTACCAGGAATAACGAATGATACCAGTCGTGTCCACACCCTGAAACATGTGGAATTCTTGAATTTAATGAAATTCATGGAAGGATTTTAATGTTCGTAGGGGAATTATAGAATCTGAGCATGAGGGTAAAATATTACTCAGCCCATGTAGCTCTGAAAATGGTCAGTCGGTAGGAGGTTAGGGTTAGGATTAGGGTTACGGTTAGGGTTAGGACAGAAGTAACCCCTGTGCATAGGGTTAGGGTTAGGGTTAGGGTTACGACAGAAGTAACCTCTGTGCATAGGATTAGGGTTAGGGTTACGGTTAGGGTTAGGACAGAAGTAACCTCTGTGCATAGGTTTAGGGTTACGGTTAGGGTTAGGACAGAAGTAACCTCTGTGCATAGGGTTAGGGTTACGGTTACGGTTAGGGTTAGGACAGAAGTAACCTCTGTGCATAGGGTTAGGGTTAGGGTTACGGTTAGGGTTAGGACAGAAGTAACCTCTGTGCATAGGGTTAGGGTTAGGGTTACGGTTAGGGTTAGGACAGAAGTAACCTCTGTGCATAGGGTTAGGGTTAGGGTTACGGTTAGGGTTAGGACAGAAGTAACCTCTGTGCATAGGGTTAGGGTTACGGTTAGGGTTACGGTTAGGGTTAGGACAGAAGTAACCTCTGTGCATAGGGTTAGGGTTACGGTTACGGTTAGGGTTAGGACAGAAGTAACCTCTGTGCATAGGGTTAGGGTTAGGATTAGGTTAGGGTTAGGACAGAAGTAACCCCAGTGCATAGGTGCAACGTTTGTGCATAGGTGCAACTTAGTGCTAGTATTAACACGTGAAGAAAAAGTCTCTTCCAATATTTTAGGGCAGAATGTGCTATATCCCCTTATGATCTTGTAAAGGTCAACGAGGAAATGTGCTTGAAAGAGTTTGATGAACCCAAGTTTGACTGTGGCGTCCAGATTCCTGCTAACTGTCACTGTTTAGGGTTAGGGAATCTTATGATGGATTCTGTGGAATTCGCTCCTAACAGAGTGTGTAGTGCAGCTTCTCAAAGAACATACGAGTGTGTAGGTTGTGTCGTGCAGAACCTGTTTGGGACAACGCTGCTTCTTTATGTGGGACATTTCCTGCACTGGAGTCAACGTCAGGTGTTAGGGTTTGCATCGGTGTAGCTTCCTGCGATATTGCGAGAACTGTTGAGGCTAAAATTGATTTGTCCTGGGATTTTTATGAGGCCCCAGAACCAGAATAACGTTTTTTTTTTAATTTATGATATTAAGATATATGTCCTGGTGCTTGGGTCAGAAGCGTGGATCGCTCTTTGATTGGGATTTTGCATACTTTTATTTATCTCCAATATTGACACTCATACCAAGCTTTGCATTTATGGCTTGATATTTAGAGATAGACCAACTAATGAAATTGTTATTTCCTTGCAAAGCTTGTGCAGGATTTGGTTTTCGATCCACCAAGAAATGAAATTTCTATAAAAATAGAGTTGGTTGGATTCGTCCCTCTCTGAGTACCGATGTGGATTTCACTGGCCTCTAGTGGTTACGAAGGAGCTAAAGAGATATTTTGGTATTTGCAGCAGATTTTATAAGAGTGAACAGATTGGATGGTAAATTATGTTTCGATTTTTAAAAATCAGTCGGAAATTGTTGGCAAGTACTTTTTAGATTCAGAAGAAAACCTGACATAATTAGAGAATTAAAAAATTGCCAAAATTCGCAATTTCTCTAAGGTCCGGATATGTCGTGATTTTCAATTTTTTCAGATTGTTTTTGTTTTTACTTTATTTTGCCTCTTTATTTAAAAAAAAATCAGTCGAAAATCGTTGTTTAGTAATTTTTTAGATCTTGTATTTAGAAGAAAATATGAAATAATTATAGAATTCAAAATTCGCGAAAATTCGCAATTTCTGTAACATCCGAATATGTTGCGATTTTCGCTTGTTTGAGAATGTTATATTTTACTTTATTTTACGCCCTTATTATAAAAAATCAGTCAAAAATCGTTGTCTAGTACTTTTTAGATCAGAAGAAAATATGAAATAATTAGAGAATTCAAAATTCGCGAAAATTCGCAATTTCTGTAACATCCGAATATGTTGCGATTTTCGCTTGTTTGAGAATGTTATATTTTACTTTATTTTACGCCCTTATTATAAAAAATCAGTCAAAAATCGTTGTCTAGTACTTTTTAGATCAGAAGAAAATATGAAATAATTAGAGAATTCAAAATTCGCGAAAATTCGCAATTTCTGTAACATCCGAATATGTCGCGATTTTCGCTTGTTGAAGAATGTTACTTTTTACTTTATTTTACGCCCTTATTATTAAAAATCAGTCGAAAATTGTTGTCTAGTACCTTTTACATCTTGTATTCAGAAGAAAAAATATAAAATTCTAAGAAAATTAAAGATTCGCCAAAAATTTGCAATTTCTGTTTTACGATTTTCAATGGTAATTCTTTCTTTATTTGATGTCCTTATGATTGAAAATCAGTCGGAAATATTCGTTAAGTGCTGTTAACATCTTCTATTTAGAAGAAAACTTAAAATATTGAGAGTATTAAAAACTCACTAAAATTTGCAAGTCACCGGATTTAAAATTATTTCAGCAAATCTGCATATTAACCAAAAATTAAAGTAGTTTACCATGAAAAGAAAATTCTTCTGGTCAGAATCGAGGGACCAAGAGTGTAAACAGCGAACAATTAAGGTTGATAACATGAAAGAAAATCAGATCCGAAAGTTGCAGGATCGAAAACATCTTTGCAATTCACTGCCCCCCCCCCAAAAAAAAAAACATGTTTCAAAGATAACCTATCCATAATGCAATCAATAGATTTACTGCATTTTTACACAAATTCTCTTTCACATTT
>OY744542.1:10925918-10983418 GCA_963556195.1 Sepiola atlantica
CGGACATTCACGTTCACATTTTTATGAATGTCATTTTCATCTCTTTGTCATGTTCACGTTTCAAATAGCATTTGCGTCTGCTTGCCGCAATTAAGTTTAAAATAACATTTGCATCTACCTGTCACGCTTAAGTTTTAAATAACATTTGCGTCTACCTGTCACGCTTAAGTTTTAAATAACATTTGCGTCTACCTGTCACGCTTAAGTTTTAAATAACATTTGCGTCTACCTGTCACGCTTAAGTTTTGAATAGCATTTTCGTCTGCCTGACACGATGTTTCATGCTTACGCAATCTTCAGTGCAGGAAGCTAATTGTCGACGGTCGGCGGGCGCGAACTCTGATCACAAATCGCCACTGATTCGCAGTCAAGAGACTTACCCGTAACTTGGAAGTTAGGAGGAATTTAACTTTATAAATGCCAAGTCGGCGAGTATTCACAGCAAGCGACGAAGAGTGATCAACAACAACAAATCGTGTTGGATCTCGCAATGAAGCTAGTAGTACTGCTTGTTATTAAATTCACTCAGAGTACCCAGCCTTAGTAAAGGGGGCTATAGAATAGTATTTATAAATAAATATTAATTATTTATTACCTACAGACATCGATGTTTGATGCTTACGCAATCTTCGTCACTGATGGCTTCTGTCCACATGAACGCCGTATTTCGTTTTAAAAAGTGTTAACAGTTTTATTTAACAGGGACATAAAACTCAAGTCGAGAGAGAGAGAGAGAAAGAGAGAGAGAGAAAGAGATAGAAAGAGGAAGAGACAGAGACAGAACTTAGGAATTACTTGGAGAGATATCCTTTCACTTGTTCCGGTCTCGCTGCGCCCCCTTCCCGGCGGAGCGGTCGGTTCTTACGTCTCCCTAGGCCGAGAGTCAGGAACAAACAGATCGAAGTCAGCCTCGAACGGAAGTTACGTAACTTCCGACTTCCGATTTTACCGTCTCCCTACCTTCCACTATCTAATAGTATTCGCTTGAGTTTCCAGGCGATCGATGTTCTGAGCAAGATGGGAGTCGCAAGCTAATAATGCTAATTCTAAGTGTGGTCGCATTATAGCTGTTTTAAATAGATGGATGGAGAGTGGCTGACAAATGTCGGGCGAAGTGATGCTAATACACTCTCGAATTTGTTGGTCATTTTAGAAATGTGCTTTGTACAAGGCAAATCGGCGCTGACAGTAATGCCTAGGTCACTGTCAGAAGAAGACCTTAATGTTATTGTTGTGGAGAGAGTATGCGGACGCTGGGGGTTTCCTTCCAAAATGCATAGCGGTACACTTGTCCACAGCTAGCTTTAGTTATCAGCTGACCTCGTACTTCATTGTGTTCAGGTCTGATGATGTGCAAATGTATAAAGTGCAGGATCTGTCGTTTTTGTCTTACGGTACATATTCATGTCATCTGTATATTTCAGTATTGTGACATTTTTAAAGTTGACTATATAACCAGAAAACCTTTCTTTTGACCAGTGACTTGCCAAGGAAGATATAGAAAACAATCCAATCTTTAACTTACGTTATTAAACTTCTATAATGGATCCATTCCTAAACAAAAAGTTTTATTTTGTCTTGATTATCTGGGTATGTGAGTTCATTATCTAGGACCTCTTGATATTGTGTCGTGGAGGGAGTCCACATGTTAGTACATTTGTCCACATGTTAGTACATTTGTCCATATTGCATGCTAGTACATTTGTTCATATTGACTGTTAGTACATTTTTCTATATTCCTTGCAGTTATATATATATATATATATATATATATATATATATATATATATATATTACTGCAAAGAATATAGAAAAATGTACTAACATATATATATATATATATATATATATATATATATATATATGTTAGTACATTTTTCTATATTCCTTGCAGTTATATATATATATATATATATATATATATATATATATATATATATATATATATATATATATATATATATATTACTGCAAGGAATATAGAAAAATGTATTAACATATATATATATATATATATATGTATATATATGTATATATATGATAAAATGCATGATATATTATGAAATGAAATGCCGTAAAGACACACACCCACACACACACACACACATATATATATATATATATATATATATATATATATATATATATATAAAATAAAAATAAAGTATCACGGGAGAACATATCACCGGTGTAATAATTTATTTCAACCTTCCGGTATTGCTAAGCATCCAAGTGAGGTGACTACATTTTTGAAAATGAGAAAAGAAGAAATTCACACTCAATTCAATATACATATAGAGAGAGCGACCACATACATAATACATATTTTGAGAGAGAGGGAATAAGTTATTTAAGACGTAAATTGAGGAGGAGGAGATTGGAAACATATTTAATATATAATTTTAGAGAGGGGAGATTGCACAATTTATAACGGAAGGCAATACATAGAAGGGGAAATAGAGCAATATATATAGAGAGAGAGGGGGGAATTTTAAGATTTACCAAGGACGGTATATAGGGGGAAGGGAAGGTAGTTAAAGGATCTCACAAAAAAGGTCAACCTGTCTAGGTACTCCACCAACCAACCGCCCAACCCTGAAGCAGTATCTGAAAGCTAAAATACTCTACGGACTGCCACCTGAAACCAGTAGGATAGCTCAGCGGTTTGAGAACCCCACGAAGAAGATTTGCAAACGAGAAAGTTCTGTGACGTTCAACAACGCTTGCTTGGATATATATATATATATATATATATATATATATAGTAGTAAGTTTTTGAAAGGCTGTGGGCAATGCAATTCCGGGTAAGATGCAAGTTGAAAGGAAAGGAACAAAAACAATAAAAATAAATCGAATACGATATAAGACTTACTATTTATTTTTCCTTTTTTATCCTTTTTTTTTTTTTTTTCTTACATAACAGCAAGAGTGTTTTAGCTGTCCGGGTGATTAAAAATCACTATTTGATATTTCGGGAAAAGACATCCCTTTTTCAAAAATAATTAGACCAGAAGAAGAATAATATTTTATTCTTCTCCGACTGTGTAGAGAATAATACAAAACAAAATGGCTGCCAGATATAGACCGCAGCAAAAAAAAAAAAAACAGTTTCACAGGGAATATAAATTAAGTTAAGTTTTATTTTAATATTATGTTAAATATATGATTGGTGTTTAGAATATTAGTGTAATGTTGGTTAGGTGTATGGTGTTCGATAAACTGTTATTTTTGATAATATATATATATCATTTTTTTATTTATTTTTTTTTTTTTATATTTGAATATTTACTTTGTTTTATCTTCGTATTTTTATTTTGTTTATCTTTCTATCGTAATTTAAGAATTTTAATATAAATTAAAGTAATTAGTCTCATATTTAAATATTCTAGATCTATCTACTTATCGATTTCGATTATCATCTATTAAAGAAGTGTTATTAATTACTAATTGTGAGTTTCGTCAAATTAGATTAACGAATTAACTTATTAACTTGATATATTTATTATAAGATAAAGGGGAGTAACTCTGGATTTTTTTAAATATTTTTTTTATAATTAATTTTTTAATTTTTTTTTTTTTTTTTTTTTTAAATTTTTTTTAAATTTTTTTTTTGGTGGAGATCTGTATAACAATATTAGTATATATATACAACATATATACACAAATGCATATATACATATATATATACATATCTATGTATTATTGTTTGTTTAATTGTTTATCTATATATATTCATCAATTTCTTTACATATTTGTTTGTTTGTTTTTTTTTTGTTTTTTTTTTGTTTTGTTTTTTTTATATTTATTTATTTATTTATTTTTTTTATATTTATTTATTTATTTATTTTTTATTATTATTATTTACTTGTTTAATTTATTTTATGAATTATTTATTTAATATTTGCATGTTATTTGTATACATTCTATATGTGTTTGGATTTATTAATTAATAATGCTAGGTTATGGAGTGACTTATTTTGGTGGGTTAGACGAGTATGCTGAATATGGTTTTTGGTTTGTGGTTGAAAGTGTGTAAGGATGGAAGTTCATATGGGGAGGGGCCTGTTTGATTGTTTGGGTGTATGGTGAGTTTATTATGGGAGGTGAGTAATGAGTGAAGTGGTGGAAACGGACTCTGTTAAGTGTTAGATATGGGGGTTGGTTGGTGGATGGGGGGTAGATATTATAGAATGAAAGGTGAGTAGAGCTCGTGACGTTGATTGAGTGAGGGGTTTAATCTGGAGATGAGGATTGATTCTGTGATTCTAAGGTCACCGATGTTTCTGACAGACGCTAAGATGGAGACGTGAATATCGCGCTGAGTGTTTGAGCAAATCTCTATGTGTTTGTGGAAAGAGGATATACGGGTATTCAAGTGCTCCTTTATGCGCAAGTGTAGCGGTCTTGTAGTGTTGCCGATGTAAAATTTTTTGCATTTATTACACTGTAGTTTGTAAACACAGTTAGTGCGAAGGCACAGACCTGTGTTGGAGATAGGGCAATTGGCCAGGGAGCAGGGTTCGGGTGTGTGGTTAGTGTGTTTATTAGATAGATGTTGGCGTAAGGAGGTGCCAGTATGTGTTAGTTGTATGTTAAGGTTTTCCTTATGTATTGCCTTGCGGATGGAGGTGGTGATCTTATCGCTGAAGAAAGGGAGTTTTAAGAAGCATGTGTTAGCGAGGGTGCGGTGTCTACGTGTTTTGGGCTTATTTAGGTGGGCTATGGTGGGGGCGGGGTAGCCATTATTTTGGAGGGTTTGGTGGAAGTTTTTAGTGTGTGATATTTTGTCAGCAGCAGAAGAGCATTTATTTTGTATTCGGGTAATTTCATTATGGGCATAACTTAATTTGGCTTTTGTGGGCAGGGCAGACTTATAGTGTATGAAAAGGTTTTTGCAGGCAGGTTTCCTATAGAAGTTAGTGTGTATAGAGCCATCTTCGGTGATGTTAAGGTTGAAATCAAGGAGAGAGAGTGAGCCGGACTCGTTTGGGTGTTCTATGGTGAATTGTATGTGGGGGTCGGTGTTGTTGAATGTGCTGAATATTTGTGTGGCTTCGTCTTGAGAGGATGTAAGGATTAGAATGTCATCTATATATCTGGAGAAGAATATATAGGAGAGGCAGGAGTTAAGTGCTCGTTGTTCTAACCGGTTCATGTAGGTGATGGCTAAGAGACCGGAAAGGCTAGAACCCATGGGGAGGCCGGAGATTTGTTTGAAAGTGTGCTGCTGAAAGGTAAAGTATGTGTTGTCGATGATGATGTATAAGAGATTGTGAATGTCAGTAGGTGTTAGTCCGAAGAGCTCTAGGTTGTCAGAGGAAGATATGTGGTCGGTGATGAGGTCTATGGCTGGGTGTGCGGGTATTGAGGTGTAGAGGGAGATTACGTCTAGGCTAAATATATAGTTGTTAGTTTGTAGTTGTTGGTGTTGGAGTGAGTGTAGTCTGCTAATTACTTGGTCGGAGCTGCTGACATGTGCGGGGAAGGTGGAGAGTAGTGGTTTGAGTAGTTGAGGGAGAAGCCAAGAGATTTTATAGAGTGGTCCTTCAATACTAGAGACTATAGGTCTAATTTGTGTGTGTGTGTTGGTCTTGTGTGTTTTAATGAGGTGGTAGAAGGTGGGAAGTCTGCTATTTTTGGTGGTGAAGTTGATTTTGTATTTTTTGGGGAGGTTACGTGTGAGACAGATTTGGGACCAGGTGTTGTTAATGGAGTTTTGGACTAATGTGGCTGAAATGTTGGGGGCGGGGGTGTATAGGTTGTTGTTGTTAAGATGTTCGAGAGCGAGTATGTTGTATGAGTCTTGAGAGATGATACAGAATTCCTTACCTTTATCAGAGGGTAAGTAAACTAGGTTTTTATTTTTCAGGTTTTCTAGGGTAAGGCGTTGGGATCTGGTGATGTTAGGGGTGATGTGGGGTTGTTCTTGTTGGAGTATATCAAGGATCCTCTGTTTTAATCTAGAAAGTTTTTGATCAAGTAGGTGGTTACTAGGTGGTGGGTGTAGTTGGTGGTCAAGCTGGTAGACAGGGAAGGAATTAGTAGTGTTGGTTGTATTATTAGGGATGTCTAGGGTAGGTTGATTAAATGCTGTGAGCCATTTGAGGTGATAAGCTGTTCTACAGAATTGAGTCTCGATCTTAAGTTTTGTGTGGTCGTTTAGCTTTTGGGTGGTGATGAATTTGGGGCCAAGGCTGAGAAGCTCAGTCTCGGCAGTAGTAAGGGAGCCGGTGAGGTCAGTGACCATGGGGGGGCTAGTGAGGTGGTTGTTGGAGTTGTAGGTTCTGGTGGTACTAGTGTTCTTGGTGATGTGAGGTTGAGAATATTTCTGGGAAAGCCAAGTGAATTTCCGTTTAAGTCGGTTTTTCTCGAGGTTGAAGCAATGGTGATAGGCATCATTGACAGCCGTAGATATGTTGTGTGTTGATTGTTCTGTGGGTGTGGATAGTGAGGAGTTGATCTCTGTGATGGTGTTGATGAGTTGATGAAGTTTACAATGGAGGTATTGGATAATTTTCTTGATACAATAGTTATGTATGAATTTTCTGGCTGGGTAAAGTATGGGTAGGTGGAGGCAGGCAGGTAGGTGGATGTTTTGTATAGTGTTGGGTGTTATGTTGTGCTTGAGGCATCTTTTGAGGAAGCGGATCTGGCAGCTGGCTTTGGCACGTTTCTCCGAGAGTCGGAATAATTCTCTGGCGTATGCAAACTGTGTCTGGCCTAGACGAAGTGTTAGTAGAGAATGGTAGTTTGCTTGAAGCATTGCTGGGTATAGTAGTAGTAAGTTTTTGAAAGGCTGTGGGCAATGCAATTCCGGGTAAGATGCAAGTTGAAAGGAAAGGAACAAAAACAATAAAAATAAATCGAATACGATATAAGACTTACTATTTATTTTTCCTTTTTTATCCTTTTTTTTTTTTTTTTTCTTACATAACAGCAAGAGTGTTTTAGCTGTCCGGGTGATTAAAAATCACTATTTGATATTTCGGGAAAAGACATCCCTTTTTCAAAAATAATTAGACCAGAAGAAGAATAATATTTTATTCTTCTCCGACTGTGTAGAGAATAATACAAAACAAAATGGCTGCCAGATATAGACCGCAGCAAAAAAAAAAAAACAGTTTCACAGGGAATATAAATTAAGTTAAGTTTTATTTTAATATTATGTTAAATATATGATTGGTGTTTAGAATATTAGTGTAATGTTGGTTAGGTGTATGGTGTTCGATAAACTGTTATTTTTGATAATATATATATATCATTTTTTTATTTTATTTTTTTTTTTATATTTGAATATTTACTTTGTTTTATCTTCGTATTTTTATTTTGTTTATCTTTCTATCGTAATTTAAGAATTTTAATATAAATTAAAGTAATTAGTCTCATATTTAAATATTCTAGATCTATCTACTTATCGATTTCGATTATCATCTATTAAAGAAGTGTTATTAATTACTAATTGTGAGTTTCGTCAAATTAGATTAACGAATTAACTTATTAACTTGATATATTTATTATAAGATAAAGGGGAGTAACTCTGGATTTTTTAAAATATTTTTTTTATAATTAATTTTTTAATTTTTTTTTTTTTTTTTTTTTTAAATTTTAAAAAATTTTTTTTTTGGTGGAGATCTGTATAACAATATTAGTATATATATACAACATATATACACAAATGCATATATACATATATATATACATATCTATGTATTATTGTTTGTTTAATTGTTTATCTATATATATTCATCAATTTCTTTACATATTTGTTTGTTTGTTTTTTTTTTTGTTTTTTTTTTGTTTTGTTTTTTTTATATTTATTTATTTATTTATTTTTTTTTATATTTATTTATTTATTTATTTTTTATTATTATTATTTACTTGTTTAATTTATTTTATGAATTATTTATTTAATATTTGCATGTTATTTGTATACATTCTATATGTGTTTGGATTTATTAATTAATAATGCTAGGTTATGGAGTGACTTATTTTGGTGGGTTAGACGAGTATGCTGAATATGGTTTTTGGTTTGTGGTTGAAAGTGTGTAAGGATGGAAGTTCATATGGGGAGGGGCCTGTTTGATTGTTTGGGTGTATGGTGAGTTTATTATGGGAGGTGAGTAATGAGTGAAGTGGTGGAAACGGACTCTGTTAAGTGTTAGATATGGGGGTTGGTTGGTGGATGGGGGGTAGATATTATAGAATGAAAGGTGAGTAGAGCTCGTGACGTTGATTGAGTGAGGGGTTTAATCTGGAGATGAGGATTGATTCTGTGATTCTAAGGTCACCGATGTTTCTGACAGACGCTAAGATGGAGACGTGAATATCGTGCTGAGTGTTTGAGCAAATCTCTATGTGTTTGTGGAAAGAGGATATACGGGTATTCAAGTGCTCCTTTATGCGCAAGTGTAGCGGTCTTGTAGTGTTGCCGATGTAAAATTTTTTGCATTTATTACACTGTAGTTTGTAAACACAGTTAGTGCGAAGGCACAGACCTGTGTTGGAGATAGGGCAATTGGCCAGGGAGCAGGGTTCGGGTGTGTGGTTAGTGTGTTTATTAGATAGATGTTGGCGTAAGGAGGTGCCAGTATGTGTTAGTTGTATGTTAAGGTTTTCCTTATGTATTGCCTTGCGGATGGAGGTGGTGATCTTATCGCTGAAGAAAGGGAGTTTTAAGAAGCATGTGTTAGCGAGGGTGCGGTGTCTACGTGTTTTGGGCTTATTTAGGTGGGCTATGGTGGGGGCAGGGTAGCCATTATTTTGGAGGGTTTGGTGGAAGTTTTTAGTGTGTGATATTTTGTCAGCAGCAGAAGAGCATTTATTTTGTATTCGGGTAATTTCATTATGGGCATAACTTAATTTGGCTTTTGTGGGCAGGGCAGACTTATAGTGTATGAAAAGGTTTTTGCAGGCAGGTTTCCTATAGAACAACGAGCACTTAACTCCTGCCTCTCCTATATATTCTTCTCCAGATATATAGATGACATTCTAATCCTTACATCCTCTCAAGACGAAGCCACACAAATATTCAGCACATTCAACAACACCGACCCCCACATACAATTCACCATAGAACACCCAAACGAGTCCGGCTCACTCTCTCTCCTTGATTTCAACCTTAACATCACCGAAGATGGCTCTATACACACTAACTTCTATAGGAAACCTGCCTGCAAAAACCTTTTCATACACTATAAGTCTGCCCTGCCCACAAAAGCCAAATTAAGTTATGCCCATAATGAAATTACCCGAATACAAAATAAATGCTCTTCTGCTGCTGACAAAATATCACACACTAAAAACTTCCACCAAACCCTCCAAAATAATGGCTACCCCGCCCCCACCATAGCCCACCTAAATAAGCCCAAAACACATAGACACCGCACCCTCGCTAACACATGCTTCTTAAAACTCCCTTTCTTCAGCGATAAGATCACCACCTCCATCCGCAAGGCAATACATAAGGAAAACCTTAACATACAACTAACACATACTGGCACCTCCTTACGCCAACATCTATCTAATAAACACACTAACCACACACCCGAACCCTGCTCCCTGGCCAATTGCCCTATCTCCAACACAGGTCTGTGCCTTCGCACTAACTGTGTTTACAAACTACAGTGTAATAAATGCAAAAAATTTTACATCGGCAACACTACAAGACCGCTACACTTGCGCATAAAGGAGCACTTGAATACCCGTATATCCTCTTTCCACAAACACATAGAGATTTGCTCAAACACTCAGCGCGATATTCACGTCTCCATCTTAGCGTCTGTCAGAAACATCGGTGACCTTAGAATCACAGAATCAATCCTCATCTCCAGATTAAACCCCTCACTCAATCAACGTCACGAGCTCTACTCACCTTTCATTCTATAATATCTACCCCCCATCCACCAACCAACCCCCATATCTAACACTTAACAGAGTCCGTTTCCACCACTTCACTCATTACTCACCTCCCATAATAAACTCACCATACACCCAAACAATCAAACAGGCCCCTCCCCATATGAACTTCCATCCTTACACACTTTCAACCACAAACCAAAAACCATATTCAGCATACTCGTCTAACCCACCAAAATAAGTCACTCCATAACCTAGCATTATTAATTAATAAATCCAAACACATATAGAATGTATACAAATAACATGCAAATATTAAATAAATAATTCATAAAATAAATTAAACAAGTAAATAATAATAATAAAAAATAAATAAATAAATAAATATAAAAAAAAATAAATAAATAAATAAATATAAAAAAAACAAAACAAAAAAAAAACAAAAAAAAAACAAACAAACAAATATGTAAAGAAATTGATGAATATATATAGATAAACAATTAAACAAACAATAATACATAGATATGTATATATATATGTATATATGCATTTGTGTATATATGTTGTATATATATACTAATATTGTTATACAGATCTCCACCAAAAAAAAAATTTAAAAAAATTAAAAAAAAAAAAAAAAAAAAAAAATTAAAAAATTAATTATAAAAAAAATATTAAAAAAAATCCAGAGTTACTCCCCTTTATCTTATAATAAATATATCAAGTTAATAAGTTAATTCGTTAATCTAATTTGACGAAACTCACAATTAGTAATTAATAACACTTCTTTAATAGATGATAATCGAAATCGATAAGTAGATAGATCTAGAATATTTAAATATGAGACTAATTACTTTAATTTATATTAAAATTCTTAAATTACGATAGAAAGATAAACAAAATAAAAATACGAAGATAAAACAAAGTAAATATTCAAATATAAAAAAAAAAATAAAATAAAAAAATGATATATATATATTATCAAAAATAACAGTTTATCGAACACCATACACCTAACCAACATTACACTAATATTCTAAACACCAATCATATATTTAACATAATATTAAAATAAAACTTAACTTAATTTATATTCCCTGTGAAACTGTTTTTTTTTTTTTTGCTGCGGTCTATATCTGGCAGCCATTTTGTTTTGTATTATTCTCTACACAGTCGGAGAAGAATAAAATATTATTCTTCTTCTGGTCTAATTATTTTTGAAAAAGGGATGTCTTTTCCCGAAATATCAAATAGTGATTTTTAATCACCCGGACAGCTAAAACACTCTTGCTGTTATGTAAGAAAAAAAAAAAAAAAAAAAGGATAAAAAAGGAAAAATAAATAGTAAGTCTTATATCGTATTCGATTTATTTTTATTGTTTTTGTTCCTTTCCTTTCAACTTGCATCTTACCCGGAATTGCATTGCCCACAGCCTTTCAAAAACTTACTACTACTATACCCAGCAATGCTTCAAGCAAACTACCATTCTCTACTAACACTTCGTCTAGGCCAGACACAGTTTGCATACGCCAGAGAATTATTCCGACTCTCGGAGAAACGTGCCAAAGCCAGCTGCCAGATCCGCTTCCTCAAAAGATGCCTCAAGCACAACATAACACCCAACACTATACAAAACATCCACCTACCTGCCTGCCTCCACCTACCCATACTTTACCCAGCCAGAAAATTCATACATAACTATTGTATCAAGAAAATTATCCAATACCTCCATTGTAAACTTCATCAACTCATCAACACCATCACAGAGATCAACTCCTCACTATCCACACCCACAGAACAATCAACACACAACATATCTACGGCTGTCAATGATGCCTATCACCATTGCTTCAACCTCGAGAAAAACCGACTTAAACGGAAATTCACTTGGCTTTCCCAGAAATATTCTCAACCTCACATCACCAAGAACACTAGTACCACCAGAACCTACAACTCCAACAACCACCTCACTAGCCCCCCCATGGTCACTGACCTCACCGGCTCCCTTACTACTGCCGAGACTGAGCTTCTCAGCCTTGGCCCCAAATTCATCACCACCCAAAAGCTAAACGACCACACAAAACTTAAGATCGAGACTCAATTCTGTAGAACAGCTTATCACCTCAAATGGCTCACAGCATTTAATCAACCTACCCTAGACATCCCTAATAATACAACCAACACTACTAATTCCTTCCCTGTCTACCAGCTTGACCACCAACTACACCCACCACCTAGTAACCACCTACTTGATCAAAAACTTTCTAGATTAAAACAGAGGATCCTTGATATACTCCAACAAGAACAACCCCACATCACCCCTAACATCACCAGATCCCAACGCCTTACCCTAGAAAACCTGAAAAATAAAAACCTAGTTTACTTACCCTCTGATAAAGGTAAGGAATTCTGTATCATCTCTCAAGACTCATACAACATACTCGCTCTCGAACATCTTAACAACAACAACCTATACACCCCCGCCCCCAACATTTCAGCCACATTAGTCCAAAACTCCATTAACAACACCTGGTCCCAAATCTGTCTCACACGTAACCTCCCCAAAAAATACAAAATCAACTTCACCACCAAAAATAGCAGACTTCCCACCTTCTACCACCTCATTAAAACACACAAGACCAACACACACACACAAATTAGACCTATAGTCTCTAGTATTGAAGGACCACTCTATAAAATCTCTTGGCTTCTCCCTCAACTACTCAAACCACTACTCTCCACCTTCCCCGCACATGTCAGCAGCTCCGACCAAGTAATTAGCAGACTACACTCACTCCAACACCAACAACTACAAACTAACAACTATATATTTAGCCTAGACGTAATCTCCCTCTACACCTCAATACCCGCACACCCAGCCATAGACCTCATCACCGACCACATATCTTCCTCTGACAACCTAGAGCTCTTCGGACTAACACCTACTGACATTCACAATCTCTTATACATCATCATCGACAACACATACTTTACCTTTCAGCAGCACACTTTCAAACAAATCTCCGGCCTCCCCATGGGTTCTAGCCTTTCCGGTCTCTTAGCCATCACCTACATGAACCGGTTAGAACAACGAGCACTTAACTCCTGCCTCTCCTATATATTCTTCTCCAGATATATAGATGACATTCTAATCCTTACATCCTCTCAAGACGAAGCCACACAAATATTCAGCACATTCAACAACACCGACCCCCACATACAATTCACCATAGAACACCCAAACGAGTCCGGCTCACTCTCTCTCCTTGATTTCAACCTTAACATCACCGAAGATGGCTCTATACACACTAACTTCTATAGGAAACCTGCCTGCAAAAACCTTTTCATACACTATAAGTCTGCCCTGCCCACAAAAGCCAAATTAAGTTATGCCCATAATGAAATTACCCGAATACAAAATAAATGCTCTTCTGCTGCTGACAAAATATCACACACTAAAAACTTCCACCAAACCCTCCAAAATAATGGCTACCCCGCCCCCACCATAGCCCACCTAAATAAGCCCAAAACACGTAGACACCGCACCCTCGCTAACACATGCTTCTTAAAACTCCCTTTCTTCAGCGATAAGATCACCACCTCCATCCGCAAGGCAATACATAAGGAAAACCTTAACATACAACTAACACATACTGGCACCTCCTTACGCCAACATCTATCTAATAAACACACTAACCACACACCCGAACCCTGCTCCCTGGCCAATTGCCCTATCTCCAACACAGGTCTGTGCCTTCGCACTAACTGTGTTTACAAACTACAGTGTAATAAATGCAAAAAATTTTACATCGGCAACACTACAAGACCGCTACACTTGCGCATAAAGGAGCACTTGAATACCCGTATATCCTCTTTCCACAAACACATAGAGATTTGCTCAAACACTCAGCGCGATATTCACGTCTCCATCTTAGCGTCTGTCAGAAACATCGGTGACCTTAGAATCACAGAATCAATCCTCATCTCCAGATTAAACCCCTCACTCAATCAACGTCACGAGCTCTACTCACCTTTCATTCTATAATATCTACCCCCCATCCACCAACCAACCCCCATATCTAACACTTAACAGAGTCCGTTTCCACCACTTCACTCATTACTCACCTCCCATAATAAACTCACCATACACCCAAACAATAAAACAGGCCCCTCCCCATATGAACTTCCATCCTTACACACTTTCAACCACAAACCAAAAACCATATTCAGCATACTCGTCTAACCCACCAAAATAAGTCACTCCATAACCTAGCATTATTAATTAATAAATCCAAACACATATAGAATGTATACAAATAACATGCAAATATTAAATAAATAATTCATAAAATAAATTAAACAAGTAAATAATAATAATAAAAAATAAATAAATAAATAAATATAAAAAAAAATAAATAAATAAATAAATATAAAAAAACAAAACAAAAAAAAAACAAAAAAAAAAACAAACAAACAAATATGTAAAGAAATTGATGAATATATATAGATAAACAATTAAACAAACAATAATACATAGATATGTATATATATATGTATATATGCATTTGTGTATATATGTTGTATATATATACTAATATTGTTATACAGATCTCCACCAAAAAAAAAATTTTAAAAAATTTAAAAAAAAAAAAAAAAAAAAATTAAAAAATTAATTATAAAAAAAATATTTAAAAAAATCCAGAGTTACTCCCCTTTATCTTATAATAAATATATCAAGTTAATAAGTTAATTCGTTAATCTAATTTGACGAAACTCACAATTAGTAATTAATAACACTTCTTTAATAGATGATAATCGAAATCGATAAGTAGATAGATCTAGAATATTTAAATATGAGACTAATTACTTTAATTTATATTAAAATTCTTAAATTACGATAGAAAGATAAACAAAATAAAAATACGAAGATAAAACAAAGTAAATATTCAAATATAAAAAAAAAAATAAAATAAAAAAATGATATATATATATTATCAAAAATAACAGTTTATCGAACACCATACACCTAACCAACATTACACTAATATTCTAAACACCAATCATATATTTAACATAATATTAAAATAAAACTTAACTTAATTTATATTCCCTGTGAAACTGTTTTTTTTTTTGCTGCGGTCTATATCTGGCAGCCATTTTGTTTTGTATTATTCTCTACACAGTCGGAGAAGAATAAAATATTATTCTTCTTCTGGTCTAATTATTTTTGAAAAAGGGATGTCTTTTCCCGAAATATCAAATAGTGATTTTTAATCACCCGGACAGCTAAAACACTCTTGCTGTTATGTAAGAAAAAAAAAAAAAAAAGGATAAAAAAGGAAAAATAAATAGTAAGTCTTATATCGTATTCGATTTATTTTTATTGTTTTTGTTCCTTTCCTTTCAACTTGCATCTTACCCGGAATTGCATTGCCCACAGCCTTTCAAAAACTTACTACTACTATACCCAGCAATGCTTCAAGCAAACTACCATTCTCTACTAATATATATATATATATATATATATATATATATATATATATATATATATATATATATATATATATATATATATATATATAAGAGGTGTACTAAAAGCGAACTTTTAGGAAAGGTAAAACCCTATTGTGAAGAGTATACAGCTCAATATCCAGGATTTTTTTTTATAGCCGGCTTTCTCAACTGGGCAGGCTTTAAATATTCTCACTGCCCCTTTTCCCACTTTAAAACACTTTCCTTTGTCATCTCTGCCCGGGAAGTATCTTTAATGGCGAATATTTTCCACCTTAATCTCCTCTGACGCCTGCCTGCATCATCGAATGTACCTCTTATTGGACTTTTTACCCTTTTTGGATTTTCTATGTTCGCCGTACCCGAAGTTGTGGCTTCTTGGAATTTAACTTTGAAACCTCTCTCATTACTTCTCGTGCCTCTTACGACCTACCTATCTACATCTTATTCTCTCCGCTGGACTCTTCGACACCGGACTTTTTGGCAATCGGACATTTGCTTGCACCCTGGCACAGTTTTGCCCTGCGTTTCTTTCCCTACAACTTTTATTTCATTTTTTCAAATTTTAAATCTTGGCCATTGCCAACTTATGTATCCCAGCGACTTCCTCTGATGATAAGATTTTGATCTTTGAAAAGCCTGGCTTAAGGAAAATTTAACTTGAATAAATTGCCTTTTTGCGGATTATACCTTGCTTTGAACTTTTGAATTGAATTTTGCTTTTGCTTTTGCTTTCTCTAATTCCTTTCCATTCTTCTTCATATATATATATATATATATATATATATATATATATATATATATATATATATATATATATATATATATATATATATATATCATTTGCCTTTACGTCATCCTCTGACTTTGTTGACGCTGCTACTACGATTAACATTCAACCTCCAGAAGACTGAATATAATAAGGTGAGAATAGTAGTCTGAATAATCCAAATTATCGATCATCATCTAAAAAAATACATTGAAATATAATTGTTTGCAATAGGTATTGTTTCTGATGCCAGTCTGCGATTCATTGCAACATTGTGTTTAGGTTTGATTTATAGAGTTCAGGATCTTTCGTTTTTATCTCACTTTTGTTGAGAATAATGTAATGCCTAAGTCTATCCGTTTTATTGACAACTTGTTAAGACAACCAAAAGTTAGAGTTTAAAGATAATAAGAGTTCAAAGTGTTCAGTAACGTTCCAAGTGAAAGAAGAAGTTGAGTAGCCATGTTTGTTTCAGGGTTAGGCAATATAAAAAGAAAAAAACAACACATAAATATGTCAATTTTAGTGACAACTTGTTAGGACAACCAAAAGTAAGAGTTAGTAGTGTTAGATAGCGAAGACGGTGCCGGGAAGGAGGGAACCTCAAAAGGCGAGGAGAGGGGGGGGCTAAAAGCGGAAGGCAAGACATCACGCGACCCCGCCAGAGAGGGTCTCGGCCTCTTTGCATGCCGAAAACCGGACTGAACGGACGGGGAGACGTCGCTGTCCCGGTTAGCCCCGGCACCGTGTGGGGACAGTTGTATACAGTGTTGCAAAAAGGTAGCGAAAAAGTCTGTCTGTCTGTCTTTATATAGATTATCTGTCCACCTCGTATTCTCCCTCTCCCTCCTATTCCATCTTTCCTCCCCCCCCCGTCACTCTTATACACGCATACGAAGTTATATGTTTCTCTGTTTTTAATAAACATTCTAAACCCCACAAGAAGTATCGGCTTCGTTTGTATCAACGGACGAAAAGGGTAGCCGGCTACAGTGATGATCATCATACGGCGACAACAAGCAAAATCAACACGCGTGCGTATACAACTACCTGGATTGCACCGGAGAAGAGACGTGTGTATAATGTTTATACACCCTTAAAGTAAATATAATGAGAGTTTCCAGTATCGAGGAAGGTACCAAGTAAAACAATGAAAATGCTATTTTAACTGAATTGTGACCTTCCGATCGATGGCTTATCTAATATTAAAAAAAAAATTGAAATCGCTCCAGACAAGGCATGAAGCCACTTCATGTAACGAGCTAAGAAAAATACTACTTCAAAGTCAAAAACTAGCCAAACGATAAGTGTTAAATAGATAGATTCCGACCTAGAAAACAGCAATTATTCCCCCTTTGTCAGAAACATCGCTCATAGAATGTGAAAGCTAAAAGACTAAATAAGAAAAGCGAGAGTTACGAGACTTCCGAAAGTTCGCTTTCTACTCTTCTTAATAACTTTATACTGAACGCAGAAGAAACATTTAACTAGTTAATAAGCAAGTTGATAGAAATGCACGGTGAACTTCCGAAATGCACGGTGAACTTCCGAAATGCACGGTGAACTTCCGAAAGTTCGCTTTCTACTCTTCTTAATAACTTTATACTGAACGCAGAAGAAACATTTAACTAGTTAATAAGCAAGTTGATAGAAATGCACGATGAACTTCCGAAATGCACGGTGAACTTCCGAAATGCACGGTGAACTTCCGAAAGTTCGCTTTCTACTCTTCTTAATAACTTTATACTGAACGCAGAAGAAACATTTAACTAGTTAATAAGCAAGTTGATAGAAATGCACGATGAACTTCCGAAATGCACGGTGAACTTCCGAAATGCACGGTGAACTTCCGAAAGTTCGCTTTCTACTCTTCTTAATAACTTTATACTGAACGCAGAAGAAACATTTAACTAGTTAATAAGCAAGTTGATAGAAATGCACGGTGAACTTCCGAAATGCACGGTGAACTTCCGAAATGCACGATGAACTTCCGAAAGTTCGCTTTCTACTCTTCTTAATAACTTTATACTGAACACAGAAGAAACATTTAACTAGTTAATAAGCAAGTTGATAGAAATGCACGATGAACTTTTCGTCGGTATTTTCTGCGACCATCATGCATGGAATTGTATGAGGCGCCATGGAACTGGAAACGTCAACCACAACGGTCTGTTTCTATCGAACTTAAACAAAGTGTTGCACTTGCAAATATCTGTTCTCGACAGAACGATATGTCCAAGACAACGTGGAAATATCCATAGTCAAGTCATTGGAATATTCTAGATCCTACCCGCGCTCGTATATGAGTGAGGTGGAATCTATTATGTACTTGGGAGGAGACTACGAGCAAATATCTATTTGCCAGAAATTGAAAGATTGGAATGTGAATATTTCGAAACGAATTAATATAACCGTTTGACCGATGGAGCCAAGGATATTCCATCAGGAGTTTTTTTTTTCTGGCGACCTCATCCAATTAGATGTCCATTAAATATTGGTGTCAACACAAGGGAAACATAAGTTATTTTAGTGCAAGTCCATAACTCAACCGACATAAAAAAAAAAGTAAGAATTTTTTATGATGTACGTATTCGTGACGGAATGAAGATATTGTACACCAAAAACCACGTAAATTAATCAAGTATTTTCTTTTACAAAGGAAAATTACAATTTCTGACTAAACAACGATCGTCGATCTATCGACGCCATGTTGGAAATTCTTTGCGGTACAAAGAAGGTAACCTCAAATAATTCAAACTTTTGATACGGTTGAATTTCGGAAAGACAATATTATTCAAAATAATTCAAACTTTTGCGATATTCTTATTTATTTAAAAAAAAATGATACGGTTGAATTTCGGAAAGACAATATTATTCAAAATAATTCAAACTTTTGCGATATTCTTATTTATTTAAAAAAAAATGATACGGTTGAATTTCGGAAAGACAATATTATTCAAAATAATTCAAACTTTTCCGATATTTTTTATTTATTTAAAAAAAATGATACGGTTGAATTTCGGAAAGACAATATTATTCAAAATAATTCAAACTTTTCCGATATTTTTATTTAAAAAAAATGATACGGTTGAATTTCGGAAAGACAATATTATTCAAAATAATTCAAACTTTTGCGATATTTTTATTTAAAATAAAAAAAAATAATACGGTTGAATTTCGGAAAGACAATATTATTCAAAATAATTAAAACTTTTGCAATATTTTTATTTATTTAAAAAAAAATGATACGGTTGAATTTCGGAAAGACAATATTATTCAAAATAATTAAAACTTTTGCGATATTTTTATTTTTAATTTTAAATTTGGAATAACAATATTATTTGAAAATAATTCAAACTTCAATTCTATAACTGAACTGCCATGAATAAAAAAGAATTTTTTATTAATTGCTTAAAAATGATTTTGTTTCGTAAAAAAATCACGACTTGATCAATTTACGTGATTTTTGATCTACGATATTCATACCTACACCAAAATAAAAAAAACAACCTTTACAGTTATGGACTTACACTGTTATTTTTTCTGTCATTTTTGACGAACGTTATAAGCTAGTTAGTAAATAATCTATATACTATCAAAAGTTATAACCTTTTGGGAGTTTGTTCGTACCCGAATAGAAGCACGGGATTGAGCCTTGCCTTACCTAAATGTTAGGAGGCTAGAAACAGTAGGATATTGAAACTATGTATCAATGATCTTCGAGAGAATGTTATTCAGAAAATTAACATCTATGCTGATGACACCACTCTCTTTTCTGATGTTTCTTCTCGCCCAACTTCCTTGAGATCAGTTAAGAATATGCAGCTGATCTAGTAGTTTACTAGGTTCGATTGTGGATAGTGTACGAAATAACTTGTTTAGAACCACTCAGCCCGTGTCTTTCAATCATAGGTGTGCCCCTTTTTATTTATGAGATTTTCATAGATGGATCTGTTCTTGAGGAGAAATTCACTCTGAAACTTCTTGGTCTTTTTTCCTCATCAAATCTTTCTAGGAGTTCATACATTAGATCCATTGCTCTTTCTGCTTCTCGTAAAGTCGGTTCTCTTTTTCACACCTTTTTCACTACCTGAGTTTTTTTTATATTAATATAGTTTACCCCAAACAAGGCAGGCCGCCACTGTAGACGTAAGGGGCTACTGAGAAAAAAGAGAGAAGGTTTGGAGGGGGCCAACCTAAATTGGGAGCTGAGCAGCGAGATGTCTGTTTACATTAGTTTTAAATTTCTGCATGACAGTACCGTCGGTGTAACAGGGGGCAAGGAGGGAGTTCCAGAGGCCAGCAGCACGAGGAAAGAAGCTAGTGGAGTAGAAAGCTCTCCGGCATCTGGGGACTTCCACAGTGAATGGATGGGATTCTAAACAAAAACAAGCTTAATCATTGATATAGTCTACCCCTTTGATACAAGAGTGAAGGAGAAAGTACACGAACAAATATCAAGATTTAAAATAAAAATTAGCTAGACTATGGAAATGTAAAGAAGTAAAGGTGATTTCCGTTGTAATTGGAACGCTTGGAACCATAACGAAACAGATTGACGAGACAATTTCTATTCTGTTAGGAACAGCGAAAGTGTTAACGTACAGCTTGAATATCTAACACCAATGGAATTGATCTGATGTCCAAAAAAAGAAAAATTCAACTAAAAACATCCAAAGTTAAGACTACTATGAAATAATAATAATAATAATAATAATAATAATAATAATAATAATAATAATAATAATAATAATAGAAGTAAAGAGAGTCATACTTTTTAGTTAAAGATATATCACACTTTATGAAGTTTCGAATTAAATCAAAGAAGAATAAATAGTGGTACGTATACATTCGTTATAACTCCTGGTATTTTATTGATAAAAAGGTCATAAAAATGGTGCATTTATTAATGATTACATAATGTGAAATAATGTTGTTTTTTTTAAACATTGGGCCTTAAAAGGGACAATACTTTCGTTACAAACTTAATAGGGGCATCATTGAGATGATCCTATGTAACCATTTAGTTTCTTTAAAACCATTTAATCATTTATATTTTAGTCAACTTGTGTCGTCATGCGAGTAAGTGTGTTGTTTTCCTCCAAGTGCTGAGACTAATTCCGTTAGTTGTAACAAAAGCCACCGAACACGTTTTCTTAATATAATTAAATTAATTAAATAACATATTCATAGAAGAATAATGGATTAAATAAGCCGGTGATTTTCTTGTAGCTTAAAGGTCAAAGATAACTAGAGTGAGTAAAGGAAAACGCATATGTGTTCTTTTGTTACATCGACGCAGGGGCGTCATAAAACTGAGCCTATGTAATTATTTAGCGCCGAAACTCATTTAATCATTATTATTCTAATCAATTTAAAATCGTACCTTGTTGCTGGTCGTTGTCCTGTGGGATGTTTTACTCCAAGCTGAGATAAAAGTCATCTGGCGCTTTCTTAACATAATTTTTCAATTAATTCAAACAATACTTTCTTAGAAGAATAAAATATTCATTTTGTCAGATTCTCGTATTGTAGCTGAACGGTGGCGGGAGAGCGAGAGATAGAGACAGAGAGAGAGAGAGAGAGAGCGAGAGAGCGAGAGAGAGAGCGAGAGAGAGAGAGTTACTTATGCTTAAGCACATTGCTTAATTATTATCAGTTTAGCAGACCGTATTTCGTACGTCTTGTGAAAACTGAGACTCCCACCAGGATTCCTATCTTCTCCACAAATCATCCCGTAAGTCTGAGAACAGATGATGTCATGTCCGACCGCTTCATCGAAATCCGGTTCTCACAACCCACCAGGGACAATATCTTCATACGCTCGTGACTCGTTGTCTGAAACGCTCCATGTTTTCTAATATATATCTGAACAATATGTACTAGCTATTAGATTCTACTAGACGTACCCCATCAAGGTCTAACACATGGATAGATAAATAGACAGATATGAATATAGAGATATATATTTATTAATTTTATACGTACATAAAAGTAATCCATGGACACGTGTTTCTGACTAACTTAGACAAGGATCGAACCATCGATATTGATGTTTATAGTCCAGCGTCTGGACTAAGACGCTTGTCTAGAAATATGTACGATTTTTATCACTTTAATGTATTTTTACGTAATTATTTTCATTGGTGATTGCAGCGTTCGTTGTTTTTTTACTATTATTTCGATTGTCTCACTTCCTAAGTGATTAAGATGCAGAAAATTGCATCATTAGTCACCCTTAACTTTATAGGACGTATTTCTCTCTCTCTCTCTCTCTCTCTCTCTCTCTCTCTCTCTATATATATATATATATATATATATATATATATATATATATATATATATAGAGAGAGAGAGAGAGAGAGAGAGATAGATAGATAGATAGATAGATAGAAAATGACCTCCAATCTGAAGTGGAGACATAAATGGATTGAAACATTTTATGCTACTAAGACATAGCCCCTATCCTTTAACAATTATAAGAAACCTTTTCAACTAGAGATTACCATGGCTAATAGCACCCCACCTGAGAGTCCATCATCTAAACTCCCCGGACTAACATTCACAGGTAGCATGAATTGGAACAAATACATAGAAAACATTGCCAAGGTTGCTCCAATGAAGGTGGTCTCTCTCTACTGTGCTAGAAAACTACTCGCACCTGCTAATATCCTATACCTCTACAAAGCAATCATTTGCCTATGCATCGAGTATTGGGCTGGTGCATCTGGGCTAGTGCACCAACCACTAGCCCTTCCCTCTTAGACAGGGTCCAAAAAGAGCCGCTTAATTAATAGGTCCGACAGTGTGTACCAAGCTCCAGCCTCTGTCCCATCGCTGCAATGTTGCATCCCTGTGCTTGTTTTACAAGTATTTTAATGGAATGTGTTATGACGAACTTGCAGCACTGGTGCCCCCTCGATGTAAATACCTCCGACCAACCCGAAAATCAGCAAAATCCCACCCTTCACTATAAAGGTCCCAAGATGTCAGAAGGCTTTCTACTCTAATAGCTCCTTTCCTCGAACTTTTCCTCTCTCTCTTTCTCTCTCTCTCTCTCTCTCTCTCTCTCTCTCTCTCTCTCTATATATATATATATATATATATATATATAGACTAGTTGAAGTACCCGGCAACATCGTGTTTCTCAAACATGAAATACTTCATTCAACTATAAATATCCAAGTGCATTATTCAGTTTTTTTATGATGATTGATATCGTGTAGGAAAAAACTGGAACTCCGTAGCAAAAAATGAAAATAATACTTGTCTAGTGTGAGATTCGAACCCAGAAATCCGGCATAATATATTGGTACTTGAGGTGGACGCTTTACCCACCGCTCAAACCAACACATATTGTACTTTTAACCTACTTCAACTGTTTATGTAATCGGCGTAGGGACATCAAATTAAAAAGCTGTTTTACCTCTCCGCATAGATCTAAAGAAGTTCAATTGTCTAACATAAATAAATAAACATAAATAAAAGTTTCATTTTTAATAAAAAGCGATGTAAAAATAATCCTGACGTATTTGTATGCATTTATTTTTTTTCTTACTTATAGCCAGGGCTTTACGGATCCCTCCGAAGGAGAAGAGGGTTCATTTTATATTCATCTGTAGTGCAGCGGGAGCAACTCCATTTGGGACTAAAGAGCATGGTTTTATCGCTCCGCGTTCAAAAATTATTTGATTAAAAACAAAAAATTAGTTTTTATTCAGCAATAAAAAGGAAAAAAAGAAAGTCTCAGCTAAATCTTCAGTTATTTTTAAAAATTATATCTCTGGTAAATGTATATGAGATAGGGAGAGAGAGAGAGAGAGAGAGAGAGAGAGAGAGAGAGAGAGAGAGAGGGGGGAGAAGAAGCGACCTAGAGGAAGAAAGAACGAGAAACATGAATACACAGCATTTGAACTTCTCAGATTTTTTTTTATAGACGCCAGTAGATTTTCACATCGACATGTTACATTTTTGATAAGACAGTTTTCTTAAGGCAGGAGACAATTTGGCAACAAATGTCCTCAAATGCGCCTTACGTGAGTCTATAGATGTATTTAAAGTTATTTTCTAAAAGATTTGAACTTTTTTTTGTATTTATGACAAAGACGTTTATTGCTGATTGAATAAATAAGCCAATTTTTCTTTTAATTCGTGTTTTTAGATAAAGAATTTTAGGTTCAATTGTATTATAGGCGCCGTTAGATTTTCTCGCCAATTGTGCTCGGTATTCACCCAAATGTCCGATAAAATCGATTTTTGAGGTGAAATGGTACATTTTGTCCTGACAAAAAATTATAATTTACTTTTTAGTATATATCATGTTGAACATTTATGGCACATTTTTACCCGTCGTCTTTTCAGCGACATTTTGTTATTCTTAAATTCACGACTAGTCTGTCTTAACCTTTTCATGTTTGCTTTTAAATTCGTTAAATTCCGTTAACACTTGCTTTTGTAAATAGAATGTTCAAAGTTTCTTTTTGTGTGTAATAAAATGTTTAAGCAGTAAAAATATCTTTAGTCCAAGGAAAATAAAAACAATAAAAACCAACATGGCCGCCAGGGATTAAACCTGGAATTAAAGTTAGATTCTCAACACTTTAGTAAATGAAAATTTTATTTCAGGACCAAAAATACAATTAAGATCAACAATCAGTTTCATCCAAAATTTGGGCGAATACCAAGCGAAATAAGCGAAAAAAAGAGGTCCCTATTCTACAATTAAACCGATGTTTAAACTTAATTAAATTAAAGAAAATACTTTAAATTTTAATTTGAAAAAAGCAAATAATTAGACTTTCTGACTAATTTGTTGATATTTTTAGAACCGAAAGTAGATTAGATATCTTTCTTTATCTTAAAAAATCTATTATCGAATATATAAAATTGTAAAAAGTTTATTTTTGTTAGAGATTTAAAATATAGACGTTTTCACCTTTTTTATTCTAATTTTTAATTTTAATAAATGTTTTTTCCCGACCTAGGAAAACTTGCTCCAGTTTATTTTCCGGGGGAGGAAAATTTGACCCTATATTTTTTCAACTCCCAAGGTCTAGGCCAAATATTTTGTATGAAATTTTAAGACGTTAAATGGATCTCTGAATTGTTTATTAGCAATTTATTGATATTTTTTGGCCAATTTATGAAAAATATTTTTTTAATTCAATCTTTAAAAAATAAACAACCGAGGATGGTTGCTCTCTAGCAACTGAAATATCGTGGTAGATCTTTTATATGTGTTTGAGTTTATATTTTTGTTAGTTTGTCGATTCGCTTATCCTCAATTCCATTTTTATTTTGCATATATATATATATATATATATATATATATATATATATATATATATATATATACATACACATGGGAGAGAGAGAGGGTGAGAGAGAAAGAAAGAGATAAAGGGGGAAAATAAATATGTCATCCCGAGGAGATAATGTCGACCGATGTCGTGATACTTCGTCGTTTGTACAATAAGTCATTTAGTAAATCAGCTGATGTGATGGCATGAGACGAATCGTTGCACCATTTTGACACAAAAGAACATTTCAACTAATTCAAAAACATGGACTGCTCAGTTCCACAAGGCTTTCTTGTCTTTTTATTATCCATTTCACGATAGAAAAAAAGTTCTGTTTATCTAATATATGTTTTTATAACTTTGCCGGTCGGATTCAGGGTTAGTGGTACAAAATTTAGTTTACTAGCTTAAAACATAGAATGGATCGGAAATGGTGGATCATTTTACGTTAAATTTATATGCGCAACGAACTCGCAACTCTAAAATCCAAAATAAATGTTTTTGTTTTTCAGTGTGTTCACACGTAATCGCATAAAAAAGGTAAAATCTCATTCATTTTTTAAAAGTGGGGGGGGGGGGTAGCTTTTAAATGTAGATATCATTTTTTTTTAATTTTACAAACTTCTAAATGTTTTCCCTTCATGTATTGTATAGATATTTTGGTAAACTTATTGATTTTTGGTATAGATGTTTTGGTAAACTTATTGATTTTTGGTATAGATGTTTTGGTAAACTTATTGATTTTTGGTATAGATGTTTTGGTAAACTTATTGATTTTTGGTATAGATGTTTTGGTAAACTTATTGATTTTTGGTATAGATATTTTGGTAAACTTATTGATTTTTGGTATAGATATTTTGGTACACTTATTGATTTTTGGTATAGATGTTTTGGTAAACTTATTGATTTTTGGTATAGATATTTTGGTAAACTTATTGATTTTTGGTATAGATATTTAGGTAAACTTATTGATTTTTGGTATAGATATTTTGGTAAACTTATTGATTTTTGGTATAGATGTTTTGGTAAACTTATTGATTTTTGGTATAGATGTTTTGGTAAACTTATTGATTTTTGGTATAGATGTTTTGGTAAACTTATTGATTTTTGGTATAGATATTTTGGTAAACTTATTGATTTTTGGTATAGATATTTTGGTAAACTTATTGATTTTTGGTATAGATGTTTTGGTAAACTTATTGATTTTTGGTATAGATATTTTGGTAAACTTATTGATTTTTGGTATAGATGTTTTGGTAAACTTATTGATTTTTGGTATAGATGTTTTGGTAAACTTATTGATTTTTGGTATAGATGTTTTGGTAAACTTATTGATTTTTGGTATAGATGTTTTGGTAAACTTATTGATTTTTGGTATAGATGTTTTGGTAAACTTATTGATTTTTGGTATAGATATTTTGGTAAACTTATTGATTTTTGGTATAGATATTTTGGTACACTTATTGATTTTTGGTATAGATGTTTTGGTAAACTTATTGATTTTTGGTATAGATATTTTGGTAAACTTATTGATTTTTGGTATAGATATTTAGGTAAACTTATTGATTTTTGGTATAGATATTTTGGTAAACTTATTGATTTTTGGTATAGATGTTTTGGTAAACTTATTGATTTTTGGTATAGATGTTTTGGTAAACTTATTGATTTTTGGTATAGATGTTTTGGTAAACTTATTGATTTTTGGTATAGATATTTTGGTAAACTTATTGATTTTTGGTATAGATATTTTGGTAAACTTATTGATTTTTGGTATAGATGTTTTGGTAAACTTATTGATTTTTGGTATAGATATTTTGGTAAACTTATTGATTTTTGGTATAGATGTTTTGGTAAACTTATTGATTTTTGGTATAGATGTTTTGGTAAACTTATTGATTTTTGGTATAGATGTTTTGGTAAACTTATTGATTTTTGGTATAGATGTTTTGGTAAACTTATTGATTTTTGGTATAGATGTTTTGGTAAACTTATTGATTTTTGGTATAGATGTTTTGGTAAACTTATTGATTTTTGGTATAGATGTTTTGGTAAACTTATTGATTTTTGGTATAGATGTTTTGGTAAACTTATTGATTTTTGGTATAGATGTTTTGGTAAACTTATTGATTTTTGGTATAAATGTTTTGGTAAACTTATTGATTTTTGGTATAGATGTTTTGGTAAACTTATTGATTTTTGGTATAGATGTTTTGGTAAACTTATTGATTTTTGGTATAGATATTTTGGTAAACTTATTGATTTTTGGTATAGATATTTTGGTAAACTTATTGATTTTTGGTATAGATGTTTTGGTAAACTTATTGATTTTTGGTATAGATATTTTGGTAAACTTATTGATTTTTGGTATAGATATTTTAGTAAACTTATTGATTTTTGGTATAGATATTTTGGTAAACTTATTGATTTTTGGTATAGATATTTTGGTAAACTTATTGATTTTTGGTATAGATGTTTTGGTAAACTTATTGATTTTTGGTATAGATGTTTTGGTAAACTTATTGATTTTTGGTATAGATATTTTGGTAAACTTATTGATTTTTGGTATAGATATTTTGGTAAACTTATTGATTTTTGGTATAGATGTTTTGGTAAACTTATTGATTTTTGGTATAGATATTTTGGTAAACTTATTGATTTTTGGTATAGATGTTTTGGTAAACTTATTGATTTTTGGTATAGATGTTTTGGTAAACTTATTGATTTTTGGTATAGATGTTTTGGTAAACTTATTGATTTTTGGTATAGATGTTTTGGTAAACTTATTGATTTTTGGTATAGATGTTTTGGTAAACTTATTGATTTTTGGTATAGATGTTTTGGTAAACTTATTGATTTTTGGTATAGATGTTTTGGTAAACTTATTGATTTTTGGTATAGATGTTTTGGTAAACTTATTGATTTTTGGTATAGATGTTTTGGTAAACTTATTGATTTTTGGTATAGATGTTTTGGTAAACTTATTGATTTTTGGTATAGATGTTTTGGTAAACTTATTGATTTTTGGTATAGATGTTTTGGTAAACTTATTGATTTTTGGTATAGATGTTTTGGTAAACTTATTGATTTTTGGTATAGATGTTTTGGTAAACTTATTGATTTTTGGTATAGATATTTTGGTAAACTTATTGATTTTTGGTATAGATATTTTGGTAAACTTATTGATTTTTGGTATAGATATTTTGGTAAACTTATTGATTTTTGGTATAGATATTTTGGTAAACTTATTGATTTTTGGTATAGATGTTTTGGTAAACTTATTGATTTTTGGTATAGATGTTTTGGTAAACTTATTGATTTTTGGTATAGATATTTTGGTAAACTTATTGATTTTTGGTATAGATATTTTGGTAAACTTATTGATTTTTGGTATAGATGTTTTGGTAAACTTATTGATTTTTGGTATAGATGTTTTGGTAAACTTATTGATTTTTGGTATAGATGTTTTGGTAAACTTATTGATTTTTGGTATAGATGTTTTGGTAAACTTATTGATTTTTGGTATAGATGTTTTGGTAAACTTATTGATTTTTGGTATAGATGTTTTGGTAAACTTATTGATTTTTGGTATAGATGTTTTGGTAAACTTATTGATTTTTGGTATAGATGTTTTGGTAAACTTATTGATTTTTGGTATAGATGTTTTGGTAAACTTATTGATTTTTGGTATAGATGTTTTGGTAAACTTATTGATTTTTGGTATAGATGTTTTGGTAAACTTATTGATTTTTGGTATAGATGTTTTGTAAACTTATTGATTTTTGGTATAGATGTTTTGGTAAACTTATTGATTTTTGGTATAGATGTTTTGGTAAACTTATTGATTTTTGGTATGGATGTTTTGGTAAACTTATTGATTTTTGGTACAGATGTTTTGGTAAACTTATTGATTTTTGGTATAGATGTTTTGGTAAACTTATTGATTTTTGGTATAGATGTTTTGGTAAACTTATTGATTTTTGGTATAGATGTTTTGGTAAACTTATTGATTTTTGGTATAGATGTTTTGGTAAACTTATTGATTTTTGGTATAGATGTTTTGGTAAACTTATTGATTTTTGGTATAGATGTTTTGGTAAACTTATTGATTTTTGGTATAGATGTTTTGGTAAACTTATTGATTTTTGGTATAGATGTTTTGGTAAACTTATTGATTTTTGGTATAGATGTTTTGGTAAACTTATTGATTTTTGGTATAGATGTTTTGGTAAACTTATTGATTTTTGGTATAGATGTTTTGGTAAACTTATTGATTTTTGGTATAGATGTTTTGGTAAACTTATTGATTTTTGGTATAGATATTTTGGTAAACTTATTGATTTTTGGTATAGATGTTTTGGTAAACTTATTGATTTTGGTATAGATGTTTTGGTAAACTTATTGATTTTTGGTATAGATGTTTTGGTAAACTTATTGATTTTTGGTATAGATATTTTGGTAACTTATTGATTTTTGGTATAGATATTTTGGTAAACTTATTGATTTTTGGTATAGATATTTTGGTAAACTTATTGATTTTTGGTATAGATATTTTGGTAAACTTATTGATTTTTGGTATAGATATTTTGGTAAACTTATTGATTTTTGGTATAGATATTTTGGTAAACTTATTGATTTTTGGTATAGATGTTTTGGTAAACTTATTGATTTTTGGTATAGATGTTTTGGTAAACTTATTGATTTTTGGTATAGATATTTTGGTAAACTTATTGATTTTTGGTATAGATATTTGGTAAACTTATTGATTTTTGGTATAGATGTTTTGGTAAACTTATTGATTTTTGGTATAGATATTTTGGTAAACTTATTGATTTTTGGTATAGATGTTTTGGTAAACTTATTGATTTTTGGTATAGATGTTTTGGTAAACTTATTGATTTTTGGTATAGATGTTTGGTAAACTTATTGATTTTTGGTATAGATGTTTTGGTAAACTTATTGATTTTTGGTATAGATGTTTTGGTAAACTTATTGATTTTTGGTATAGATGTTTTGGTAAACTTATTGATTTTTGGTATAGATGTTTTGGTAAACTTATTGATTTTTGGTATAGATATTTTGGTAAACTTATTGATTTTTAGTATAGATGTTTTGGTAAACTTATTGATTTTTGGTATAGATGTTTTGGTAAACTTATTGATTTTTGGTATAGATGTTTTGGTAAACTTATTGATTTTTGGTATAGATATTTTGGTAAACTTATTGATTTTTGGTATAGATATTTTGGTAAACTTATTGATTTTTGGTATAGATATTTTGGTAAACTTATTGATTTTTGGTATAGATATTTTGGTAAACTTATTGATTTTTGGTATAGATATTTTGGTAAACTTATTGATTTTTGGTATAGATATTTTGGTAAACTTATTGATTTTTGGTATAGATGTTTTGGTAAACTTATTGATTTTTGGTATAGATGTTTTGGTAAACTTATTGATTTTTGGTATAGATATTTTGGTAAACTTATTGATTTTTGGTATAGATATTTTGGTAAACTTATTGATTTTTGGTATAGATGTTTTGGTAAACTTATTGATTTTTGGTATAGATATTTTGGTAAACTTATTGATTTTTGGTATAGATGTTTTGGTAAACTTATTGATTTTTGGTATAGATGTTTTGGTAAACTTATTGATTTTTGGTATAGATGTTTTGGTAAACTTATTGATTTTTGGTATAGATGTTTTGGTAAACTTATTGATTTTTCGTATAGATGTTTTGGTAAACTTATTGATTTTTGGTATAGATGTTTTGGTAAACTTATTGATTTTTGGTATAGATGTTTTGGTAAACTTATTGATTTTTGGTATAGATGTTTTGGTAAACTTATTGATTTTTGGTATAGATGTTTTGGTAAACTTATTGATTTTTGGTATAGATGTTTTGGTAAACTTATTGATTTTTGGTATAGATGTTTTGGTAAACTTATTGATTTTTGGTATAGATGTTTTGGTAAACTTATTGATTTTTGGTATAGATGTTTTGGTAAACTTATTGATTTTTGGTATAGATGTTTTGGTAAACTTATTGATTTTTGGTATAGATGTTTTGGTAAACTTATTGATTTTTGGTATAGATGTTTTGGTAAACTTATTGATTTTTGGTATAGATATTTTGGTAAACTTATTGATTTTTGGTATAGATATTTTGGTAAACTTATTGATTTTTGGTATAGATATTTTGGTAAACTTATTGATTTTTGGTATAGATATTTTGGTAAACTTATTGATTTTTGGTATAGATGTTTTGGTAAACTTATTGATTTTTGGTATAGATGTTTTGGTAAACTTATTGATTTTTGGTATAGATATTTTGGTAAACTTATTGATTTTTGGTATAGATATTTTGGTAAACTTATTGATTTTTGGTATAGATGTTTTGGTAAACTTATTGATTTTTGGTATAGATATTTTGGTAAACTTATTGATTTTTGGTATAGATGTTTTGGTAAACTTATTGATTTTTGGTATAGATGTTTTGGTAAACTTATTGATTTTTGGTATAGATGTTTTGGTAAACTTATTGATTTTTGGTATAGATGTTTTGGTAAACTTATTGATTTTTGGTATAGATGTTTTGGTAAACTTATTGATTTTTGGTATAGATGTTTTGGTAAACTTATTGATTTTTGGTATAGATGTTTTGGTAAACTTATTGATTTTTGGTATAGATGTTTTGGTAAACTTATTGATTTTTGGTATAGATGTTTTGGTAAACTTATTGATTTTTGGTATAGATGTTTTGGTAAACTTATTGATTTTTGGTATAGATGTTTTGGTAAACTTATTGATTTTTGGTATAGATGTTTTGGTAAACTTATTGATTTTTGGTATAGATGTTTTGGTAAACTTATTGATTTTTGGTATAGATGTTTTGGTAAACTTATTGATTTTTGGTATAGATGTTTTGGTAAACTTATTGATTTTTGGTATAGATGTTTTGGTAAACTTATTGATTTTTGGTATAGATGTTTTGGTAAACTTATTGATTTTTGGTATAGATATTTTGGTAAACTTATTGATTTTTGGTATAGATATTTTGGTAAACTTATTGATTTTTGGTATAGATGTTTTGGTAAACTTATTGATTTTTGTATAGATGTTTTGGTAAACTTATTGATTTTTGGTATAGATATTTTGGTAAACTTATTGATTTTTGGTATAGATATTTTGGTAAACTTATTGATTTTTGGTATAGATATTTTGGTAAACTTATTGATTTTTGGTATAGATATTTTGGTAAACTTATTGATTTTTGGTATAGATATTTTGGTAAACTTATTGATTTTTGGTATAGATGTTTTGGTAAACTTATTGATTTTTGGTATAGATGTTTTGGTAAACTTATTGATTTTTGGTATAGATATTTTGGTAAACTTATTGATTTTTGGTATAGATGTTTTGGTAAACTTATTGATTTTTGGTATAGATGTTTTGGTAAACTTATTGATTTTTGGTATAGATATTTTGGTAAACTTATTGATTTTTGGTATAGATGTTTTGGTAAACTTATTGATTTTTGGTATAGATGTTTTGGTAAACTTATTGATTTTTGGTATAGATATTTTGGTAAACTTATTGATTTTTGGTATAGATGTTTTGGTAAACTTATTGATTTTTGGTATAGATATTTTGGTAAACTTATTGATTTTTGGTATAGATATTTTGGTAAACTTATTGATTTTTGGTATAGATGTTTTGGTAAACTTATTGATTTTTGGTATAGATATTTTGGTAAACTTATTGATTTTTGGTATAGATGTTTGGTAAACTTATTGATTTTTGGTATAGATGTTTTGGTAAACTTATTGATTTTTGGTATAGATATTTTGGTAAACTTATTGATTTTTGTATAGATGTTTTGGTAAACTTATTGATTTTTGGTATAGATGTTTTGGTAAACTTATTGATTTTTGGTATAGATATTTTGGTAAACTTATTGATTTTTGGTATAGATGTTTTGGTAAACTTATTGATTTTTGGTATAGATGTTTTGGTAAACTTATTGATTTTTGGTATAGATATTTTGGTAAACTTATTGATTTTTGGTATAGATGTTTTGGTAAACTTATTGATTTTTGGTATAGATATTTTGGTAAACTTATTGATTTTTGGTATAGATGTTTTGGTAAACTTATTGATTTTTGGTATAGATATTTTGGTAAACTTATTGATTTTTGGTATAGATATTTTGGTAAACTTATTGATTTTTGGTATAGATATTTTGGTAAACTTATTGATTTTTGGTATAGATATTTTGGTAAACTTATTGATTTTTGGTATAGATGTTTTGGTAAACTTATTGATTTTTGGTATAGATGTTTTGGTAAACTTATTGATTTTTGGTATAGATGTTTTGGTAAACTTATTGATTTTTGGTATAGATATTTTGGTAAACTTATTGATTTTTGGTATAGATGTTTTGGTAAACTTATTGATTTTTGGTATAGATGTTTTGGTAAACTTATTGATTTTTGGTATAGATATTTTGGTAAACTTATTGATTTTTGGTATAGATGTTTTGGTAAACTTATTGATTTTTGGTATAGATGTTTTGGTAAACTTATTGATTTTTGGTATAGATATTTTGGTAAACTTATTGATTTTTGGTATAGATGTTTTGGTAAACTTATTGATTTTTGGTATAGATGTTTTGGTAAACTTATTGATTTTTGGTATAGATATTTTGGTAAACTTATTGATTTTTGGTATAGATGTTTTGGTAAACTTATTGATTTTTGGTATAGATATTTTGGTAAACTTATTGATTTTTGGTATAGATATTTTGGTAAACTTATTGATTTTTGGTATAGATGTTTTGGTAAACTTATTGATTTTTGGTATAGATATTTTGGTAAACTTATTGATTTTTGGTATAGATGTTTTGGTAAACTTATTGATTTTTGGTATAGATGTTTTGGTAAACTTATTGATTTTTGGTATAGATATTTTGGTAAACTTATTGATTTTTGGTATAGATGTTTTGGTAAACTTATTGATTTTTGGTATAGATGTTTTGGTAAACTTATTGATTTTTGGTAAAGATATATTTTGGTAAACTTATTGATTTTTGGTATAGATGTTTTGGTAAACTTATTGATTTTTGGTATAGATGTTTTGGTAAACTTATTGATTTTTGGTATAGATATTTTGGTAAACTTATTGATTTGTGGTATAGATGTTTTGGTAAACTTATTGATTTTTGGTATAGATATTTTGGTAAACTTATTGATTTTTGGTATAGATGTTTTGGTAAACTTATTGATTTTCATCTATATTTTCACTTGTGTCATTTTTTGTATTCATTTACTTGTGCCATTATTACCGGTGCCATTTTAAAAGCTAAATTCATTGAAAATAGCTATTTTAGAGATAGTTTAGCAGTCATATATATTTTCAAACTCTCCATGAATTAAAAAAAATATTTTATCAATTTCAAAGGGAAATAAACATAAGGTTTTAAGAATTTCAAAGCCAAAATGGTTACACTAAAACATTATTTATTCTAGAGGATATATACACGGTGACCAAATAACGTTCAGGGTAAGGGCGGCGCCAGCAAAATAAAAAATACTCAACTGTGAACTTTCTGAGAGGCGTCATAGAGACATTTAGCAAACAGGTGCGAAAAAAATCTGAACATTTTTAAAGGTTTTATAAGGTTTTATAAGGGAATAGGCGTAAGTGAACCTTAGAATATTTACTTTGTTTACTATAAATTACCAATAAAACAAATTAAATTAGACGCTGAGAGTCAACGCTTAATCTGGGAATGGGATTCCTAACCTTCGGTTCTGTGGCCCCTTAGTGTTATGTTGTAAATAAACAATTGTGTTTATTTCATTTTGTATTGTAAAAAAAGTAGAATAATCGTTTTTTGAAATCGGAAATGAGGCTATTTTTTTTCAGATTCTGATACCGATTCCGATACCCCAAAATGTTCCGATTCTTTCGATGCCGATTCCAATCAAACGTCCCAACGATGATATATATATATATATATATATATATATATATATATATATATATATATATATGAGAAAGGAAGGATGAGAGTAATCCGACGTAATGAGAAATGAAAAAGGAAAAACTAAAATATGTTTTTTTTTATGTATTCGTCAACGTTTCGTCTTTATTTGTAAGACTTCCTCAGGATGATAATTTTAAGAAAAATTTCATGCAAGTCCATGAAAATATTGGGTTGACATGATGGGTTAATGAGAAGAAGTAGTAGCTACTACTGGAAGCGCAGGACCGAGGTCCGGGCTGAGAGAAGTCAGTGGCAGGGAATGAAATTAATGTGAATGCTGTGAGTGAAAAAGTGGAGCGGTGGGAGTGAATGAAATTAATGTGGATGCTGTGAGTGTAAAAGTGGAGCGGTGGGAGTGAATGAAATTAATGTGAATGCTGTGAGTGAAAAAGTGGAGGGGTGGGAGTGAATGAAATTAATGTGGATGGATGTGAGTGAAAAATGGAGGGGTGGGGAAAGAGGAGGGGAGGGGGTAGGCTCTGTGTTTTTGGTGTGTGGATAGTGTCATGGTTTTAGAAAAGATTTGAAGAAATGAAGGTGATTTGAAAGTGAGATGGGTGGGTGGGTAAGAGTGTGATATATATGTATATATATAATGATGAGTCGTCTACAACGAAACACTTATCCGTGGATAATTAAATTTTAAATATATATATATATATATATATATATATATATATATATATATATATGAGAGTGTGAGAGAGATAAGGGAAGAGGGGAGAACAAATATGTCATCCGGAGGAGATAATGTCGACTGATGTCGTGATACTTCATCGTTTGCACAATAAGTCATTTAGTGAATCAGCTGATGTGATGGCATGAGACGAATCGTTGCACCATTTTGACACAAAAGAACATTTCAACTAATTCAAAAACATGGACTGCTCGATTCCACAAGGCTTTCTTGTCTCTTTTATTATAATGGCCTCATCCATTTCACGCTAGAAAAAAAGTTCTGTTTATCTAATAAATGTTCTGTTGGCAGCACCTGTGGAGTGAGTCGGCTTCCAATTCCAAGCATATTTTCTTTTCTTCCTTCCGCCCTTCTTCCCTTCCCTTGTCATTTCTCCCTTCTTTCCCCTCGTTTCTCTTTCCTTACTTTCATCGTTTATTTCCTTCTTTCAAAACATACGTCGTCTCTCATTCTCTTCTTTCTTTCTTTTCAACTTTATTTTATTCCTTTTTTGTTTGTTTCTTTCTCCCTTGCTTAAGACGAAAGGGTGATGATAATCTTTCTTTCCATCACCCTTTCGTCTTAATTTTTTTCTTTTTTCTTTTTTTTCATTCTTTTATGCCAAACTTATTTTCTTATTTTTTAAAATTATTTCCGTTTTCCTTCCCTGTTTATTTTCTTTCTTTCTTTTTTATTTCTTCTTTCTTTCTTTCTTTCTTTCTTTCTTTCTTTCTTTCTTCTTCTTCTTCTTCTTCTTCTTCTTCTTCTTCTTCTTCTTCTTCTTCTTCTTCTTCTTCTTCTTCTTCTTCTTCTTCTTCTTTGTCCCTTCCCCCTTCCCTAAATCCAACCTTTATTTCCCCCTCCCTTTCTTTATTCCTTTCTTATTCTTTCTTTCTCAGACATCTTATTTTCAATTCTTCCTTTCTTCCTAATGTTTTCCTTTTCTTTCTTCCTCCCTTTCTTTTTTCTCTCTTTCTTTCTCTCTTTCTTTCTTTCTTTCCTTCTTTCTTTCTTTCTTTCTTTCTTTCTTTCTTCTGTCTTTCCTTCTTTCTTTCTTTCTTTCTTTCTTTCCTTCTTTCTTTCTTTCTTTCTTCTGTCTTTCCAAGCATTCGATCTTTCTTGCTCCCGTTCTTCCTTCTTTTCTTCCTTCCTTTTCCTTATTCTTCTCTTATTATTTTTCTGCTTCCTTCCATTATTTATTTTCTTTTATTCATAGGAATCTATATTTTTTCTTTTTTACTTTCTTTTTCTTATTTGTTCTATCATTATAATAATTTCACTCTTTTTCTCTTTACAAACATTTTTCCTTTCCCTTCTTTCGTCTTTCCTTCCTCGATTTCATCCCTTTCTTCGTTCCTTTGTTCATTTCTTCCATTCTTGATTCTTTTCTTTTTTAGTTTCTTCTTTCTTTCTTCATTCCTTACCTTCTTTCTTGCCTTCCTTTCTTTCGTCTTTCATTCCTTTCTGTCTTTCTTCGTCGATTCCTCCATTCCTTCCTTCTTCATTTCCTTCGTTTCTTCGTTTCATTTATACATTTCTTCCAATCTTGATTCTTCTCTTCCTTCCTAACTTCCTCCATTTTTTCCTTCTATTTTCTCTTTTATTGATTCATTTCTTCTTTCTTTTCTTACTTTATTCTTCCACTCTTTTATTTCTTCCTTCAATACTTTCTTCCTCACAGTCTTTTTTCATTTCTTCATTCCTTTCTTTATTCATTTCTTCCTCACATTCTTTTTTTCATTTCTTCATTCCTTTCTTCATTCATTTCTTCCTCACATTCTTGTTTTCATTTCTTCATTCCTTTCTTTATTCATTTCTTCCTCACATTCTTTATTCATTTCTTCATTCCTTTCTTTATTCATTTCTTCCTCACATTCTTTTTTTCATTTCTTCATTCCTTTCTTTATTCATTTCTTCCTCACATTCTTTATTCATTTCTTCATTCCTTTCTTTATGCATTTCTTCCTCACATTCTTTTTTCATTTCTTCATTCCTTTCTTTATTCATTTCTTCCTCACAGTCTTTTTTCATTTCTTCATTCCTTTCTTCATTCATTTCTTCCTCACATTATTTTTTTAATTTCTTCATCCCTTTCTTCATTCATTTCTTCCTCACATTCTTTTTTTCATTTCTTCATTTCTTTCTTTATTCATTTCTTCCTCACATTCTTTATTCATTTCTTCATTCCTTTCTTTATTCATTTCTATCTTTCTTCTTTTCATTCCATTCAATTCCTAACCAATCAAGAATTACTCGCTTAACATCACATGACTAACACTGAAATCCAGGCTTAACTGCTGAACAAATTTCAACTGACAACTTAAATTTGACAAGAACCCCCCCACCCCCCAAAAAAAATTGAAATAAAAACCACATGGCGTGGATGATGCAACCAAACGCAACCTTGAAATAAAAAAACAACCCTTCCCCCTTCCCATTGGAAGAATGATTCACTTGTATTCATATTCCGTACCCGAGTTCGAATCAAAAGATTTCTCATGGGATGGGGTGCGATTTATTTGGTGAACAATTTATTCCGCGTTCGATTAAATGTGTCTGAGAAGAGTCGTCTTGGGCGGAAATAAATTATGAGATGAACACAAAACAGAAGACATAAAATAACTAGGGACAATGTGTAGTATCTGTTCTGATGTTTCATTTTGTCTATTCTGTCCTCGGTCAGTGAAGAAGTCCTTATAGACTGAGGAAATTTTATTTTTATTTGAATCTATAGTGCCCCTTTTTGGGAAGCTGGACTTTCCCCACATTAAAAACTGACCCTGTATCTAATTTTGCCCTCGTGGGGAGGTAAGTAAATTGCAACAGGCGGTACTTCTTCTACTTTCTAATATATAAAACTAGCATGGCTACCTAGTGTTGCCCGGGAGCTTAGATAACAAAATAGAACAGTTTTAAAAACTGTGTGTAACATCTCTCTCTTTCTCTCTCTCTCTCTTTCCTTCTCTCCCCATCTCTCCCCTTCTCTCTGTCCCCCTCACCCCTCTCTCTCTCTCTCTCTATATATATATATATATTTATATATATATATATATATATCTTTGTCTCTTTCCTATATATTTTAATCACATAAAATACATGCTAAAATATTCGTCACTTTTGGGATTGAGTAATGTTTGAAAAACAAAACCCGGCCATTTTAATTGTTCTAATGTGCCACACCTTTCAAATGATACAAATTTTAGATTCCCACTTATCTACACGGGTGTATAAAGGATTTATACACCCGTGTCGTCGTTGTGAACCCAGGTTCTTTATCGTCTGTAGATAAAACACTCGGACGCTGGTGTTAGTTTATAAGAAGGTTTATTTTTAAAAAGAGAGACAGTCGCATAAAACATCAGAGACAGTCCACTTGTGTACGCGTCAGAGAGAGAGAGAGAGAGAGAGTGTGTGTGAGAGAGAGAGAGGGAGAGAGATTTATCGCTTGTCTTATTTTACATTTTACACAACCGCCACCACCTCATTAGGGATCATCGGGGAACGGCCATGTCACTTCCGCTTGCTTAAGTTGTCAGCCCCATCATCCCCAAAAAGACAGAACCACCACCACATGATACGACTTTCTATCTTATAATATTACAGTTTTAAATGTCAGGATCAAAAGTATAATATAAGACCAAAGGTCGATGGGAACATTGCTCTAAATGTCGACCCTCCCCTTGACTAATGTAGTTCCTTTTCACTCACAGAAGAATGAATATTACGAAATATTTGTCGATATTCTGTCCGAGACAATGCTGAAAAAGATTTTATCGGTTTTATTTATGTGCATTGCGTAGTTTCTGACTTATAAGTGGACACATACAGACAACTGCCCCGTATATAATACATTATGCTGGTCGGGTTTTCCAAGTTAAACCTGAATAGCAATACAGAGGCGAAATCAATATTTGATTCAGACTAGCCACTTAATTTCGTTAATTATCGCTTTATTATTTTTACAATAGCAACCTGAAATTCCCGTCGTTTTCATCGATTACATATTCTATCCAGCCCGATAACTCTTTCAGTAGAATACCCTGTGCGAGATTCACCGTTTATCTGAAAAATCCATACAGCGTTGAATATAAGTTGGTATGTACGTATTTTACAGACTTTACTCTTCATTTTTATCTGTTCATGTAGTATTCGTAAATCAAACGAAATAATACTTATTTAGTGTATTCTATTAAATAAATACAATAAGTAAAGTCGACATTTACCTCTAAAATTGTTTTCTTGTCTATTATATTTATAAAAATGTAATTGCTATGTATCTACGAATGCTGGATGTAACACAAGATTGGGATGATTGCGAGGTGTAGACATTTCTTAACACTACATTGTCATGCGTTTATTTATTTGCTGTTACTAATGTCCCCTTAAGTTAAACGACGTTGAGCCTGGTCACTAACAAATCGGTAACCATTTAGAAATACCAGGTGCTGTACGTGTGAAGACGGCGACACCTCTCTGCATCGAGACTGTACAAAAACTAACGAGGTATGCATCGACTTAGTTGTAAGTTTAATTCGCTAGCAACTTACTATTTCGGAGTAAGTTGACTGAACCCGACCAGGGTGAATGCTGCACAAAATACCAGGTATCTCCTTTGACATCTCTTTTTAAATTATATACTTAATACAACCCTTTAGCGAACTGAACTGACATTACATGTATATACATGATATATACACACACACACACATATATATATATATATACACATATACATTATATATACATATATACACATATGCATGATATATATATATATATACACATATACATTATATATACATATATACACATATGCATGATATATATATATATATATATATACACACATGTACAGTATACACATATATATATATATATAAACATATACATGATATATACATGTACATACACACATACACATGATATGTACATGCATATATACACACATATAAATGATATATACATATATATATACACACATATACGTGATATATACATATATAGTCTAAAGAAGCTTTGAGTTATTTTAAACAAAAAGACAAAAAAAAAGAAAAGGAAAATGCAGTTTAAATTCCCATAGAAACTATCTAAATCCAAAAATAGTATAGACTTAACATTTGTTGGAAAATTCATAAATAAATAATATATAATAGTAAGTAAATAAAATAAAAAGGGGGATTAAGTATCTAACAGTGAAACAAAAGCAGGAGACCTTAACGTAAGCATCTAATATTAACACGGGGATCTTCAGCTGTTTACCATGTAACTGTTTCGGAGATTTAAAAACAGGACAGTTATATATATATATCACACATATACATGATATATACATATATAAATGCACATATACATGATATTTACGTATATATACATATATATATACACATCTACATGATATATACGGGGTGTTGCAGCAAAATCCGACACTTGACAAAAAGAAAACGAAATAGGCAATAAAACAAAAGTTGTATATGCAGAGACCCGATAGTTCTGTTAGACACTGTTAGAATTACATGCTACATTACGTTGTAATGTAACCACAGCTAAGGAAGGCGCGAAATGGGTCACACGCTTTCGTAATCATGTTCTTGTCTGTAGCAGAGAACGCTTCCACGATGGCAGTTTTCAGAGAGTCGACAGTGTTGTGGACGTGCTTGTTGGTCTTGGGCTCGATCACAACCCAGAAGAGATAGTCAAGGGGGTGGCAGTTGGGTGTAGTGATCGGCCACTAGTCCTGCGCCCAGTGGTGAGAAATATTGTTGATCAGCCACGCTTGGGCCGTCTTGGCCTTGTGTAGAGGAGTGGAGTCCTGCTGGAAGACATAGGGGCATCCGGCGGGGAGATCGTCCATTCAGGGCTTCACCATGTTTCTCAGCACCTCCTGGATGATCGCGGCCGTGCCTCAAGTGTAAGATTTTGCTGCAACGCCTTGTATAATGCCAATATACAGATCAAATTCGGTTAAATAGTTCCAGAGAATTCCTTTTTTTGATTCCTTTTAACCGTTATTTCTGATTTTATCTAATTTTCCAGGCTATAGCTGTTCTTGATCTGGCGACTTGTTAAAAATATATTATTCTATTAGCAAAAAAATCGGTTAAAAGATCTAGTTTTATTTATTTCCTTTGATAAACACCTTTCAGATCGCTGAGAAATATTAAAAATGGCCACCGAACTTAGAAATGCTATTTGATTATTTAAAAGGTCTCAATTTTATCGCACTACATTGTACTTGCTAAGGAAGTAAGAAATAAAGAGATCGGCCATAGTCAAAGGCGACACGAAGGCTCCCTTTCCATTGGCTACTACATCAAGATGTAGGGGAGAGCGCCACTACTTTTCCAGAATTATTCCACTTCTCCTTGATCCTCACCTTAGAATAGTTAGTGTTTAGCACTGGGACATCAAGTACCATTTTTTCAGTCTTTGGTATGACTCGACTGAGGATTGAACCACGGTCTCCTAACTCATTAGCGAACACTCTAACCATTATGCTAAATGGTCCGGTTCTAGTAAAGTAGTTAATCCTAATTTTTCCAAACTCTACCTGTTACTGTAAATGGCTGGTAACAATTGTGCATAAAAGTTACCTCAGTCTGGAAGGATAATTTTCTATGACTGAAGACATAAGCTTCACAGTGTGGGATTATATCTTTTCTTCCCTACATACTCTTTATTAAAGAAGAGACGTTGTTAGTCTTTCTCCACTCTATCGTCGTTATCTTTATAGTAGATGCTAGACTGAGCTCCAATATCTGAGCCCCTGTAAGACATTCACAAGCTACAACCACAACTAAGAACTTTTCTTTTTCTGCTTCCCTACCGACTAGAGCAGGGTTGTCTTCAAGTTTAATGTAAATAAATACTTAATGAGTCGCTCTCTTGGATAATCAATTCTTGTTAAGTAAAATCTTCTTTCCATCCTGCCCATTGTTTCTAATCTACTCGTGATGGCGAACATTGTCTGTCCTACTGACGATCTCTTTGAACCTTATCATCAGGTGGCCCGCGGAAATTGATAAGCGGTAACCATTAGTAAAAAATATATATATATATATATAAAATATAATTTGTATGTTTCAGCACAACAGCTGAATATGTATCAGGTTGGAAAGAAAGTAATGTCGTATTTTTTTACTTCATCACTTTACAGCCTCCTAAGTTGTACACAGTTCTATATTTTTGGGTGAATTGGTATCTAATATCTTGCTTTGCCTTTCAGATATAGTAATTAGTTGGAAAATATTAAGTTTAACGGTCTCAGCCGTCAAAAAATGGATATTAGTGAGGAGCATCTGAGACATTGCATGCTTTATGAATTCAAAAAAGGAAACTCAGCCGCAGAATCTACAAGGAATATTGGAACTGTCTATGGGAAAAATGTTCTGAATGATCGAAAATGTCAACGGTGGTTTGCGAAATTTTCTTCTGGAGACTTTAACCTGTCAGATCGGCGACGTTCGGGAAGGCCAAAATCAATTGATAAAGCCGCCATTAATGACGCTGTGGAGGCCAATCCAAAGTTAACCAGTAGTGAATTAACTCAACAATTCAATACAACCCATACCATAATTATTGCATGCTTTTACGAGTTTGGAAAGTTTCAAAACTTGGATTCTGGGTTCCCCACGATTTTACCAACGCTCAACGAAATCAAAGATTAACTGTTTGCACATCTTTGCTTTCCAGGAATCATCGAAAACCATTTTTGCAAAGAATGGTGACTGGAGATGAAAAATGGGTTATTTACAAGAATACCCAACGCAAAAGACAATGGTTAGACCGAAACCAAAGTTCACAGCTTGTTCCAAAACAAGGACTACACCCAAAGAAGGTTATGTTCTCTTTATAATGGGACATGAGAGGACTGATTCATTATGAGTTGCTAAAGCCTAATCAAACAATCACAGCAGTAAAATATTGTTCGCAGTGTGATGATCTAACAATTGCTCTATCAAAAAAAAACAAAAAAAACGACCGGCATTACTCAATAGAAAGGGTGTAGTGCTTCAGCATGATAACGCGAAACCTCACACAGCAAAACACACTCAGGAAAAAGTCATGAGTTTCAAAAGGGAAGTTTTGCCTCATCCGCCTTATTCACCTGACATTGCTCCATCCGACTACTATCTTTTCCCCTCGTTGCAGCATCACTTAAACAATAAAAAATATGAAAATGACGACCAACTCAAAAATGTCCTGAATTAGTTTCTCTCTAAAAAATCAGAGAAATCTTTTGAAGAAGTCATCAAGAAACTAGTTGATCGTTGGACAGAAGTCGTAGAAAATGAGGGAAATTATTGTAAAGATTCAAAATGCCCAAATTTTAATGTTTCAGATGAAGTAAATGTGTTGGACAAAAACGACATTACTTTCTTTCCAACCTGATATTTTGTTATCTGTAGCAGGTTGTCGATTAATTGCGTTTAAACAATCGAAAAAAAAAAAACAATACCACAATGTGCTGCGTATTTTAAACCTTGCCGATTGCAAATGATGTGTTAACATAATCCTTTTTTTGCTCTGATAATTTATATTATTTTGATTATTCGGACTACTATTCTCATACTGATTGTTATTTCCACAACGTTTCGGCCGATGTAACCTCCGACCTTCTTCAGATGCATCTTTTCGAACTTGTGAATCTTTATGTTGAATTCAGGTACCTATACAAATTGTTGAACTGGACCCTAAATCCACGAAGGTAGATTGTTCTCTTTACGTCAGCCATGGCAGGATGAACGTGTTTATTAATTAGATTACTCTTAGTTAGTATCGCCTGTAGTAAGGATTGAATCTTAAACCCCCAGAAGAGTGTCACTTAGAATTGATTGTAGTCAACGCCTTTATCCGTTGCGCCACGAATCCATAATAACGAACTGCTTTTGTAATTATCATTTTTACGTTGTTTTATTGTAATTTGTTGCTTTAAATTACATTATGTAGTTATTTTCGATACGATTCTTTTTATGTATAGGCTTTAAACTTTTACTTACATCTAGGGTTAACACATATATAACCTGTAGAATCAAATCGACAGTTACAACGTGCTTTAATAGTTAATATGTAAATATTGCTAAATTTAAGCAAAAAATTTCGTAGAAGATTATCCATTCATGGACTAGCAACCAATGATAACTCAGAGAATGGACTTGCTTATCTAAAGATAATGGAACATTTCAGCCTTCTTATAATTTAGTTTATTTGTTTGTAGCTCAACTGGTCAGACAGTTGAGTATTTATTTACTCCTCTCCAGGAGTTAGGCACAAGGCCAGTTTTATCTTACTCCCACAAGCTAAGATGTGACCCAAGGTCGGGTCGGGAAAGTGGAGTTTGAAAAGTCAGCGCCCGAGAAAGTGAGCACTCTGCCCATTAAAAATTGCCTGGGCAGCCCCGTCGGCATTCCCCGGTAGGGGCGCCTCAGGCAGTAAGCAATAAACTTACTCCTCCCCAAAGGGGGGATGCAAAGCCTGGGAGGGTGGACATCCTAAAACTGCACAGGACTGACCCATTGACCGGCGTAAATCAAGTCCCGAAGGCCAAGACAATACCAGCCTATGGGGTGCAGTACCTATCGGAACAGATACTACATTTTGATCTCGACCAAAAGGCTGAGAGTTGAGTAGTGACTACAAAATTCACTATTACCGTTTGAAAATTTTGATTGAATTTATATCATTCGAAATTAATATTTATCAAATTTAAAAAATTTCTTAACCCATTAAAACGTAAGATATCAGATCCAAGTCACATTACCTATTTAAATATATTTTTTATTTTTATTTTTATTTATATCATTTATTTTACTTTTTCTCAATTTATTTTATTTTAATAATTATTTCATTTATTTCATTTATTTATTTTACTGATGTATTCTTTTTGTGCTTCGTTTTTCGTTTTGTCTTCTTTCGCCTTTTCATATTTTATTTCCACTTTTAACTGTTACTTTAACGACCATTTTTGTTGTCCAATGGAATTGTGTATTTTTTAAATGTCACTAGCAAAAATATGCGACCAGATATTTCTCTGCTGTAGTTTAGCTTTGAGGTGTCATTATTGGTCCCCCGATTTTATAAATCGGGGGACCTATGTTTTGAGGCATTTCCGCCCGTCCGTCCGTCCGGATTTTTCTCCGCAACCATCCATTGAATTTCTCTGAAATTTTGCATGAAGTTGTAACTTAGGTCAGGTTAGAAAGTGAGATACTCCGATTTTTGAAAAAAAAATCTGGTTAGCCCCCAGGGGGTCAAAAGGCCCTGAAATGGCAAAAAATGACATTTTTTGCCCCATAACTTTTCATCCATCCATTCAATTTCTCTGAAACTTGGCCAAAATGTAGAGGCCATTGCTCCTAATAGAAAATAAGTATCGCTGACCTTGGAAAAAATCTGGTTCGTGTCCCCAGGCGGTCAAAAACCCCCTAAAATGGCAAAAAATGACCCTTTTCTCCCATTACGTTTGATCCATCCATTCAATTTTTCTGAAACTTGGCCAAAATGTAGAGGCAATTGTTCTGGATATAAAATGAGCATCCTCGACCTCAGAAAAATTTTGGTTCGCGCCCCCACGAGGTCAAAAATGCCCCCAAATGCCCAAATTTATTACATTTTACACTCGCCACATCGAGTCACATACAGAGGGGGACCACGCATGCGGGGCTTGTTTAAACTAGTTTGTTCACACGCTTATGTTGGATAATGGCCCTGTGGGAACGGACGCATCTTGAGGTGGACGTCTCTGTTGGAAATCGTTTTGGTTTGGCTTGCGCGATTTAATGCGGGTGGACCCGTACAGTCGAGTGCAGAATATTTAAAATATATAATTATGTATATGAAATATATAAAATATATATATGAAATATATAATTATATTTCATATATATATATATATATATATATTATTATATATTTGAAATATATAATTCTGTATATGAAATATATTATATATATATATATATATATATGAAATATATAATTATATATATGAAATATATAATTATATATTTCATATATATAATTGTATATTTGAAATATATAATTATATACATGAAATATATAATTTTATATTTCATATATATAATTATATATAATTGGATATAATTATATATATTTCAAATATATAATTATATATTTCAAATATATAATTATATATATGAACTATATAAAATAAATATATATGAAATATATATGAAATATATAATTATGTATATGAAATATAATATATATATATATATATATATGAAATATATAATATATATATATATATATATATATATATATATATATATGAAATATATAATTATATATATGAAATATATAAAATATATATATTAAATATATAATCCTGTTTCGCATGAACGTTAAAATATGCACATTTACAAGCAGATAATTTGTTCGAAATAGACCCAACGACATTATTGGTGCCTCTATCCACTCAAAACTCTTGCAATCACACTAGCATCTCTGCTGACTAGTGCTCTAAGAGTTTCACATGTTGGCCGGTCATAATTCAGGAAGGGGATATTTTGTATTCAGCACCGTCCTCTTCCGGAAGACATGCGCACGGGGTAACTGTCGTGCATCTACACCGCCTGCTTGCCCAGAGGCAGTCTTTTCGAATCAGTCAACATGGGAGTCGGACGTTTGTTCCGCTTGTGATAGACGTTGGCTCTGGGGCAAATAGCTTGGCAAAAATAGAGGTAAGCAACGCATAGTTCTCTAAACCTATTTGAATTTTTACTCTTTTATAATTTGCTTTGTTTTGTCTTCGAACATGTTTGTAAGACTTGTTTATTTTCATGTATTTCCAGTTTTACGGTGAAAGGATGTTATAGTTTAGCATTGTCCACGTGCATGCAAATAAATACATATTCATCGGTATAATTCGTGTCCGAGATCTTTGCTCTAGTTTTCTTGCTGTTACAAGGGTAATCACATTTCTGGATAACCTCAATAGCTTCACTATCCTAATATACTTTCTCCACATCTGAGTTCTCACCCATCTCCATTGTCTTACACTTCTTGTGTACCCAATGCTTACAAATACCACCCAAAATTGAGTTGTGCCTAATTCCGTTTCTACAAACTGAGCACTTCCTAACCCTGTTATATGTATACTTGAATACGTAACAGAGGACATTTTGCAAACTGACGTTTAAATAAATAGAATTTTCATTGGCATTTCAAATGTATGTTTTATTTTCTCATTGTGAACGTTCTAAAAAATGATACATATGAAACATATAATTTCGTTTAGCGTATGCGCTCAAATATGCCAATTTATTAGGAGCTAATTTGTTCGAAATAGACCCGACGAGATGACTGTTGTTTAAAGCAACAAGAAGTGCTAACGAACGAGTGAAATTGTCGTGTGGACAAATTGAATTCATTGGACAAACGATTAGCTGAAATCGCCAATAGATTGTTCAATTAACCTTCGGATAATCGGCTGCCCTTCATTGAATTCATAGAAGCTTGATCGTTTATTACACCCCGAGGTCTTTAAACACTCATTAGCTGAATAACAACAACAACAATAACAACGATGATAGTACCCAGTGGGATCCGAGGAAATTCCACAGTTTTGTCCTTCTTCTGTTGTATACTGCTGCCGTAAAACAACCACAAGAGGACAGCGCATATACTACACTGCACTACACTTCCCTACTCACACAGGAGAAGGTAATGCCCGGGATGTTACTGCCTCGCCGTAGAAGGTAATATCCGGAAGTATGGCCTCATATCTGATATAATCTACGGCAATTCATTCACTAATATTTGAACGTTCTGCTCAGCAGCGACAACTGATTTTTTTTCAGTGATCGTGCGATCCCATATTTTAAAAACGGGATGGCGGGCGATAGCGTACGTAAGAACATGAAATTGCCTCAGCGTATTATTATATAGATGATGATAAGAAGTAGACTAGCCCCAATAAGAATACAAAAGCAGACACGACTGTGTGGGAAAGGCAGTCCACTGGGAACTATTCAAACGCCTACATTTTGAACATGTAGACAGACGGTACAGATTCAGATTGGAAACAGTATTAGAAAATGAAAAGTACAAAAAGTGATTTGCAATGGTGATCACAAGAAGCGGAGAGTAAAGGACATCTGGCAAGACTTGCTGTCACTCAGATTCCAAGGGACACCACCTGTTTTAATCAGGTAATAACTCCTTTTAGAACTCCTAGTTACTCATGGAATTGTAATTTTCATTGGCTATTCGGCTAGGAACAAAGTGTAGTATATGTTCTGATACTACACCTAGTCTATTCTGTCCTCAATCAGTGAAGGAGAAGTCCTTCTAGACTGAGGCAATTTAAATTTTTGTTTCAATCCAGAGTGCTTCTTTTCGGAAAGCTGGATTTTCTCCACATTAAAACCGACCTTTTGTCTAACTTTGCCCTCGTGGGGAAGCAAGTAAATAGGAACTCCTAGTGACTCCCTAGCACCACTATTGTTTACTTTAGCTGTGATGCCGCTCAACAACATACACAGGAAGTGTGATGGCGAATACAAGTTCATAGACACACAAGAAAAAATAAACCACCTCACGAGCAAAAGAAAGGATAACGGAAAGGGAACAGAGGGACACATGACCTGTAATACGTAGATAAAAAACGTCCTGAAAGAGATAAAAAGCAGAAAACAGTACAAAACCACCCACAAGAAAGCTTACGGCAGGATCCCTCAAGCATGGATAATGGAGTGCTTACTAGACAAAATTATCAATTTGATTAAAAAACAATGAACACATGGCGACTAGAACTGACAGCTAGAGGACAATACCTACATGAGATAAGAATACAGAGAGGCATTTTCCAAGGAGATTTTATATCCCCACTACTGTTTATCATATGCATGATGCCGCTATACAACATACTCAGGAAGTGTGACGCAAGTTCATAGACACAGAAAAGAAAAAAACACCCTCATGTATATGGACGATTTGAAGCTATTTGAAAAAAAAAAAATTCCCCCTCTTAAAAACAAAAAAGGGAATTGGAAAAGCTGATAAACACCATCAGAATTTTTAGCCAATATATTCAAATAGAATTCGGGTTGGAAAAGTATTACTAGAGATTCAAAAGTATGTATAACTAGAGATTAAACGTATGTATTACTAGAGATAAAAAGTATGTATTACAAGAAATTCAAAAGTATGTATTACTAGAGATTAAAAAGTATGTATTACTAGAGATAAAACAGCATGTATTACTAAAGATTAAAAGTATTATTACTAGAGATTAAAAAGTATGTATTACTAGAGATTAAAAAGTATGTATTACTAGAGATAAAAAAGTATGTATTACTAGAGATTAAAAAGTATGTATAACTAGAGATTAAAAAGTATGCATTACTAGAGATTTAAAAGTATGTATTACTAGAGATTAAAAAGTATGTATTACTGGAGATTCAAAAGTATGTATTACTATATATTAAAAAGTATGTATTACTAGAGATTAAAAAGTCTGTATTACTAGAGATTAAAAAGTATGTATTACTAGAGATTAAAAAGTATGTATTACTATAGATTAAAAAGTATGTATTACTATAGATTAAAAAGTATGTATTACTAGAGATTAAAAAGTATGTATTACTAGAGATTAAAAAGTATGTATTACTAGAGATTAAAAAGTATGTATTACTAGAGATAAAAAAGTATGTATAACTAGAGATTAAAAAGTCTGTATTACTAGATATTCAAAAGTATGTATTACTAGAGATAAAAAAGTATGTATTACTAAAGATTAAAAAGTATGTATAACTAGAGATTCAAAAGTATGTATTACTAGAGATTTAAAAGTATGTATTACTAGAGATTAAAAAGTATGTATTACTAGAGATTCAAAAGTACGTATTACTAGAGATTAAAAGTATGTATTACTAGAGATTAAAAAGTATGTATTACTAGAGATTAAAAAGTCTGTATTACTAGAGATTCAAAAGTCTGTATTACTAGAGATTAAAAAGTATGTATTACTAGAGATAAAGAAGTATGTATTACTAGAGATTCAAAAGTATGTATTACTAGAGATTCAAAAGTATGTATTACTAGAGATTAAAAAGTATGTATTACTAGAGATTTAAAAGTATGTATTACTAGAGATTTAAAAGTATGTATAACTAGAAATTTAACAGCATGTATTACTAGAGATTCAAAAGTATGTATTCTTAGAGATTAAAAAGTATGTATTACTAGAGATAAAAAAGTATGTATAACTAAAGATAAAAAATATGTATTACTAGCGATTAAAAAGTATGTATAACTAGAGATTCAAAAGTATGTATTACTAGAGATTACAAAAGTATTATTACTAGAGATTCAAAAGTATGTATTACTAGACATAAAAAGTATGTATAACTAGAGATTAAAAAGTATGTATTACTAGAGATTAAAAAGTATGTATTACTAGAGATTAAAACGTATATATTACTAGAAATTAAAGAGTATATATTACTATAGATTAAAAGGGACACACGAAAGACAACAGACTGTTAAACTACCCGACTAAGTGCAGATGAGGGCATTTAGCGAACATTATACGTGAGATATTTGGAAGTAGATGCCTTCAAATCAACAAAAATATAAGTGGTAACTTGAAAATAATAGCTGAGGATGACAATAAAACTATTAGAAACAAAATTATATGAAACTATGAATAAAGAAGTAAATACTATGCTCTTAGTAAGATATCCTTGATCCTTCTTAGACTCGGCAAAAGAAGAACTCAATTACTTGGACCAGAGGACTAGGAAACTAATGACCATGCACAATGCGCTTCAGTTTAAGAATGATAATGACATAACCTACGTAAAAAGGAGAGAAGAGGAAGTATAGAACTGGTAAGTATAGAAGACTGTGTTGATTACACAGAAAAAGAACTGGAGAAATACATAACGCAAAATATAGAAAGATCATTGCAGCAAGAGACACAACCAAAACGAATGAATCAGCAGAAACTGTAGACAAAATGACGAGAAAAGAAAAATTGGTAGAAAAGCAGTTACATTGACGATTCATAAGACTGCCAAGAAAAGAGACGCACGGAAACACCTGGGCGTGGCTACGAAAAAGAAAACTTTAACATAGAAACAGAATCGCTATTGACAGTCTCACAGAACAACACGATCAGAACGAACTATAACAAAGCTAAAATAGATAAACCATAGAAAAAAAGTAAATGTAGACTCCGTGGACAAAGAGACGGAACTGTAAATCACATAATAAGTGAATGCAGAAAACTAGCTCCGAATACAAAAACAGATACGACTGTGTGGGGAAGGCAAGAACACTTTGAACATATAGATAAATGGTACAACCATATTGGAAAAGGAAAAACACAAAATCATCTTGGACATGGAGGTACAAACAGACGAACTAATACAAGCAAAGAAACTGGACGTAATAATAGTCACAAAGAAAGAAAAATACTGCCAAATCATAGATTTTGTCGTCCCAGCAGCCGACAGGGAGACTATCAAGGTGTCAGCCAAACGAAGCAAATACATGGAATTGTCCAAAGAATTGAAAGGAATACGAAGAACAGAATCATCATCGCTACTGATAATCTCATAGAATAACGCCATCAGAATGAACTATATCGAAGCTAAAATAGACAAAATCCAGGAACACAATAAATACAGACGGTTAACAAAGAGACGAACCTGTAAATCACATAATAAACGAATGCAGCAAAGTTACCCAAAAGGAATACGAAACCAAACCACACATGTGTGACCAACTAAAGTTTTAGTTTAAAACAATAAAAAGTAGAGTCCGTTTTGCTATGTACATTATAAGAATGTCCTTAGAAAGATAACTTTGGGTTTTTGCATAATCTTTAATCCGAAAATGAAATGAAATGTGATCAATGCAATAAATGATAAATTGTCATAACAAACCGCCTCTAGCCGAGCCGAATGTGTAGTCACGTGTTTATGCAAAGAAATTCACTGTTTATTGCCTTTAATCTTCATTATATTTCCGTTCGGCTGCGTGTTCACCAAAATTATTTCAAAATTATTATTGTATTTCTTCATTACTAATGGAGAAATAAAATAATAATAATAATAAATCGCACAGAAATAATGATTAATTACAATAAAAGACAGCAGACTGCAGACTTTCAAATTATCTTTTCGAGCAAATGAAGCTCCACATTCTTTCAAACGTAAAATAATTTCTCTCTTATTTTTCTTTCCTTTTTGTTTTTACTGGGATGGGTATTCTACCGGATTCCAGCCAACTTGATAGGCCTTTCACTATCCACCAAGCTCCAGTTCCTGTCCCATCGCCGCAATGTTGCTTCATTGTGCCTGTTTTACAAGTATTTCAATGGATTGTGCCCTGATGAGCTTGCTGCTCTGGTACCCCCACGACGTAAATTCACTAGACCAACCCGCTAATCTGCTAAATCTCGTCCATACACTGTGGAGGTCCCCAGATGCCGAAGAGCTTTCTTTCCTCGTTTAGCTAGACTCTGGAACTCCCTCCCTGCTCCCTGCTTTCCTGACGTTATTGACATGCAGAAATTTAAAACTAATGTAAACAGACATCTTGCTGCGCAGCACCTAATTTAGGTTGACCCCCCCCAAACCTGAACCCTTTTTTCTCAGTAGCCCCTTACGTCTACAGTGGCGGCCTGCCTTGTTTGGGGTGAACTATGATAAAAAAAATTCACCCGCTATTTCAGACACTCCAATCGAGAGATCTTTTTATGATTCTAGCCGTTCCTTTAAATGCAATTTTTTGTATGTCTCTTGCACTTGGTATACAGAGTATATTTGACAGGTAGTTTTAAAGTTATTTTTAATGAGCCCAGCGGCTCCTACGATTACTTTGAAATAAAAGAACATTAAAAAATATCCTCTTGAAGAAACAATGACAACAGACAACTTTTTATGAACACGGAATATCAGTTATGGGACAATGCAAAAAATGAGAACCACATTAACTAAACCGGTGGGTTGCGCTTGTTCCCTTTTTTGTATCTGAGCCTTCGCCTGTTGAACGGCACTGATGAATCGAGCTGGTTCCTACCAATCGAATTTATGTCTCTTGCACTTGGTACACAGAGTATATTCGACAGGTAGTTTTAAAGTTATTTTTTAATGAGTCCAGCGGCTTCTACGATTTATTTGAAATAAAAGAACATTAAAAAAACACCCTCTTGAAGAAACAATGACAACAGACAACTTTTTATCGAGCTGGTTCCTACTAATCGAATTTGACCCTATTCTCAGGATGCCTACATCGATGAAACACGGTGCACCACACAGGCACTGTAATATATAATTTCTTAATAAAATACTTTATATTAGCTCTTGTAAAAACCTCGATCGATCACTTTATTGTTTTTTTCATATAAGTTGTGATACATGCTATATATATATATATATATATATATATATATATATATATAGCATATAAATATAGTTGTGATATGCTATATATATATATATATATATATATATATATATATATATATATATATATATATAGCATATCACAACTATATTTATATAGAATGTATCACATATATAATAATACATAAATATATATATGTATATATATATATTTATGTATACTTATTTATAAAAGAAAAAATATTTTCAAAATTAACCCATATACACATGTGTTTCACGCCAAATCTGCAATCGTCAGTATGGGAAGAGACAATCCCTGCCGGTCACACGGTTCGAACCACGATACGAAAGTCATGTTTGACTCAGTAACCGAGGCACGTACCACTGCACCAACTCGCATTGTCTAGAAATGGGCAGTAAACTAACATCTAAATAGTAAACACGGTGACTCCCCTACAAGCAGTCGAGATTATATATATATATATATATATATATATATATATATATATATTAATTATTTATTTATTTATTACCTACAGACATCGATGTTTCATGCTTACGCAATCTTCAGCAGGAAGCTAATTCCCGACGGTCGACGGGCGCGAAATCCGATCACAAATCGCCACTGATTCGCAAGTCAGGAGAGTTACCGGTTGGCCGCCAGAAATCAGCTCAGAATATTAGGAGGAATTTAACTTTGTAAATACCAAGTCGGCGAGTATTCACAGCAAGCGGCGAAGATATATATATATATATATATATATATATATATATATATATATATATATATATATATATATATATATATATATATATATATGTGTGTGTGTGGGTGTGTGGGTGTGTGTGTGCTCTCTGATTATCTCGGCATTGTTGCCAGTCGTCTTGAACTGATTGCCATTGGAATCAAGCAGTGCCGACCCAGGAGGGGTGTTGATAGGGATTGCGCAACCCTTGCTTCACAATTACACGGCCAGCTCCTTACGGGGCACTCATACGTTGAAATCGACGGGAGAGTCCATCATATATATATATATATATATATATATATATATATATATATATATATATATATGCTAGTATGCTAAATACTCACAGATTTGTTGGCTTAAGGGAAAATTGTTAGGCTTCATACCAGCCGAGGGTCGCGTTGGCATCATTCTGGTAACCTAAGGTCTGGCTTGATCCATCGGATCCTTCTTTATCGGAATGAGGTATTGCCCGTTTGGTCCTAGGATGCGCAAGCTTCCAGGAATTATCTCTTCAGTCAGAGAGCAGAGATTGTTTTATTCATGGTCGCTTGATGCAACCCTATGGAGGAATCCCCACGTGTCACTTCTCGGCTATTTTCACACGTTTATTCGCTGGCTTTGATGTCTCGCTATCGCTTCGCAAAGTTCGCTACTTGAAATACTTGAAACATTAATTAAAAAAAATTTAATTCATAACTTCGTTTATTCATATGAAGAAATAATCATTAGTGTTTTGGCAATTTCGATACAAATTTATCTTTTTAATACGACTGTAAAAAAAGGGGATAAAGAAGAAATCAATTTTCAGCTGCAATTTCAAAATAGATCGTAACTTGTTGATAATCAAGTCGGTCTCTCTAAAGAAAGGAAGATTTGAACACAAATTGCGGTGAGCTAGAGATGGGATGCGAACGAACATAAGAATTATCATCTTGTATAAGCTACTGTCTTTCATTTTTCTTTCGTTTCTGTATAGAGTGGAAATAGGATGTAGTCAAATGAATTGCTTCGTGCCACGCCCCTCTCGAAATAAAGAAAACCATCATTTCACATAAAGGTGTTAATATTTTTCTCATTGATTCCATTTCTCTCACTTTTAAACTACGCTCCCTGGTTTCTCCTAAAATGGTCCACTTGCCCCCCCCCCTTAAAATCTATTCATAATTTCAACACACTAGTGCTTAACTTAGGTTTACAAAATTCAACCCGCCCCTACCCCATAATCCTTGTACTAGAAATCAATTGTTGCAAGCAGACTAACGCTGTCCCCAATCCTAACTTCAGCTATACATTAAAGTTTATTATTTAGTAATGCATTTAACATTTAACTAACTGGGAATGCTTTAAAGTCTTTATACATCAAACTCTGAAACACTAGTTTTTGTCCGAATTATTACATATTAAACACGTAAATTCCAGATTCTCATTCACTTGAACCCTAATTTCCCAATTGGAACCCTTTTAAACATAAGAATTATTACCATGTATATGCTACGTTTCTGTATACAGTGGAAATGGGATGCAGTCAAATGAATTGCTTCGTGCCACACACCCCTCTCGAAATAACGAAAATTATCATTTCACATAAAGGTGTTAACTCGATATTTTTCAACAAATCAAAATGAATCCTGTTCGTTCGAAAATATAAACTTGGCGATCTAGTGTAGAATAGCAATGTCTAATAAAAACAGCGACCCGAGAGTCTAAGTAGCTAGAGACAAGACACCCACCGAGCACGACATTACGCTTCAATCCTATTCCCTGCCTTTTGAGGATTACGCCTCACCCTTTTCCCCTGCTTTTCGAGGCTAGAGGAAACAAAGAACTCCTTCACTCACACACACATATTCACGAACTAATAAAGGACAGCATACACACACACACTGACAAATCACAAGATTTATACGAATACGCTGTCATAGAAAGGTTAATACTAAAACGCCGAGACAAATTAATATGGATACGCTGAGATGGGTCGAGCTATAGATAGACAATATAGATTAATTAGATATCGTTACATAACGAAAGCTGTTAGTGGAATAGAAAAGTGATTGACGGATGGAAGATCATAATTCAACCTTTAGTTAACGGAAGTTGCGAAATCACGTGAATTTCTGAAGAAAGGACATTCTCAATTTTTCGGCTCACAACTCAAGCAGACAGACGCGAGAAGTAGCCGCTCAACGAAGAGCCCCAGTGAGAATGGGGGCGGTCAC
>OY744542.1:10988418-11060918 GCA_963556195.1 Sepiola atlantica
GTCATCTCTTCTCGCCGTGGGAGAGAGATAAAAAAAATTATCTTGCCACAAGACTTAAGCAATGCCGGCCAAGGAGAAGGTGTGGTTGAAGGTCATGCAACCGTTGTTTCACTATAGGCTCTCTGAGCAGTCACCCTTACAAGGATTATCCATTGTCTCTCAAGACTGAACGGTTTCCCTTCTAGATGCATATTTTGTAAACAAATACTCTTTGAAGGATAGTTTCTATTAAACTCATAGATGAGGCATTTACAGGTACTACCACGTCCGGGTCAGAGCGGACCTGCGAATAGTGATAACTAAGGAGTATCTTTAGATTTCTCCAAACTGCCAAATTGGAGCCTCATCATTTAATGCAGTTTTATGTCATACCCAGGATGGTTAAGAAGGGGTTGGGTAGGTGATAAGGTTGGGAAATAGGGTAGGCAGAAACAAGTAATTTCAAGGTTGTGGGATGGGGTAGTCTCGAACACCTTACCCAAGAGTATCCGATGCTGTCTGGTGTTATTTAGCCAGTCTCGCACAAGTGCAGCATAATAGGATGGTGTGCCGTCCTCCTGACAATACAGACCCGCGTCACTATCCCATTGTAGTAATAATGGCAAAATCATAATATATAGATTTTCAACAGAGCCCTGTTAGCCGGGGTTGTTGCCCTATACCGTTTTACGCCAAAATTATCCGCCATCATGGCCCTTCCAAGAATCAGAGTTCCTGACGACATAACCCCTACCACAGTGAGAAAGATGTGGACTTTTAGGGGATGCTGATTTAGCATGATATAGATATTATGGCATCTATGTATATAGTAACTTATGTCGGTAAACAGTGAATGAAAGTTTCTGTATTTTCCTATTCTTGACTCTATTTCAAAATTGATTGTTTGATGAAGACAAAGATGGTCCAAAATGGCTGACAAAGTCAGTTTTTTTTTCTGTTCAGTTGTTTCGATCGAAACGGCCATTTCATGCAATGGTCAGATGATAATGGCGGCTTTATTCTCGGCAACTTTCAAAGGAAAAAAAGATCCGATAAAGATGAACACAAGAAACTGAATAAATCAAGGAACGGATAGAAACATTAAGAAAGAAGCCGTTTTTATAGCAGAAGAAAACTTTTTATTTTTATACCCATTACTAATGGAGATTTGGTATCTGTCTGTCTAAAGGCGAAACTAAACTATTTCTTCTAGTAATGTACTATTGTACTTCCATTACTAATGGAGATTTGGTATCTGTCTGTCTGAAGGTGAAACAATACTATTATTTCTATTAATGTACTATTGTATCTATTACTAAAGAGATTTGGTATCTGTCTAATATAAGCCGATACTATACTATTACTGAATACAATACTATGTACTGTTGTATATGGATTTTGTATCTCTGTCTGTCTGAAGGCGAACTATACTATTACTGAATACTATACTATGTACTGTTGTATATGGATTTGGTATCTCTGTCTGTCTGAAAGCGAACTATACTATTACTGAATACTATACTATGTACTGTTGTATATGGATTTGGTATCTCTGTCTGTCTGAAGGCAAACTATACTATTACTGAATACTATACTATGTACTGTTGTATATGGATTTGGTATCTCTGTCTGTCTGAAGGCGAACTATACTATTACTGAATACTATACTATGTACTGTTGTATATGGATTTTGTATCTCTGTCTGTCTGAAGGCGAACAATACTATTACTGAATACCATACTATGTACTGTTGTATATGGATTTGGTATCTCTGTCTGTCTGAAGGCGAACTATACTATTACTGAATACTATACTATGTACTGTTGTATATGGATTTTGTATCTCTGTCTGTCTGAAGGCGAACTATACTATTACTGAATACCATACTATGTACTGTTGTATATGGATTTGGTATCTCTGTCTGTCTGAAGGCGAACTATACTATTACTGAATACTATACTATGTACTGTTGTATATGGATTTTGTATCTCTGTCTGTCTGAAGGCGAACTATACTATTACTGAATACTATACTATGTACTGTTGTATATTGATTTGGTATCTCTGTCTGTCTGAAGGCGAACTATACTAATACTGAATACTATACTATGTACTGTTGTATATGGATTTGGTATCTCTGTCTGTCTGAAGGCGAACTATACTATTACTGAATACTATACTATGTACTGTTGTATATGGATTTGGTATCTCTGTCTGTCTGAAGGCGAACTATACTATTACTGAATACTATACTATGTACTGTTGTATATGGATTTGGTATCTCTGTCTGTCTGAAGGCGAACTATACTATTACTGAATACTATACTATGTACTGTTGTATATGGATTTGGTATCTCTGTCTGTCTGAATGCGAACAATACTATTACTGAATACCATACTATGTACTGTTGTATATGGATTTGGTATCTCTGTCTGTCTGAAGGCGAACTATACTATTACTGAATACCATACTATGTACTGTTGTATATGGATTTGGTATCTCTGTCTGTCCGAAGGCGAACTATACTATTACTGAATACCATACTATGTACTGTTGTATATGGATTTGGTATCTCTGTCTGTCTGAAGGCGAACTATACTATTACTGAATACCCTACTATGTACTGTTGTATATGGATTTGGTATCTCTGTCTGTCTGAAGGCGAACTATACTATTACTGAATACTATACTATGTACTGTTGTATATGGATTTGGTATCTCTTTCTGTCTGAAGGCGAACTATACTATTACTGAATACTATACTATGTACTGTTGTATATGGATTTGGTATCTCTGTCTGTCTGAAGGCGAACTATACTATTACTGAATACTATACTATGTACTATTAATTCGATTAATTTCAGACTATTGTACTACTGTACTATCTTGTACTACTAAATCCAGTTCACTATACTTTGTCTAAATCAAGGGGGTGGTAAGATGCTAAAAAAATGAACTTTCTCAAATTAATACTTACTAGCGACCATGCGCGATTTAAGTTCAAATTTAAAAGAGACATTACACCGTAAGTCCATATAACATCGGACGTCACTTCTAACAAGACCACGAAGGACTCTTACGAAAAATAAATAAGAGTAATACCCTTTATCTGTTTTAACCTCTAATGAGGCTCGTTGTATCGAGCGAAATTATTAGAACAAAGTCAAAGTGACAAAATAATTAAATTATTTTGATTTTAATAAAAATATCTGCATCTAACACATGTTTTTTAAAGCATTTTGCCCCTCTCTTAAAATTAAAATTTTAAAGATGCTTAAAAAATTAACTTTCCCAAATTTATCTATATATATATATATATATATATATATATATATATATATTGTGTTACAGAAGGTTATGTAAAAACATGATACCGTCATATATACATGATATAAACCATTTAACATTAAAATGTTTAAAATAATTGAATTTCAATAATGAAGCATTATATTATATATATATATGAATATATAAATATATATATATATATATATATACATATATATATACAGAGAGAGAGTGAGAGAGAGTTATCTTCATCTATCTATCTATCTATCTATCTATCTATCTATCTATCTATCTATCTATCTTTCCATACGTTATTTGTGTACCTATCTATCTATCTCTATATATCTATGTGTTTCAATGTGTACATTCTCTCTTCATCTCTCTCTCTCTATCCTTCTCTCTATCTATCTTTCTTTATCTCTCTCTATTTATCTGTCTACTTTTGTCTCCTAATAACACCATATATATATATATATATATATATATATATATATATATATATATATATATATATATATATATATATATATATAGAGAGAGAGAGAGAGAGAGAGAGAGAGAGATACACACACACACAGAGCGAGAGAAAGATAGCGGAAGAGAGAGTTATGTCTATCTATCTATCTATCTATCTATCTATCTATCTATCTATCTATCTAAGTCCATATTATATATATATATATACATATATATATATATCAGTGTGTTCATTATCGTTCTCTCTTTCTCGCTATCTATCTAACTACTCTCTCTCTCTCCCTCCCTCTATCTATCTATCTATCTATCTATCTATCTATCTATCTATCTATCTATCTATCTATCTATCTATCTATCTATATATTCATCTATCTTCGTCTCCCGCCCGATAGCCTGCTCTTCTCGGCCTTTGTGTGTCTTTTTATGTATCCGCCTATTAATATCGTAAACTTGTCCGATTCCTGTTCGTATTCCTTTCAGTCTTTCCGAGCAGAGGACTCGTCAATCAATGGAGCCATTTATGAATCATCCATTCAGTCGGATTAGTCGACGGAAATTAATTGATGGATGAAAAGCAAATGGAAACTTTTCCAACGAAACAATTGTCAATATCGGCATCCATTTCAAGAGTACGATTACAATATATCTACTCGGTATATTTATATTTATATTTATATACTAGAAAAATACCCGTCACACGGCAGGTACAATTTGAAATCTAGTGTTCGATGTCATCTTCTCTTCCTTACAACCTCTTTGTCACAGAAAAGAGATGGCTAGTCTTTCTCTACTCTATCGCTATTTCCATGGTAGGTGCTCGACTGAGCTTAACTGTATGCCCCCCCCACCTACAAAAACTCGTCTCTCTACAACCACTGTAAATAATTATTCTTTTTTTCCCTTTGTGTAACTTCCATGAACTATCTGTCTATGGAACACAGTCCCACCGGGCTGCTTTCCAGATGACTACAACATGGTCGTTTTCAAGTCTAATATTAACAAATTCTTGTTGAGATGTCCTCTTAAATAATCCGATTCTTTCCAGTTTAAGCTATCGTCACCAAACCTCACAGTGGTGTCTCACCGTCTACTTGACAAACTTATCAACCCTTATTCTCGAGTGGCTTTTAGGCCTTGATAAGTGGTACATAAAAAATGAATTCCCCGAAAAGAACAGTGTTACACTACTTTTATATTGTATTATGAACATTAAAATCAAGATATAATGATACTAAACCTTATTTCTTGTATCACACAAAGGCCACTTGAGAATGATCAGCTGTTTAATCACTGGACATAAAAACTGGCTGACCAGGGTGTTTATTAGCTTAAGTAGACATAACTTCTGTGTAAACTGAAGTGTGTCGCAATCTCAGTATAGAACCTTATTTTTAAGAGGTAATTACTTTAAAAAAATGGGCTTTCATATTTTTAGTGATCAAATCTAGAGTCTTATATATTTTACTATAAAATTTTTGACGTTTGTATGCACGGTGGCGAGAGTACACATGTTTACAGGGGCACACTGAGCTCAATAAAAGATAACATTTCTGACATGAAATGAAACTGAAATTCTTAGATCTCCATCATTTTAATAATCATAGGAGCTACCGGTCTCACGAAAAAGAAAGGTCATATATACAACATGAAAATAAACTGAATCTTAAGAAAATCTCCATCATCCCAGTAATTATAGGAGCAACAGGACTAATGAAAAATTGATTTCAAAAACTACCTAACGACTATACCCGGTGAACCAAGTGCAACAGAGATAAAAACAATTGCGTTTAAAGGGAAGGTTAGATCTCTGAAAATATCTCTCTGTTGGAGTCTCTGAATATCGGGTAAATATCTCGTTTTACATGCTGGCATGTATTGGGCGGCTTTTAGAAATTGCCTTCGAAACTAACCTATTTCTGGCCAGGTGTTTATTTATTTATCTTTCTCTCAAGTACATCTTTATCACTTCCTCCTATGTTTTACGTGGCCTTCCCCTGTCAACTAACCCTGCTGCTTCAATTGTTCTACATCTACTAACTAAAGAACTCTTATCCAGTCTTTCAACGTAGCTAAACCATCCTGTTTTGCACACATCTCCCTATACTGTCCAGATTTAATCTGCCTCTGAGCTAATCAGATCTGAGCGTGGCTTTAAGAGTTGGGTTACACATTCATCGTATCATTCTCATATCATTTCTCTCCATGCAACGTATGTCCTCAACTCTTACTGGTCAGGTTTCACTTTCATACATTATCACACTGCTAGGCTGTTCCCTTAGTCGACAGTAGTAACGCTCTGCTGGTTAGTAATGGCAGAAGTTCCCTGAACTTACTCCATCCACCCCAAACCCTTGCAATTACACTAGCACCTGCTCCACCGTGTGCTCCAATGGTATAACCAAGGTAATACAATTTCTGTACATCCTCAATGACTTACCAAGACCCACGATAACAAAGATAAGAAATGGAGAAATATAATTGAATAGAAACATGGTTAATGAACAAAACATTTATATTTTCACAAATGTGCAATAGCATTAAATGTGTTTGGCGCGAAAAAATTGTTTATGTTGAAAAGTTAATGTTCTCACCTGTAAAAAGTTCGAATTGAAGAAAAGCACAGACGTTAGAAGCATGTGTTTGTTTCGAGTACCTTTACCTGTTTGTTGGCTGTAACGACGAGAGAGAGAGAGAGAGATGGAGAAAGAGAGATAGAGAGAGATGGAGAAAGAGAGATAGAGAGGTAGATAGAGAGAGCAGTAGTCGTTAAGGGCTTTTAAGCATAGATAGCGGTTCTTTGGTGCGTCCTCTGCCTTTGTTGTGTGGTTATCGTTGTTCATTTCGTTATCTACAAACGTAACGACGGAATGGGATGTCAGCCCGAAAAACTCACTTGTTGGTTATACAGTGACTGCTTATATTGGAATCAGCTGGCTCTCAGAAGCCCTACCAACAATCCGTTGAAAAAGCGCGGGAATCTTTTCTGTTATGGTGTACGCTGATCCACCTATTTCAAGAATAAATGGACTTACCCAGACACAATAAATACAGTAACATCCAAGAGTCAGTGTCAGCGAAGTGTGGCATTTATGGCCCCAAGCGCTTGACGCGTACTCCTGTAACATACTTCTGTTAATGTACTTTTGTTAATTATACCATTGTGTTTGTCTTGATTATTACCGGCCTGCAGGAACACAACATTATATTGACTATGTGAGTCCACAACATTATATTGACTATGTGAGTCCACAACATTATATTGACTATGTGAGTCCACAACATTATATTGACTATGTGAGTCCACAACATTATATTGACTATTTGAGTCCACAACATTATATTGACTATGTGAGTCCACAACATTATATTGACTATGTGAGTTCACAACATTATATTGACTATGTGAGTTCACAACATTACATTGACTATGTGAGTTCACAACATTATATTGACTATGTGAGTTCACAACATTATATTGACTATGTGAGTTCACATTATATTGACTATGTGAGTTCACAACATTATATTGACTATGTGAGTTCACAACATTATATTGACTATGTGAGTTCACAACATTATATTGACTATGTGAGTTCACAACATTATATTGACTATGTGAGTTCACAACATTATATTGACTATGTGAGTTCACAACATTATATTGACTATGTGAGGCCACAACATGTGAGGCGACAGAGGATTCTTTGACTTACATTGACACAAAACTAGCGGCAATGATTCTAGAATTACATCTAACAACACTAACGTTGAGGATTTATTCGAACATTATCCAAACCTGTCTCACACACACAATGGAAGCAAAAATTCGAAACTACATGCCACAAACCTGGTGACAAGGTACTTGAATTTATTCAGTCCTACATTTTTTCTATCAAACGATTTGAATTGATACAAAACACGAAAATAAACCAGGCGTAAGTTGTATGCAAACGTTTACAACAGAAACAAAAGTTTTTTGTCTAAAATTTGAATTCTTTGAATTTGGGAAAAATGGATTTTTGAGTTATTAGTTAAACAATAAAGCGAGAAGTTAACGTTGAATTTTCACCAAGTGTTTTTCTAAAAAAAAAAAACAAAAAACCCAACTCAAATATCACGAAAAAGAATTAAAACGTTTTCTAAGGACGGATTAATTTCAAAATGAAAAAGTCAATTTTCAACCTTCTCGTTATTCAGTTTTGTACGAACTTTTTGTCCTATTGTTGTTATAACGGTTCATTCACTTTTCAAACATAAGCTAACACGCATGCACGCAAGATTTCTATTAAATTACGAGAGTTCATATTTTTTTCTTTTCAAACATCTTTTTAAGAATTTAATAATAAATGAGGCTTAAAGCCTGTTGCTATAACGGTTCATTCACTTTTCACTTTTCAAAGAACTATGAAAAGTTAATGAAACGTTATAACAACAACACGCCTATTTCCATCCTTACGGACTGCTACAAACATACGGAACTATTACAACTTCATATACTCTGAAGATGCTAGGTATCTAGCGAAATTATTAGTCAAAAGATCACATGAAAACATGAAAAAGAAAAAAATCTGTTCTGATTTTAGTAATAAATATCGCATCTAAATATGCTTTCATAGGATTTTAGCCTCATTGAGTATATATATATATATATATATATATATATATATATATATATATATATATATATATATATACATATATATATATATATATATATATATATATTATACCCGGGAAGTCAGTTACTGCGAGTGACCATAGAACATGGAGGATTTTCCAAAGGTAATCTTAGATCTCTTTAAGCATCAGAAAAATGAACAACTACGGTTACAGGCTGAGCAAGCGTTTTAACCAAAATAAAATTGAAACAGAAAGACTAAAGTTACAGAAGGAACAGCTCGCACAAAATAAAAGATTCGAGATGTTCTATTCAAACCCCAAAGCAACAGCATAAATTATTTGAATTGTCAAATGGGTGGCAAAATGGTGCAGACGAAAGTGCGTTCTCTCAGACCACAATTTGGAATACCATTGAGATTTTTAACTACGACCCAAACAATGAAGTTACGTTTGTCTCGTATTTCAGGAGTTATGAAGACATATATAATTCAGACTGTAAAAACTGGACTGATTCTTATAAGGTTCTGGTGTACTTGGCAGATGCAATAAAATGATAGCTAAATTTAAGTTGAAAATAAGAGGCGAAATGTTCCGTTCGCGTCAGAAGAAAACATCAATTTAGAATTAGATAGGTTCGGGAAAATAGGAGTGCTATCAAGAGTTTAATATAGTGAATAGGCTTCGCCGACAGTATACGTAGAGAAAAAATATAAAGAAAGTCGGGCATGTGCCGACTTTTCAAAGAGATTGAACCAGGCATTGCGAGATAACTATCATCCATTGCTTAGTCCTGAAGAGCAACATAATGGATAATATCTTAATAATTAGTAAGAAATATTCGCGAAGCTAAATGGAGGAAAGTTTTTTTCGAAAATAGATTTAAGCGACGCATATTTGCAGATTCCGATCAACGAAGAATGCTCGAAGTTATTGTGTATAAATACACACAAAAGTTATTGTGTATAAATACACACAAAAGTTATTGTGTACAAATACACACCAAAGTTATTGTGTATAAATACACACAAAAGCAAAAGTTATTGTGTATAAATACACACAAATGTTATTGTGTATAAATACACACAAAAGTTATTGTGTATAAATACACACAAAAGCAAAAGTTATTGTGTATAAATACACACAAAAGTTATTGTGTATGAATACACACAAAAGTTATTGTGTATGAATACACACAAAAGTTATTGTGTATAAATACACACAAAAGTTATTGTTTATAAATACACACAAAAGTTATTGTGTATAAATACACACAAAAACAAAAGTTATTGTGTATAAATACACACAAAAGGTCATACAAATTTGTGAGACTTCCATTTGGAATCAAGATGGCACCGGCTATATTTAAGCACGTAATGGACGAATTACTGAGCGGACTAGAGTTTGCAACGGCCTAAGTGGATGATATCTTAATAATTAGTAAAACTATGGGGCAACATAAAGCGTGCACACATACAGTTTTCCAAAGAATTCAAGATTAAGGTTTGAACTAAAAAAGAGAAATATGAGTTCTTTATGGTACGAATTAAATATCTTGGACAAATAATAGACAAGAATGGGAGAAGGCATGACAGAGAGAGAGAGAGAGAGAGAGAGAGAGAGAGAGAGAGAGAGAGAGAGAGAGAGAGAGAGAGAGAGAGAGAGAAAGAGAGCATCACCATAAAATATATAATTTTTGCAGTTTCCTTGGGTTAGCGACTTACTATAACATGTTTATCCCAAGTATGCACAACCTACGAGTGCCTTTAAACAAATTGTTAAAGAAAGAGAAATACTGGATTTGGACGGTAGAATGTCAGGAGGCATTTTAGAAAATAAAGACCATTCTCACGTCTGACTTATTTTTAAGTTATTATGGCTCAGGACGCGAGATCGTTGTAGCTTCAGATGCGAGTTCATACGGCATACGAGCATGTATTTCACACAAGATGGACGACGGTTCGCCGAAGCGCATTCTTTTCGCCCACTCCTACCAGCCGAGAAGAGCTACTCGCAAATAAAAAAAAGAAACGCTGGGTATCATTTTTACGGTAACAAAGTTTCACCGTTTCGTACACGGAAGAAGATTTACATTACAAACTGACCCTAAACCTTTATTACCAATTTATGTCTCGAAGAAGGGGTTGCCTACACACACGGCTAACAGATTACAAAGGTGGGGAATTATTTTCCGAAAGTATAACTACAAGACTTAGTATCTCCCATCTTCAAAGATCAGTCATGCAGACGGACTCTCTAGATTGATACCGAAATCTGTGGAACATCCCAAGGACACGGTAATCGCCTCTCTACAAACAAAAGTTGAGGTGAAAAACACATTATGTATTATCGTGCAAGGACTTCCAGTGAGACTAGCAGATATAAAGACAAAAGCGATGAACGATGATTTTATAAAAAATATTAAAAGGGGCATAATTGAAAAAAAAACCCTACAAATTACGGAAGCATATTCCATCTGTCACGATGTACATTGATCGGGTATTCATTCCGGCGACATTACAAAAACGTATTCTCCGAGAATTTCTGTTGGGCATCCAGACATATCACGGATGAAGAGCCTTGTGCGTATACTGGACGAACATGGGTTGAGATATTGGGAATACAGTGAAATTATGTAAAGGGTGTGCGTTAGTAACAAAAACGCCTCCCATAAAATTCAAAAGTTGGCCTAAAACGGATTGACCATGGCCGAGGGCTCATATTGACTTTGCTTGCCCATTAGACGGGTGCTATTATTTGGTTGTAGTAGATAGCTTCACTAAATGGCCGGAGATAATTAAGTGTAAAAGAAAACAACGGCAGAAACAACGATTGGGTTTTTACATGAATTGTTTGCACGTTTTGGAGTCGTGTATTGTGTAGTATCGGATAACGATACTCAACTCACATCAAGTTTTTCAGTTGTTTCTAGTGGAACACCTCACAATCGCGCCGTATCACGCAAGAAGTAATGGTCTGTCCGAGCGATTTAAAAGAGCGTTGAAAAGCAGAGAAAGTCATGCAGGATTTTCTGCAAGTGTTTAGATTGACCCCGAATGATAACGTCCCATTTCACGTCACCAGCGGAAGTTATGTTCTCAAGAAAAATCAAGATGATTTTTGACAGACTGTTACCAACTCGTCAGAAACCTGGACGAAAAATAAATGTCAACAAAGGACTTTTTGAAATCGGAGAAAAAGTTATTTTACTGAATGTTTAAGAATAACAAGTCAGTTTGGGAAATCGAGACTGTTATGTAAAGAATTGGGAATATGCTCTATATAGTGAAAGGACCAAAATTTACCCAACTCACATCAAGTTTTCCAGTTTTTTCTAGTGGAACACCTCAAAATCGCGCCGTATCACGCAAGAAGTAACGGTCTGTCCGAGCGATTTATTAATACCTTTAAAAGAGCGTTGAAAAGCAGAGAAAGTCATACAGGATTTTCTGCAATTGTTTAGAATGCCCCTGAATGATAACGTTCCATTTCGCATGTCACCAGTGGAAGTTATGTTCGCAAGAAAAAATCAAGATGATTTTTGACAGACTGTTACCGACTCGTCAGCAACCTGGACGAAAAATACATGTCAACAAAGGACTTTTTCAAATCGGAGAAAAGGTTATTTTACTGAATGTTTAAAATAGCAAGTCATTTTGGGAAATCGAGATTGTTAAGAAAACAATTGGGAATAGGCTCTATATAGTGAAAGGACCAAAATTTACCCATAAAATACATTTAAACCAAATCAGGAAAATATATTCCGATACTGTAGACGAAAACAATGGACGTCGTGTTTGACATGTTCGAGTTACCAACCCCACAAGTAATTTCATAAAGGCGAACGTCAAAAGGGAAAAGAAAAAATACTGACTCCATGGAAGTCAACCCAAAGAGAAAAAGATATTGACCCATTACGGAGTATAGACTTTAAAGAGGGGTGTTATGGGGTAAGGCATATCTACCTATTTAAGGAATAAATGGACTTATCCGGACACAATACATACAGTAACATCTCAGCGCCAACGTATGGTATGGTCCCAAGCGTATGTAACATACTTCTGTTAATACATTTTTGTTAATCATACCACTGTGTTTGTCTACATTATTACCGGCCTGCAAGGCCACAACACTTTTCATCAATGATAGTTATCGAGTTCACACCTACATGTGAGCTGATGTTTTTAATTTTATTTCGCGACCTCATTTCCACTCAGAAATATGAAGTTGAAAGGAAAAAAAAGAGATAAGTCGAACGAACGGAGAAAGACAGAGAGTAGCTTATACAAGCAAGTATCTTCTCACATCGTCTCACATACTTACAGCTTATTGACTGAAAGATGCCCATTGAAAGGTTTATGCTGGCTGCTGTATTTTTTCGCTCACCATTCGCCGAAACATGAGCATCTGTGAATAATCGAGTCGTACAAAAGTCATGGTTTTACTGCAGTTTTATGGAAGTTCGTTCCAGTGTTGCATTCGCTCTCTATGTATTACAAGTTAAACAGAAAGTATTCTTTTCAATCATGCTACATTTTTACTTTGTTGATTTGAGTGCACAGATTTTCAGTAAAATCGAACTGAATGCAAATCCAATAAATCCTAATAATTCATTGGATAAATGTATATATAAATAATATATACGGCATCCAATAAATATATGTAAAATATTTATTTAAGTCAAACAATTTATATACATATGCACTATGGTTATAGATACATAAACACATACACATCGAATACCTACTAGACGCTCTCCTCGAGGTTTGTCAGAACAACCTGACATGAAGATACTTCGCACTACAAGTAAACTATTCAAAATAACATAGTATTCAAGACTTAAATATGATCCTCTCGACATGGCTATATACTGGCTCATACGGCACTAAGCTTCTTCTTCTTCTTTCGTGTGAATCAGATGATTCTGGTGTTGGCATTAGTTTCCCCGATGTTTTTTCCAGTTAGAAATATTTCTGGAAAGACATTGGGTACTTACGGGAAGGACCACGAGAAGGTTGCCAACATCCCTAAGTGAAAGTGATACTGTGGAACTGACTGGATTCGAACTTGGAACACCTAGGTTTTCAGTACGTGTCGTTATCCACATAACCACCGTCACCTCCCAGCACTAAGCTTGATACTACACTAGACTTAGATTATTTTTGTTATGGAACAGGAAAGACGAAGAGACCACAAGAGACCACAAGAAAGATATGTTATAACATAATTAACTGGTCAATTGGGGAGAGGAACAGTAATGTTCTTCACTAATTCAACGTTTGAGAGGTATGGTTTGGTAGTTTTGTTTTACGGCATATCAACCCTTTTTGGGTTATTTAATGCCGAATCTGGTCATTATAGTAAAAGTTTTTATGCTTCAAGTTCTTTATATCTTCAAATGTTTAATCATCGTTTTTGGTTTGGTAGTTTTGTTTTACGGCATATCAACCCTTTTTGGGTTATTTAATGCCGAATCTGGTCATTATAGTAAAAGTTTTTATGCTTCAAGTTCTTTATATCTTCAAATGTTTAATCATCGTTTTTGGTTTGGTAGTTTTGTTTTACGGCATATCAACCCTTTTTGGGTTATTTAATGCCGAATCCGGTCATTATAGTAAAAGATTTATGCTTCAAGTTCTAAAAATAAAATAAAAAAGGGGAGGGAGAAAGGGAGAGGGGCTGTTGTTTTTGTTTTTGGTTTTGTAGAACATAATTAAGTTTTACAAAAAAAAAAAAAAAAAAAAAAAAACGTCAATGTAGGTGAATTTCGTCTCAGGGAGCCACAGGGCAGCCTGATCTGGTATCACCAGACGTTTGAGAGGTAAAGGAGAACTCCGATGACGATGTATCTCATATAGAGATTAAGTGTTAGTCCTAGGAACGAGCCCCTTTATTTCTGAGATCTGACTCAAGTGAAATGAAAAAAAAAAGAATAAAAACAAGCCGCGCGTGCGTGGTCCCCCTTTGTATGTGACTCGATGTGGCGAGTGTAAAATGCAATAAATTTGAGCAATTTGGGGCATTTTTAACCCCCTTTGACTCCCTGGGGGCGCGAAGCAGAATTTTTCTGAGGTCCAGGATGCTCATTTTATATCCGAAACAATTGCCTCTACATTTTGGCCAAGTTTCAGAAAAATTGAATGGATGGATCAAACGTTATGGGTGAAAAGGGTATTTTTTGCCATTTTGGGGGCTTTTGACCCCCTGGAGGCGCGAACCAGATTTTCTCCAAGGTCAGCAATATTTATTTTCTATTAGGAACAATTGCCTCCATATTTTGGCCAAGATTCAGAGAAATTGAATGGATGGATGAAAAGTTATGGGGCAAAAAATGTAAATTTTTGCCATTTCGGGGCCTTTTGACCCCCTGGGGGGGGGGGGGGCTAACCAGATTTTTTTCAAAAATCGGAGAATGTCACTATCTAACCTGACTAAAGTTACAGCTTCATGCAAAATTTCAGAGAAATTCAATAGATGGTCGCGGAGAAAAATCCGGACGGACGGACATGCCTCAAAACATAAGTCCAATAAAAGGGACCAATAAAAGTTAATGTCTGTGTGTTTGTGTGTGTGTTTGTGTGTGTGTGTGTGTTGATGTGTTCCTTATAGCTTAGAGTATCTACATAAAATTACAAAGTATATTCTTATGAAAAATTTACTGGGGAAGACAATGGAAACACTCTAGAATCTCTTCGTGCATCCTAAGGGAGCTACATGGGCATAACCCTTTAAAACTTCAAATATATTCTATTTTTATGAAATATTAATCATATATATATAACTTTCTGGGGAGTGCAATGGAAGTGTTTCCAAATCCCCAAGCACCCTCTTTACATAAGGGAGCTATAGGGACCGAAGCTCCTTTAAAACTTACACTAGACCCTATTTTGATAACCTTTATACCATAAGTATAAAATTATTCGGGGAAGACAATGGAAGTGGTCCCGAATCTTTACGTTACCCTCTATGTGCTCAAAATTTACGTGACCCCATCTCTAATGTACCCATGAGAACAGATATCCTTTTAAAACTTCAAATGTAAACCACATGTATAAGGAACTAATTCGAAGAGTTTTCCAATATTTCAGTTCCTTTCAGCTATATTAGGAGGCTAAACGCGAGGAGGGGGTCAGTAAAAATAAACATAGTAATATAGTGTTATGACTATAGTAAAAAAAGTTCATATTTGTGATCCTCAATCAATCCCGATCAACTACGGGTCTCCCTGCTCGTTAGTAATATTTCAACAATGCTTCTAAGAGACCAGAATATTTTATCAAGGGAGGCGCGATAGCGCTCTATCTCTTAATAGACTTTAAAAATGGCCTATGCTGAAAATCTCATTTCTTTGATCAATCATAACTCAAAAACCAATAAACCAAATTAGTTAAAACTAAACTTTGCACACAATTTTTATTTGATAGGTTCTATAAGTGTGTAGAATTTCAGCATCATTAGTCAAGACAACCCAGAGATCCAGAAAGGTCAGGCATGATTTTGTTTTATCCGTGTGTACGTATGTACGTGTGTGCCACCCTGTATCTCATCAACTATTTGATGGATTCAGCTGATTTTTGGCTGAGATAGAGATTCTAGGGTCTAGTTGATGGCATTTTAATTTCAGTTCACCATATACCTTAGTTTTCCAGAAAATTCCAAAAAACCTTTACAAAAGTAGTGACATTCCATGAAAAATGCCAATATACTGAAATCATATGCCCTTAACAGGGTTAAGATGAAAATTCATATACACTAAATGTACAAAAGCAAGGAAATTCCCAAATTTTTACACTTTTATTGTCATTAAGGGTATGCGAGCACAACAGGGCTATGTATTTTACTGGTAGGAATTTTTCTTCAGCGCACCTCACACACTTCATCCACTCATGCATAGAGATTTATACTGTAGTGATGTGATAATGAAATGGTTTGGTTGATATGTAGTCATACACTTAATGACAATAAAAGTGTAAAAATTTGGGAATTTTCTTGCTTTTGTACATTTAGTGTATATGCATTTTCATCTTAACCCTATTAAGGGCATATGATTTCAGTACACTGGCATTTTTCATGGAATTATGTATGCGCTTAGCCAAGGCTGGTCTACGTTTGCTGCTGTCGTCTATGAATTGTTCCTGCGACGAATAAAGTTCAGCTTTGGCAATGCGCAACTCTAACCGAATACACAGGAACAATGAATATGAATAAACAAAAAGGGACAGAAACCATCTTGTCATAACTTGCTCCAAAATATTGTTTACAAAAATATAATCCCTCTAAAAAAATGGTTACCCGGTTTTACTTTTGTTGTGGCCCTGTAAAGGGCCCGGAAGGAAAACACAAACTCGGGGTTTAGTGAAACAAAGTATATTAAAATAAAGAATATAATACAACAGATAACAATAGTGGGGGAGTAGGTACAATTATTTACTTTCTTTCCACCGCAGGAAGATGTGTCACAAAGCCGGAAGTTGGGGAAAGTCAAGCCAGTGCCCCTAAAAAAGGAGCACTCTGGCCTTTTAAAATTTGCATCGGTATTCCCTGATCGGGGCGCCTCAGGCAGTAAGCAATAAACTTACTCCACCCCAAAGAGGAAAGGCAAGGCCTAGAAGGGTTGGCCTCCTAGGACTAACCAGGACCAGTGCTTCAGCCCGATAGATAAAAGGCTACCGACTGGGGTAGTTACAACTCTGAAAGGCATGTGCTCCCAGTATTTATCGTGAAGTTAAAGTACCATAAAAAACAATTTTTTTTCAATATATGCATTAATAAGACTTTCTAAACAATATATTATTAATATTTAAACAATGCTTCTAACCGCCTAGAATATTTTACTACATGTATCTATTAGTTATACAGCATGGAACAACTCCATATCGCCCCCCCCCCCCGTTGTAGTCTAATGATAACATTAACTATAAGAATTTACTTAGAGAAAAGTTCTTTAAATTAGACAGACAGATAAATATACCGATAGTTCAGTTAAAATATTATAAGTTGACTTACTGGGAAAGGCACCACTCTCTTGTTAAGAAAACGGCAGAGTGTTCTTTGATTTGAGTAATACGAATGTAAACTCATTTATTTGAAAGATTTTGGTATTGAATTGGCCAACCGAACACTTACCGTAGGATTTAGTATGTGTAACGAGATTATAACTGGGGGGGGGGGTAGGAGTAAGTTAGGATTATACTAATTGTGACGAAACGTGTGCGAAGTCAAGTTTGGATTTTGAGAAAGAATGCGTTGATGAAATGCGAACACAATATTGTGAGATTTTAAAAATAAACAAAAGCTAGTTAGGTATACAGAAAAAAAAGTGAATGAATATAAAAACAAAAACAATTAGATAGCTAGCAAATGGAAAAACGTCAGAGCGAATTTTGTGACTGAACAGCGAATACGTGTCTTCGGTTCTGGCTCTCGCACCGAGGGGACTTCCACGGTAATGGAAGAATGTGATAAAACATTGTAACCTGAAATAAAGTGAGTGATCAAAATTCCTTTTGTGTTTTTCGAGTCTTCAATACTAAATCAGCCGACGAAGGAAGGATGCTTCCAGAAATGCGTGGAGATTTCTCCAACGAAAGGACAAGTAAGTGTTTCCTATTTCGTCATAAAACGTAGCACACTGGAAAGAAATCGGGCTAACCATTGTACAGATGTAGGACTTAGGAAAAAACTACTTCTAATACTGAATCCACATGACAAAGAAATAAAGCTGCGTTATATCGTAACTTTGCTTATTGAAATGCAAGTCTAAACACATGTTAAAGTAATCTTTTCACGACGGCCTTCCAATCTCAGACAAAAGGAGTGAATTATTGAATGTTATATACGCAGATGTCTTTCAGTGCACGCTCCCCTCATGGTCGAGTAAACCCGCCACTGTGATGGCTATGAAGTGCACCATTCTGCGCATGCATGTTTGCATTGCATGTTTCCTGATATCTTAAGTCTCCCTCTCCGCTATCTCCCTCCTTTCTCCCCCCTCTCTCTCTGTGACTAGCTTACTTCTTTCTATTTCTCTATGCAACTATTCCACTTTGCTAGTCATTCTCTTACACGTTTTCTCTTTCTCGACCTATCTATATACCCTGATCATTATCGCTATCTATCTATCTATCTATCTATCTATCTATCTATCTATCTATCTATCTATCTATCTATCTATAAGAAGCCACTTTAAATGAGATTAAAGTCGAGCACTGTTAGAGAGATTAAAAAATAGACATTAACCTAATGTTTCTGTTCGATACTCCGACTCTGTCGTTGAGTTCTATTTGACTGTTTTGATGTTTACGCATGTCGCTCTCAGCGTAAATATAACTTCATTTCTCCGTTATCACGTGACAACCGCCCATGGCAAAGAGATTAGGCGACCGGGTTCTGCGCTCCGTGACTGTCTGAGATTGTCATTTCCCTACACTGAGGAGAGCCGAAAGCTCGAAACGACGTCGTATGTAGATAAAAAATCATCATATAATTTAATATTATATATATATATATATATATATATATATATATATATATATATGAGATTAAAAATGGAAAAAGCGGAAGATCTTTGAGCTCAACGTTTCGCCCAACTGTTACGTGGGCTTTATCAAGAGCGAACGAAAAATGCTATAAAATGACTTGATAAAGCCCCCGTAACGATTGGGCGAAACATTGAGCTCAAAGATCTTCCGCTTTTTCTATTTTTAATCTCATACCGTCGGATGTGTTATCATTTCATCTATTCATATATATATATATACAGGGTGGGCCAAAATAAGGGTCCTATCTTTAAATTTGAATAACTTGAATTTGAATAACTTCCACAAAATAAAAGTTAAACTCACCAAACTTTATGTGTGTGTAGACTGACTCTTCCGAGATTTTTTGAAATAAACAAAACAAATTTTAGCCGAAAAACACTTCTTAAAACTTACAAAAACTAAAGTATTGTTTTTTACACTGTTTTGAGTTTTTTAAGCAAAAATAATGTTTTCTAAATGAGGGTACGTTCCTTAGGGCTAATACGGCTCATGCTTGCTTCGGAAGGGGTCCTTTACTTATTCTAAAAAAAAAAAAAATCAATAAATAAAAAAGTTATGAATTTTTAAAAATAGGACCCTTATTTTTGCCCACCCTGTATATATATATATATATATATATATATATATATATATATATATATATATATATATATATATATAAAATAAATAAAAACAAATGCTTAGACTTATGTAGTATTCCAAATAGACAAAAAACAACACCTTAAGAACAGAGAATAAAAGTGATGCCAATTAAGCCCATCAGATACCAATAAATGCGCCAGGTAATAATATTAGCTCTATGGTTAAGACTTTGGGTAAACGAGAGCTATTATGACAATTTCGAAATAAACAAAAATCATGACATACATTTTTGAGTATATCACATCTAGAAATTCCACATCAACACATTTTTTCTGTGTACGATCGTTTCTGAGACAAATGTTTACTGATTAACAAGTGTCATCATCAGTACAAATACAAAGTTTACTACAATTTAAAATCAACATAAATTCCGACGCTATAGCCCACACGGCCACTATCAACAGCCCGATAAACCAGCGAGAGATTACACCTATTAAAAGCAACAGTCAAGAGAGTGCTCAACTGCTGAAGGAACACACATTAAAGTTAGGATGACGACCGTGTTAATACTACCCATTACAGTGCCCAGCTTAGATTTTTTGAGCGACAAGTAATAATAGATATTTGTTTTTATCTACATACATTACGTTTCATCCTTACGGGAACTGTCAGGGGAGAGATAATTATTCATACCAGTCGCAGGAATCGAACCCCAGAACACGAGTCATGTTTCAAATTCAAATTCCAATGCTATAGCCCACACCACCACTATCAACAACCCGATAAATCAGCGAGAGATTAAACATTTTGTAGATCGATGACATCGACATGCCAGTGTCGAAGATTTTGTGCATGTCTGTATAAATAAAAATAATCATATATATATATAAGCTCTATTTGATATTGAGCACTTTTCATAAGCCCGGTTGAAATTCTTTAGATTCCTATCCTGTGAATGCTTACTTTACTTGGATTACTATATATATATATATATATATATATATATATATATATATATATATATATATATATGTATAAATGTATAAATATATATATATATATATATATATATATATATATATATATATATATATATATATATGTATAAATGTATAAATATATATATATATATATATATATATATATATATATATATATATATATATATAAAGTCTAGTGTAAACTTTATTACATGATCATTTATTTGCGTTTCAAGAATTAGACGTAACAACTGTTTGTGTACGATCGTTTCTGAGACGATATATCTTTATTAATATCGGTTCTCTTCATGAGCACAGGGTTTAGGCACTGTAATGTCCTTAACAAATAAAGGGAGATTACCGCAGGTGTCACAGGAGTTACGGCCCCTGGGGACATCCGGTTTTCGCTAGTCGGATATTCACCGAGCACCATCTTTGTTCGTTCGTTTCTCTCTCTCGTTAATCCCCATCCATCTTGCAACCTTGCCATGGTAATAACCGATATCTAGCAGGTATCGGTTACTTACTACTTGGACCATCACAGGCACCAATATATAAACATATATATTTATATAATATTATGATAAATATTTTTTAATTTCTGATTCACATGCACATGTGTTTCATCATGTTTCATGATTTTCCGGAATAATCAGTGTAGAGGATAATCGTTCTGCCGTACACACGATTCGAACCTCAGACCTAAGTCAACATTTCAAATTTTGTCTGAACCCCTAGAACTATGCGGCCAACCTAACATCCGCATTGAAAGTAAGAGAGTTAGTATTGATTTACTCCTCTCCAGGAGTTAAACACAAGGCCAGTTTTTATCTTACTCCCACAAGTAAGATGTGACCCAAGGTCGGGTTGGGAAAGTGGGGTTTAAAAATTGCCTGGTCAGCCCCGTCGGCATTCCCCGGTAGGGGCTCCTCAGGCAGTAAGCAATAAATTTATTCCTCCCCAAAGAGGGGAGGCGAAGCCTGGGAAGGCGGACCTCCTAGAACTGCACAGGACAGACCCATAGACCGGCGTACATCAAGCTCCGAAGGCCAAGACAATACCAGTCTATGGGGTGCAGTATCCATCGGAACAGATACTACACTTTGATCTTAGCCAAAAGGCCAAGAATGTAAAAATGCGAAAGTATGGCTCATTTGTTGTTGCTGTTGTTGTTGTTGTTGTTGTTGTTGTTCTTCTTCTTCTTCTTCTTCTTCTTCTTCTTCTTCTTCTTCTTCTTCTTCTTCTTCTTCTTAATCCGCCTCGTTAAATCGTCCTCTGAGTGAGGTAATTGACTACTTGTGCTTCTCTCTGTGTATCTCTTTTTTGGAGAGGCGGGACGAGAATATGATTTATTTTTCAGATTATGTGTGTGTGTGTGTGTGTGTGTGTGTGTCGAGGTGGGAGCGAGGGTGATGCGGGGTACCACGAGGCAGCCACTTCAGTAAAAGACAGAATGTTAATCAAACTGGATCGTCAATGCATTAAAGAATTAAGATCAGATTTTAAGGAGTTATTTGCCATCGATCAGAAATCAAAATTTTAAATATTTCGGGAATATAAATTAAAAAAAAAAACGTATTTGAAGAGAAAACGAATATAAATAAGAAAGAATCCAACGTGAAGATGCGTCCATTCAATCTGCGCGTTTAGCGATGGAAATGACCACCGTGACAGACCAACAAGAATACTGTTTCAAATTAAGCGTGATAACATGAAAAAATTGCTATTCGAAAGTTCTGCCTGACAGACTGACAGAAATATATTTGAAACTTAATTGTGACAAAGTTATTTTTAAAAAGTCTGGCAGACCGACGAAAATGTTATTTCAAATTTTATTTTATTTTAGAAATAAATTTTATTTTAGAAATAAATTTTATTTTAATTTATGAATAAATTTTATTTAGAAATAAATTTTATTTTAATTTATAAATACATTTTATTTATAAATAAATTTTATTTTAGAAATACATTTTATTTTAATTGATAAATAAATTTTATTTAGAAATAAATTTTATTTTAGAAATACATTTTATTTTAATTTATGAATAAATTTTATTTAAAAATAAATTTTATTTTAGAAATACATTTTATTTTCGAAATAAATGTTATTTTATTTTAGAAATAAATTTTATTTTATTTTAGAAATAAATTTTATTTTAGAAATAAATTTTATTTTATTTTAGAAATAAATTTTATTTTATTTTAGAAATAAATTTTAGAAATAAATTTTATTTTAATTTATGAATAAATTTTATTTAGAAATAAATTTTATTTTAGAAATACATTTTATTTTAATTTATGAATAAATTTTATTTAAAAATAAATTTTATTTTAGAAATACATTTTATTTTCGAAATAAATGTTATTTTATTTTAGAAATAAATTTTATTTTATTTTAGAAATAAATTTTATTTTAGAAATAAATTTTATTTTATTTTAGAAATAAATTTTATTTTATTTTAGAAATAAATTTTAGAAATAAATTTTATTTTAATTTATGAATAAATTTTATTTAGAAATAAATTTTATTTTAGAAATACATTTTATTTTAATTTATGAATAAATTTTATTTAAAAATAAATTTTATTTTAGAAATACATTTTATTTTCGAAATAAATGTTATTTTATTTTAGAAATAAATTTTATTTTATTTTAGAAATAAATTTTATTTTAGAAATAAATTTTATTTTATTTTAGAAATAAATTTTATTTTATTTTAGAAATAAATTTTAGAAATAAATTTTATTTTAATTTATGAATAAATTTTATTTAGAAATAAATTTTATTTTAGAAATACATTTTATTTTAATTTATGAATAAATTTTATTTAAAAATAAATTTTATTTTAGAAATACATTTTATTTTCGAAATAAATGTTATTTTATTTTAGAAATAAATTTTATTTTATTTTAGAAATAAATTTTATTTTAGAAATAAATTTTATTTTATTTTAGAAATAAATTTTATTTTATTTTCGAAATAAATTTTATTTTATTTTAGAAATAAATTTTAGAAATAAATTTTATTTTAATTTATGAATAAATTTTATTTATAAATAAATTTTATTTTAGAAATAAATTTTATTTTAATTTATGAATAAATTTTATTTAAAAATAAATTTTATTTTAGAAATACATTTTATTTTCGAAATAAATGTTATTTTATTTTCGAAATAAATGTTATTTTATTTTAGAAATAAATTTTATTTTAGAAATAAATTTTATTTTATTTTAGAAATAAATTTTAGAAATAAATTTTATTTTCAAGTCATTTTTAAAAAGCCTGACAGACCGACGAAAATGTTATTTCAAATTTAAGCCCGACAGACTGACGAAAATGCTATTTATACTCTTAAACGTGATTAATTGACAAAAATGCTATTTCAAACTTAAGCCTGATAAACTAACGAAAATGATATTTGAAACTCAAACTTGACAGACAAACGGAAATACTATTTGAAAAAAGCATGACAGACTAACAAGAATAGTATTTTAAATGTGATTGTGATAACCTAACGAAATTCTATTTCAAACTTAAGCATGACAGACTACGCAAATGTTATTTAAAATAAGAGCGACAGACTGACGAAAATATTATTTCAAACTGAAGCGTGACAGACCAAATGAAATTGTATGAAATTTCCGTTCATAAAAATGCTTGGATTCATCTTACTTTAGATGCGTCCATTCAAACTGCGCGATTAACGCTGGAAATATTATTTCAAACTGAAGCACCTACACTCAATCGACCGAATTACGGACTGAACCTCTTTCAAAGATCTGAGGAGAAATTTGAAAAAAAAAAAAAAAAAAAAAATTATACTCCGCCCATATAAGAGAGTGAACAGGAAGAATATGAATAAATTGGGTGTAGCACTTACGCTGAATTCTAATGCGAAGAAATGACATATTTGACAATATCGCCCTCAGTTGTGACGCAACGCCCCGTCCTCTGCCACCATCTTTTCACTTAAATGATTAAAATGATAACATAAAAAGTCGCGGAAAGATCAAGATGGACGAGGTTACATAGAAATGACATAAAAATAGAAACAAATCTTTAATCGTGAAAGCCAAGAGAACAGCACCAACCAGACCTCCACTGAAATGTTGCAGAATGCTTTTTTGTTTCATTCTTTTGAATTTACTCGTAAGTCACCGCTTATCAAGGCCAAAAGGCCAGTCGAGGATAAGTATTCATGAGATTGTTACTTGGCGATTGCTATGGTGTGATGTTGAGTTACCCTATTTCGGGTGTAGATGGACTCTTCCAGAGACCATGAATAGAGTTACGACTAAGTGTCGTGGCAGCCATTGGTGGCAGTCACAGCCACTGTATCGGACGCAGACTTTCTGTAACATACTATTTCTGTACTTCTGTAAATACACTCTTGCAAATATACCACCGTGTTGTCTTGATTCTTATCGGCTAACAGCGATGAAACTCAATTTGATAGAATTGGAAACGATGGGCGAAATTGATAATTTAAGTAAAACGACTCGACAAGAATTTATTAACATTGGACTTTTCAATGACCATGTTGTAGTCAGCTGAGAAGCAACCCCGTGGTATCGTGTTCTACAACTGGGAAGTTCTTGGGAGTAAACTGGAACCTTGGGGAGGATTATTGCCCCTCAAATTTCGGAGAAACCCAAAGGTCGTCGCCAGTGAGAAATGAATGTTAAACGGCTGTTGCGATAATAGAAAATGATTTACAACGGTTATCGAAAGAGGCGGAGACCGCTTGAAGTCTGGGGAGACTTTTTGTCACTCAGACTCCAGGGAACACTACTTGTTATTGCCAGTGAGAAATCAATGATAATAGCTCGTGTGCGAATTCATAGTGAGTAAAAAAAAGAAATAATAACAATAATAATAATAATAATAATAATAATAATAATAATAATAATAATACTAAAAATACTACTACTACTACTACTAATAATAATAATAATAACAATAATAATAATAATTATAATAATAATAACAACAATAATAATAATAATAATAATAATAATAATAATAATAATAATAATAATAATAATAATAATAATAGGATTCGGTTTAACGTCTGTTTTACATTGACTTCTAAACTAACGCATCTCTGACCAGGTCCTTATTTATTCCTATTTATCCTCCTATTTATCCTCCTCCTCCTCCTCCTCCTCCTCCTCCTCCTCCTCCTCCTCATCATCATCATCATCATCATCATCATCATCATCATCATCATCATCATCGGTTCAACGCCCGTTTTAGACGTCTTTAAGAAATATACTTACCAACTAACCTATCTCTGGCCAGATCTTTATTTATCCCTCTTTCTCCCAAATCAATCTGGACCCTTCATAGCCTCTACGAAAGAAGAACCTAGGTACCTAGATAAAAGAACTAGGGAACTAATGAGCATCAGTCCCGAAAGTTGATACTCACCGACTCTATGTAAAAAAGAACAAAAAGTGGACTAGGACTCATAAGTATTGAAGATTGTCTAAGCAATGTGATGAAATACATAATACAATAAAGAGAGGCTGATGAACACCGCCCAAAACACAGTCAAGTTCAACAATACCAAACCCTGGCGGAATAGTAAAATATGCATTATATATAGGGAAAAATATAAAAAAGATTTCGATTGTCATGGTCGATAGCACTCTTCCCGAGAGTTCACCGCTTAAACTCCTCGGCCTTTTTTTAAAATATAAATCACTCCAGACAAGGCATAAAGCCATTTGATGTAAAGAGCTAAAAAATACTACTTCAATGGTAAAAACCTAGCCAACGATAATTGTTAAATGGATAGATTCCAACCCAGAAAACAGCAATTCTTTCCCCTTTGTCAGAAACATCGCATAAGGGAAGCGAGAGTTACGAGGCTGCCGAAAGTAAACCCAATGTCTACTTTCCTTGACATCCTCAATCAATATGAAGTGAAATATGTAAACAGAAGATTCTGCCAAGTCTGCTGTAAAGAAGTAGGGTCTACTTCTTTACAGCAGACTTGGCAGAATCTTAGAAAACTTCGCAAACCTGCTAGTAACCTATATAACGATAAATCAACTTTAAGCTCGTACATTGAGTATTGTTGCCATATCTTGACTGGTGCTAAGGTTGGATTTGCAGGAATCTTGTATTTTTCTAGCTGTGTGGGCTAAAGCACCACCCTGTGTCCATACATATTTACCATCTGGGAAATTTGCTTTAAAACATGGCGATACCTGGTATCTCAGTGTCTTGTAGTGCGTATTAACATCGATCTTTTCATCAGCTTTGTAGTATCTTATAGGCATTTTCTTTTCATCAGAAGCCACAACACTAAAAACTTGAGCAGGATGTTTTATTCTGAATGCCTCGGGTTAGTCGCAGCTGTTTTACGATAGATATATCATTTCTGCGGTTCAGAACAGCATCGACATTGAAGACCTTTTCATCTAAAGAGATAGTTATAATTGGGGACTTTTTCTTGAAACATGTAATGATTTTATTGCACTTTTTCAACCTCTTTTTCCTTTATAGCTTTTGTCAACAAGTGTTTTGATGTTTTTGTGTCAGATTTACACTTCAAATCATATTTTGCTGCATTTCTAATGGCCTTGTTTTCAACAAGTGTTTTGATGTTCTCGTGTAAGATTTAAACTTCAAATCATATTTTGCTGCATTTCTAATGGTCTTCTTGTCAACAAGTGTTTTGATGTTCTCGTGTAAGATTTAAACTTCAAATCATATTTTGCTGCATTTCTAATGGTCTTGTTGTCAACTGCAAGTTCAATTGCAATTTTTCTTATGAATTTGGTTGTAGCCTTTAGGCTTTTCGATTCGAGAGCTTTAATAAAAGTGTTGGAACAATTTTGTTCATTCTCCCACTTCCAGACGTTCTATTCTTTCCATTATAAACAGTCTATATGTACACTCCAACTATTCTTAAAATCTCTTTTGGTGTGAGGAGTGCATTCAGCAAATCACATACTCCTTGACGTTTGTTTTATCGATTACTTATATATGCAAAACCTTTTGAAAATATAAGGAAATAGTGTGAGGTATGATTATGACATCACTATATACTAAGTTTCCAAACGATTCACTTAGTAGCTGTTGAGCAAACACAACTTAACAATAATTGTAAGTTTTTGGTTGCACTGTAATTATTTGATTTCGATGTTTCTTGTTATTATCTGTTAGATACTTGAAATGTTCTAACCTAAACTAGTGAGACTCCCTCTACCTAGACTTTATCTATTAAATGATGCGTTTTGATTTGTTTCGTCAACTAAAAACTGAGAAAATAAGCTTGGAATAAAAGACAGCTTGGAAATAAATAAAAGAAAGACGGGAAAAAAGAAGAAAATGCAAGCGATATAGAAACAAATAAAAAGAGAAGAGAGAGTGAAATATAAAAAAAGATAAATTAAAAGAAAAAAAGAATGAAAGGAAAGAAAAAGCAAAAGAAGAAAGGGAAAACATGGAATAACAAGAAAAATAGTAACAATAGAAAGAAAGATAAAAAAGAGAAAGAAAGTAAAAAGAATGAAAGAAATATAAAGCAAAAAAGAAAGGGAGAACATGAAATAACAAAAAATAGAGAGAAAGAAAAAAGAATGAAAGAAATGAAAAGCAAAAAAAGAAAGGGAAAACATGGAATAACAAAAAAAAAATAGAAAGAAAGAAAAAAGAATGAAAGAAATGAAAAGCAAAAAAAGAAAGGGAAAACATGGAATAACAAGAAAGAAACGTGAAGGCCATTTTGACGACGAGTGGCACTCCAAAGAAATCAACCCTCCCAGGCTTTACGTTTTTCTTTAACGCCCCTAACGAGCAATGCAGATGGAGCTTCTCAAGCATTTTTGTACGCCTGAGTCTCCATCCTCTTGTGCACTGGTTTTTTAATACCCACTTTCCGGCCTTGTGTCACACATTCCCGTGGTGGAAGAAGGGGGGGGGGGGCTAAAAATAAAAAGAAAGAGGAAAGTTTAAATGTGAAATAAAATGATAAATAAAAGAAACAAACAAATTCAAAGCAAATATTCATGTTATCCGATTCTTCAATCTGACAATCTTCGATGTCCATGAAGATTGGATAACAACGCACTTAACATCTGCTGCTCAAATAAAAACACCATTTTTTTCTCTATTTTTCCTTTTTACACAAATCATTTATAACAAATGTCGTCCATATTTTTAATCAAAATTTAATATTTGACGATTTCGGTCGCTTAAGTGCAACTATACATCTGCCCATCTATAATAAAGACCAATGTGTGTGTGTGTGTGTATCTATAAAATATTTATACAATATTTGTACAGCAACATTACTTCTAATAAAGCCTTCCGTCTGTCTCGGGGGATAATGTGGTTCTGCGCCTCAGATCAATATGTTGTCGAATTGCAGCGACTGTAAAGACCGATTCGGGATCGACAGGATCTATTGAAGTTGCCACAGATGTAGATGGCTCTCATTTCCTTCCACTGTCGGTCTCTCCTCACCTCACTAATCTTGGAATATGCCTTCTGCAAATACTAGACCTATACAATGTTTATCACATAGGCGCGAACCCCGAACACAAATCGCCACTGATTCGTAGTCGGTGATCTTAACCAAAGGGCCATCGTCAATTAATTAGTAAATATAGAATAACTTTAACTGTAAATAGCGACACGTGGCCGTTATTTACCAGGCAGCTCAGAGTGATCTTACGAACCGGTGTTCGGATCTCGCATATAGCTATTAGTACTGCTTGTTATTAAAGCTACTCGAAAGTGCCCAGCCCCTATATATATATATATATATATATATATATATATATATATATATATATATATATATATATATAATTTTATTGCTAGCTACCATATTGCAGAATGGTTCTTGAGTGTAGTGTTTAGATAGTATTATTATTATTATTATTATTATTATTATTTAAAAAACATTTTTTTTGTTTTAGTTTTTTTTTTTATATATATATATATATATATATATATATTTTATCATTATTATTGTTATAATTAATGTTATTTGAGATGCAAATTATAATATCATACGGTAGTCTTAAGGGTAATATATTATTATTATTATTATTATTATTATTATTATTATTATTATTTATTTATTTATTTATTTATTTATTTATTTATGTATATATTAGTGAAATTTTAAGCTGAATTATTTCGACACTTGATTATTGGGGAAATGGTAGTTTAATCAGTACCATTGGAGAGCCATGAATATTATAACTGTCCTGTTTTTAAACAGCTGATGATCCCCGTGTTAATATAATACGCTTAAGGTCTCCTGTTTTTGTTTCACTCTTAGATACTTAACCCCCCCTTTTATTCTTTTGATTTACTTATATTTTCATATATTTTTTTATTTATAAATTTTCAAACGAATGTTAAGTCTGCAATATCTTGGATTTAGTTAGTTTCTCTGGGAATTTAAACTACATTTAACTTTTTTTTTTTTGTTTTTTGTTTAAAATGACTCAAAGCTTCTTTAGACTATATATATATATATATATATATATATGGTTTCATCAACATACGTATAGGTATTATTATTTTGGGAATCGTCAGTGTAGATAATCATTATTCATACCGGTTGTCGGACTCGAACCCCGAAACATGAGTCATGTTTCAAACTAAAACTCGAACGTCTTAGCCCACACGGCCGTTATCAAAAAGCCGGTAAATCAGCAAGAGATTACTCCTATTTACTAGCCGCCGTCGTCAAAATGTTCGATTACTGAAAGGAACATGCATTGAAGCCACGATAACGGCTGCGTTAATACTACTCACTACAGAGCTCAGCCTAGATTATGGGACGACAAATAATTATAAATACTTTCTTTTACACACACACACATATATATATATATATATATATATATATATATATATATATATATATATATATATATATATATATATATATATATATATAAAAGTCCAAGGATGAATCCCTGGGGTACACTAGCATTTATATCATGTTGCTTACATTAGCGACCATCAAGGACAACCTAAATCTGTCCTTTGGTTAGGAAGGATCTAATTATATTAAATATTTGTCCAGTAATACCATATGAGTGAATTTTAAAGAGAAGCTCTTTGTGCCAGACCTTGTCAAAGGATTTGGATATATCAAGCGCTACCGCCCTAGCTTCACCTGCCTTGTCCAGTGTATGATATATGCGTTCAGTAATGATCGTTAGGATATCCGCAGTAGATCGTGATTGTCTAAATCCATACTGATGGTCAGAAAGAAGTTTAGAATTAACTAAGGGCCGGACAATCGCTAGATTGATTAAGGATTCAAAGATTTTAGCAAAGATCGGGAGTAGATTGATTGGGCGGTAGTTTAGAGGATCAGTTCTATCATCAGAATTCTTGAAGACTGGTACCACAAAGGCAATTCTCCAGCTAGCAGGAGAGCAAGATTCAGCAAGGCATTTGTTGTAGTTTGGAGAGGACAGGGGCCAGTTCAGCAGAGCATTTATTTATTACTATTGCTGGTATAAGATCAGGGCCACACTCTTGCGAGGTGTCAAAGTTTTTTATGATGTCCCTGGCCTGAGATGTGGTGATGACCAGGATTTCTTGTGTGGCTTTGGTCCGCAATAGGAATTTAGGGAGGGGTGGTTAGCAGAGTCCAAAGTGGTGTTTGAGGCGAACCACTGGGCAAGTAGTTCAGCCTTATTAGTTGCTGTGCAAACTACATCATTATGGTTTGATAGCGGAGAATTGTTGATTTTCCATTGTTCAGCACACTATTACAAATTTTCCAGAAATCGCGAGTACATAATTTCTGTGACTGAATGCGTTTTTTTGTGTTATCTCTGTATACCTTCCCTTTGCTTCACCTATCACTACTTTTCAATCATTTCTTGACTCTATAAATTTATGTCTATTCGCAGTTGACTTATGGCGGCCAAATTTACGGAATGCTTGCTGCCTCTTAGCAATGGCATATGCACATTCCGAGATGAACCATTGAGGAGAGCGGGGTTTGCTGAAGAATTTTCGCATAGCGACATAAGCTTCAATGCCTGCTTTGACTCATTCAGTTTACTCATTTCCACACTGATCAGCAGGGAGTTAAAAGGTTTCACTCCATGGAGCGTCGCTGATGTGATATTTGATAGGATCAAAACCAGCCTGCTTGAAGTACCTCGTTGTTTTGAGCAACGGCTCATCAGCTTTTGGATGAGTTTTTAGCGTGATATCAATCATTACCACAAGGGCGTTTGTATTTGACCACTTTCTAAGCGGTAAAAGATCATGCAGAAATTGCTTTGTCGCCATTAATAGGACGTGTTTTTAATATATTTTTATTATTTTTTACGTACATGATTCTACTTAGAAATGGAAAAATACAAACGCTGTTACTATCGCCAGTAAAAACAATAACAAATACGAAAGCTATATATCTAGCCGATAGAAAATCGTACATTTTCCGGGCTAGGCGTCGTGGTCTGGAGGAAAGGCTTCAGACTACAAACACTCAGACAATTTTTTCGAGGGTTCGATCCTTGTCTAGGTTAGCCATGCTGATGACGGCTGATAACCAGCAACATATGTTATATATATTTATATATATTAAAGTGTGTTATACCTACATACGACGTCGTTTCGTTTTTTTTACTCTCATCAGTGCAGGAGTGGCGGTTGCAAAAGGTCGCAATATATATATATATAAGTGTACATTAATTTCAATTATTGTCTGTGATGATTTCTTGGGTGTTAGGCTCGTGATTCTATGCTGAATCTACGACCGCTTGCGACCGCTTGCAACCGCCGCTCTTGCACTGATGAGAGTAAATAAACCGAAACAACGTCGTAGTAGGTATAACAGACATTAATATATATATATATATATATATATATATATATATATATATATATATATATATATATATATATATATATATATATATATAAACAATAACAAACATTTATTATTTGTAGCTCCTAGAAAACCCCGTCTAGTAGAGCACTGTAAGTGTAGTATTAACACAGCATGACGTCACTAGCTATATGTGCATCATTCCGTTCATTAAAGTCGAACGCTCTATGACGTCAAGCCGCCGTATAAAGTGTTAAAATTATCTCCGTTTATTCGCTGTTCAGCCTTGGCCGAGTGGTTAAGGCGTCGGGATTTGAGCTGCAAAATACTCGTAATCCGCGGTTTCGAATCGCATGACCGGTAGTGAATAGTCATATCTCTATGCTGATGAGTCCCGATTATTAAGGACGAAACGTATACGTACATAGATAATAAGCAATAACACACACACACACACACATATATATATATATATATATATATATATATATATATATATATATATATATATATATATATATATATATATATATATATATATATATATATCAGACTCATTGGATCCGTGGAAATCTTGAATTGAGTTACATACTAAACGAACAAAAAAAGTAAAGATTTAATTCAGATAAAAAAGCAGCATATTTCATTCGATTCGACTTTTTTATTAATACGAATTACAAGCAAATTCTGTTTTTGTCACTCGGAGACGATGAAATCAATTCGCCGCCATCTTTCTTTGCGCCGTCTTTTCTGTGCAGCGCGTCTCATATCATTTGCTCATTTCTATTAGTTGCGATCACTTCCATCTCGAAGACCATCGACACACATCGATCCGAGGGATTCTTCGGGAAAAACAAGGAAGATAAGATTTTATCTGACACGTCTTTTATCGACCGACCAATATATGAAACTAGAAAAAATGGTCATCCATTGAGCGCGGTTTAGATTGTTTGAATCAATAAAAAATTGAGTTTGCAAAGCCAGGTAAATATAAAAAAATAAAAAGACTAAATCCAAAATAAGCCTATTTCTCTCTCTTTTTTCTCTCTCTCTCTCTCTTTCTCTCGCTCTCTCTCTCTCTCTCTCTCTATATATATATATATATATATATATGTATATATATATATATATATATATATATATATATATATATAAGATAAATAAATAATTTATTTTTAACAACATAAAAATGCGTTGTCCTGGTTTTTAAAAATATTTTTTTTCAAAATAGTCTCCTTATATTTTCCATTTCATCAACGCTTCCAAGTGTGGACTTTTCATTCTAATATATATATATATATATATATATATATATATATATATATATATATATATATATATATATATATATATATATATATATATATATATATATATATAATATTTATATATATATATATATATATATATATATATATAATATTTATATATATATATTTGTTATTGTTTATTATCTATGTACGTATACGTTTCGTCCTTAAATAATCGGGACTCATCAGCATAGAGATATGACTATTCACTACCGGTCATGCGATTCGAAACCCCGGATTCGCTACCCTTATATATATATATATATATATATATATATATATATATATATATATATATATATATATATATATATATATATATATATATATATATATATATATATAAGAAATAAGAGTGATAAACATGTTCGAATGTCCAAATTTATTTCAAATTTCGATTGTTCAATGCAAGGTGTATTCTGTAATAAACCAGTGTTTATTGTTCTTTCCTTAAGCCAAGGCTTTTCAAAGATCGAAAGCTTATCATCAGAGGAGAAATACAGATAGATAAGTTGGCTGTAGAAAAAGCAAGTTACTATCGCTCTAGCATCAGTCAAACCTCTAAATCCTATACTTTGTTAATTTTGTTAAACCTCGCCAATAACTATCCCAATAACAAATCCTCCCCATTGCACCAAATGACCTCATCAACCATAGCACTTTTGGTAAATTAAGAACTAACATCATTCCCCCTACATCCCACCGATCCTTAACCAATCTTGACCATTATCCACGCTTAGCATTATAGCTCCAATTCCTCTTTGCTTCATCTTTACTCCAAATCTCCATCTTCTTCTGTTTGCCAACTTACCCTATAAACACTATCTTTATACTTGCTCTATCTCGTATATTAAGCTTAACCTTTTCACTATTTACTAAAAGTTTACTTTTGATTTATATTTGATTATATATATATATATATATATATATATATATATATATATATATATATATAAATAAAAATGGAATAAAGAATAAGCAATTCAACAACTAACAAAAATGCTTCCTATTTCAGATATATTGACGATATTTTAATCTTTCTACCTGATAGTCATAAAATAGAAACATTAGCACGAGCACTCAACAAAGTCGAACCTTCCATTAAGTTCACTTTCGAAAGTGAACAAAACAATTCTTTAGCTTTCCTTGACATTCTCATCCTCAAAAACAATAACAGCCTTTCATTTCAAGTCCATCGCAAACCAACCAACAAAAATGATTACTTACATTATTATTCACATCATAATAACTATATAAAAAAATAGCATGATAATCGGTTTTTATCTCAGGGCTCTGCGTATTTGCAGCCCTGAACATCTCTCTCAGGAATATAATAAAATAGAATCCTCTCTCACTACTTTAAAATATCCCAAACACGTCATTCTTTCCGCTAAAAAGAAAGCGTTTCAAATACATCTAAAAAAGATAAAAAATACTAATACATCTCCTAATACAACACAATCCATATTAAGGAATGTTTTCCTTCCCACTAACTCTCGTAACACACATCTCTTTTCTTCGCTTTCACAACATAGTTTTAGAATTATCCAAGCTACCTCACTCACCATCAAAAACATTTTACAAATGCATAAAAACAAAAATAAAGTCCTTTCATCACCCACTACAGCTGGAATTTATACTATTCCCTGCGCCGACTGTGGAAAAATATATTTCGTTAAAGAAACGAATATGTGAACATAATCGTGCCATAAAAACGGCGATACCTCAAATGCACTATGCACTCATATGATCTCTTCCGGCCACCTCTTCAATACCCATAAGGCAATCCCTATCAAACATATCCATGACACCAAACTTCGACGTCTCACAGAATCCTGTCTGATCCTATGTCATAAGAACACCATTGCCCAAAGACAAGGTTTCTATAATATTGCTTTTCCTTCGGCTAGATCGATTTTATACGAGATGAATCTAAATGAATACGACTCTGGCTAACTTTTAACCCTTGTCTCTCTTCTTCCCTTTCCCCTCCTCCCCTGCCTCCTCCTCTTCCCTTGTTTCGTCCCTCGACGTTCACTGCTCCAATTACTACTAATCCTGTTGACTTTTGACGTTCTCAGCCCGAATTCAATCAGCAGGCGATATCTAAGCACTGATTTTCTCTCTCTCTCTTTTTTTTTTCTTCTTCAATAGTTTTCGACAACGACATGTCGATTTACCTTTTCTCACGTTTGCTCTCGCTTTCTCTTCTTCTTCGTTTCGTCTTCTTCAACTGACGTTCTAAAGATACTGTTTGATTGGTATCTCTTTCTTCTTCTTCCTCTTCTTCATCTTCTTTTTCTTTCTCTTTTCATAACATTCCTCGCATTCCTTTTTCTCCCCGTTTTGTTGTTCTCTACACGTGACATTTTCTTCCAATCGCATTCTCTGTATGAATTTGAAAACTTTTCCGTTTTGAAATAAAGTTTATTAACTGATCGAAAATGGTCGTATCTACGGCCGAAATATCTCGGTGGAACTTTACAACATGAGTTTTTGAGTTTATTTTTGTTAGTTGTTGAATTGCTTATTCTTTATTCCATTTTTATTTTTACATATTGTCTGAAACATTGTTTCTTTTTTCCCATATATATATATATATATATATATATATATATATATATATATATATATATATATATATATATAAAATCATATTTAATATTATTTACCTACGTACGATGCCGTTTCGAGCTTATTCCTCTCATCATAGGGCGTTAACCCGGTTCACAGATACACCTTGAATCAGTAACTGTTCACCTAGTCAGCGTACTGAATTAGGTCAAAATACAATGAGAAATGGTGTTATATCGATTTAAAAAAAAAACGGTGCATTCCTGAAATGTCTCTTTGGAAAAAATATTGACTGGGAATTAATTGAGTTTTATTTTATTTATTATTTATAGTTTTGTGTTTTAAGAAGGTTTTTATTTCATTCTACTAAGTATCATATTTTTTTTATAATTGTTGTTTTGTACTTTTATTTAAAGAAGATCGGCTAAAGATTGAAAGACATTTTTGATGTGTTGAAAAATGAAAAAAACACCAAGGAGGTGGGGCGTTGAAATTAGTCGATTAAGTAACGAAAATTATGAGATAAATATTATATCTTTAAATAATAATAATAAATTTCGCTCTAAATAATTTACGTGACTAAAATAGGAATTAACCATTTTTCCTTTTTATTCCCAATCGAGTGTGTCCTTTTGGGAGAGCTGGATTTCAAAAGAAAAGAAACCTCTCTCGACTGGGGCAATATTTATAGGTTAATTCTTATCTCAGTCACGTAAATTATTCAGAGTGAAATGCTTGATTTTTACTTTTTAAAGGTAAGCTAGCCTCTTTCTGAATGTTTATAAAGATGGCAACTATATTTTTATGATCGAAACGAATTCAACTGATTTTAATTTTAACCCTGTGTAGTAAATAAAAAAAACATTAAAAAATTTCAAACATTTAAAAAATTAAAAACAGTAATCTAGCAAGTTTTATCGTGAAACGCCAAAGTTAAAACCGTTAAGAAAAATCGGCACTTCTGTAGTATATATGAAGCAGCAGATTTTCTGTCCTTCTACTGAACATAAAGGGAGGTAATTCAACCGGAAGTGATTTTTTTACAACATAAAAAAAGAAATGCAAGACTGATTTGTTTTTGGGTAACAATTAACAATTTCTTTTTTTTATTATATGAAGTAAAAAAAAATTTTAATGAAAAACCCTAACCCTAACCCTAACCCTAAACCCTAACCCTAACCCTAACACTAACCCTAAGAAATCAGGCGGTGTGCCTGTAAAAAACTATTGTTTTTTGCGGCTGGTACATTAAATTACCAATGTCTCGAAGATTAATCTCATTTAACTCCATTTTCTAAATACTAAATTCAACTTCCGGTGAATTCTGAATGAATGGTACTTGGAGAAAAAAAACGGAACTCTTCAATTTCGATTTCTTAATCGGCAGCTGATTCATATATACTACAGAAGTGCCGAAAAATCGTACAAATGAAACGCCGAAATTAAAACATTTGTATCACTTGTAAGTGTAAGAATATAACGACATTTTATTTATTTATTGGTTAAAAAAATATTTCTTTGATTGAATTTGATGAAATGTATTTTAATTTTTTAAATTTTGCATTAAATTAGCGAAGGGTGGCCACTAACTTATGAATTAGCCGGCTCGAAGGAAGAGTGATGTTTACATTTGCAAGGGTCACGTGACCCCGTGAGAATTAATGAAAAAAATATTTATTTGTTTAACGAATAAATAAATAAATAAAATGTTTTTGTTCACACGTAGAAATATAATTTAATGAAATATTTTTATATGCTTACAAAAAAAAATAATTTGTGACAATGACGTCATTTCCGAAAGAATACATAAGAAAACTACATTGCCTTATTTGTAAAACATCTAAGCGATCGACTTTTGAATAAAATGACTTTAATTAATTGTATTAATAATTTTTTTTAATATGGAGGAAAACATTCTAAATACATATGTAAATTTAAGAACACGAGTTATAAGTGTATATTTGTGAATATTAATTGATTAGAAGTTTAAAAGCAATTAATGATGTAAATTGGCAAAAACGGATAGGTTTGGGCGAGTTTTTGTATCAGTATATGTAGAAGCTGACAGAGTAAGTAACAGTACTCTTACGGAGTTTCGGCTTCAGTATTGGAATTATTATTAAGCGCAGTGAATTCTAAGTGTCCTGTGATTGGATGAAAATCAGCCAATCACAGACCACTGATTCAATCTCTCTAGTCTCGCTGCCGTCAACATCGTCCCTTCTCTGCTGTGGCAGGTGCGAGCGGGCACAGGCTTTTTTTAGCGTATATAATACGCACAAAGCCCTCTTGATGTTCTCAACCACTCTTCACAGCATCCTGTTACAAGACAACTGGCATTTTCAGTGAGTCCGCAAAGGCACTTCTTTTGCAAGCAACATTCTCTTTCTTTCTTCTCTTGTTTTATCCATATAAATACCCTTTCTTCATCTACCCAAGTTGTTTGTTATCTCTGTTCTTGTCTAGTCACGTTTATATGCCACCAACTTTTCTTCCAGCGGACTACAGTCTTCGTCCTTCATTTTAACGGGAAAAATCCCAACATCAGACAGACAAATACATAAACTCCTCCACCACCACCATCGTCATCGTCATCGTCATCATCATCATCATCATCATCATCATCATCATCATCATCATCATCATCATCATTTAAATGGAATGGTACATAATTAAATAATAAGAGCACCCTGGAGAAAGAGAATTCTGACCAAATAAAAATTGACTGGGCCGTCGACATTATGCGACAATTAGCAAAAAACTAACCCCTTCTCAAAAAGAGAGCTGGAACAAAAGAAGCGGGAAATAGATCACATAATTCTGAAGAATACATGCCATAATAGTATTTATAGAAAAGACTGAGACTAGCAACATCACGTCTGTGTGAGAGAGAGAGCAGAGACGAAAAAAGTGTAGCTCCAATCAAATTACAGACATGTTTCTGCACCTGATCAAGAATCCTCAAATGGAACAGAGATTCACCAGCCCAAATATGACAACAGTACTCTAGTACTTACTGTTTTACACTGTGCTACTTTGAACTATCATCTCAATATTCTTGAGGCGTTAGTATTTATAATTCTCGACCTAACATATGTAGACACAAAGTACTGAAACATCAGTTGGTATATTAAGTCCGTGAAACCGAAGGTATCGATGGGCGATTAAACTAATCGATTGTCTTTTTGAATATATATATAGATATATAATTCTTGATTTTACTTAGTAGAAAAAAATCCAACAAACTGTTCGATTACTTAATAATAAGAGCAAATAATATTAATAATAATTTTAAAGCAAAGAAATTAAATAAGTTTTCAAAGTTAGCTCCCAAAATGCATTAGACGGAATGTTTGAATTTACTCCAGGAAGAAATTCTTATGATTTTTTTTATTTTTAATTTTCTTAATTACGATTTTTTATTCTTATGATTTTTAAATTTTTAATTTTCTTGATTACGATTTTTCCAAGTCCGTTTTGGAGATTTTTTTCGAGAGTGCCCCACCAATTAGAAAAAGATAATAAATATATTTTTTTTAAAACAGAGAACTTCTCTCAGAAGGTCACCCACTTCCTCAAAAATCAAATAAGGCTTAAGAAAGCCAGTGAGCGGTTTATAATTATAATTTAAACTGAAGAAAACCCAGATATATTTTCGACTTGGTCCGCTCTCTAAGCTTGGAATTTCGAGAGATAGATAGATATTTATATTTATATAGATATAATTATATTTATATTTATATAGATAGATAGATATTTATATTTATATAGATATAATTATATTTATATTTATATATTTATATTTATATTTATATAGATATACTCATTCATGCATTATTTGGCTGATACAGACATGGACTAACCAGAGCGAAATGATTTCACAACAAAACAAATATATTTATATAAAATATTCAACCATCAAAATCTGAATATTTTGAAGTGATCATATTGGCCAAATATATTCAATAGACACTTAATTCCCGAACTTTTCGCGTAAGAAAAATAAATTACGAAACTAACCAAGTTTGTACCACTTTAGTTCAAATTGGTGAATTGCACGTTTCTAAATGTCTGTCTAGTAGTAACATTTTCACCTATAATAAAACCACTTCAGTATATTACAAACATTTACATAATCTGATTATGAAGAGGTTTGGTTCTAGAGTATATTCAAACATTTACATAATCTGACTATGAAGAAGTTTGGTTCTAGAGTATATTCAAAGATTTACATAATCTGACTATGAAGAAGTTTGGTTCTAGAGTATATTCAAACATTTACATAATATGACTATGAAGAAGTTTGGTTCTAGAGTATGCTAAAACATTTACATAATCTGACTATGAAGAAGTTTGGTTCTAGAGTATATTCAAACATTTACATAATCTGACTATGAAGAAGTTTGGTTCTAGAGTATATTCAAACATTTACATAATCTGACTATGAAGAGGTTTGGTTCTAGAGTATATTCAAACATTTACATAATCTGACTATGAAGAAGTTTGGTTCTAGAGTATATTCAAAAATTTACATAATCTGACTATGAAGAAGTTTGGTTCTAGAGTATATTCAAACATTTACATAATCTGACTATAAAGAAGTTTGGTTCTAGAGTATATTCAAAAATTTACATAATCTGACTATGAAGAAGTTTGGTTCTAGAGTATATTCAAACATTTACATAATCTGACTATGAAGAAGTTTGGTTCTAGAGTATATTCAAAAATTTACATAATCTGACTATGAAGAAGTTTGGTTCTAGAGTATATTCAAAAATTTACATAATCTGACTATGAAGAAGTTTGGTTCTAGAGTATATTCAAACATTTACATAATCTGACTATGAAGAAGTTTGGTTCTAGAGTATATTCAAACATTTACATAATCTGACTATGAAGAGGTTTGGTTCTAGAGTATATTCAAACATTTACATAATCTGACTATGAAGAAGTTTGGTTCTAGAGTGTATTCAAACATTTACATAATCTGACTATGAAGAAGTTTGGTTCTAGAGTATATTCAAAAATTTACATAATCTGACTATGAAGAAGTTTGGTTCTAGAGTATATTCAAACATTTACATAATCTGACTATGAAGAAGTTTGGTTCTAGAGTATATTCAAACATTTACATAATCTGACTATGAAGAAGTTTGGTTCTAGAGTATATTCAAACATTTACATAATCTGACTATGAAGAAGTTTGGTTCTAGAGTATATTCAAACATTTACATAATCTGACTATGAAGAAGTTTGGTTCTAGAGTATATTCAAACATTTACATAATCTGACTATGAAGAGGTTTGGTTCTAGAGTATATTCAAACATTTACATAATCTGACTATGAAGAAGTTTGGTTCTAGAGTATATTCAAACATTTACATAATCTGACTATGAAGAAGTTTGGTTCTAGAGTATATTCAAACATTTACATAATCTGACTATGAAGAAGTTTGGTTCTAGAGTATATTCAAACATTTACATAATCTGACTATGAAGAAGTTTGGTTCTAAAGTATATTCAAACATTTACATAATCTGACTATGAAGAAGTTTGGTTCTAGAGTATATTCAAACATTTACATAATCTGACTATGAAGAAGTTTGGTTCTAGAGTATATTCAAAGATTTACATAATCTGACTATGAAGAAGTTTGGTTCTAGAGTATATTCAAACATTTACATAATCTGACTATGAAGAAGTTTGGTTCTAGAGTATATTCAAACATTTACATAATCTGACTATGAAGAGGTTTGGTTCTAGAGTATATTCAAAAATTTACATAATCTGACTATGAAGAAGTTTGGTTCTAGAGTATATTCAAACATTTACATAATCTGACTATGAAGAAGTTTGGTTCTAGAGTATATTCAAACATTTACATAATCTGACTATGAAGAAGTTTGGTTCTAGAGTATATTCAAACATTTACATAATCTGACTATGAAGAAGTTTGATTCTAGAGTATATTCAAACATTTACATAATCTGACTATGAAGAAGTTTGGTTCTAGAGTATATTCAAACATTTACATAATCTGACTATGAAGAAGTTTGCTTCTAGAGTATATTCAAACATTTACATAATCTGACTATGAAGAAGTTTGGTTCTAGAGTTTTTTCTAAAGATTTACATAATCTGACTATGAAGAAGTTTGGTTCTAGAGTATATTCAAACATTTACATAATCTGACTATGAAGAAGTTTGGTTCTAGAGTATATTCAAACATTTACATAATCTGACTATGAAGAGGTTTGGTTCTAGAGTATATTCAAAAATTTACATAATCTGACTATGAAGAAGTTTGGTTCTAGAGTATATTCAAACATTTACATAATCTGACTATGAAGAAGTTTGGTTCTAGAGTATATTCAAACATTTACATAATCTGACTATGAAGAAGTTTGGTTCTAGAGTATATTTAAACATTTACATAATCTGACTATGAAGAAGTTTGGTTCTAGAGTATATTCAAAAATTTACATAATCTGACTATGAAGAAGTTTGGTTCTAGAGTATATTCAAACATTTACATAATCTGACTATGAAGAAGTTTGGTTCTAGAGTATATTCAAAAATTTACATAATCTGACTATGAAGAAGTTTGGTTCTAGAGTATATTCAAACATTTACATAATCTGACTATGAAGAAGTTTGGTTCTAGAGTATATTAAAAAATTTACATAATCTGACTATGAAGAAGTTTGGTTCTAGAGTATATTCAAACATTTACATAATCTGACTATGAAGAAGTTTGGTTCTAGAGTATATTCAAAAATTTACATAATCTGACTATGAAGAAGTTTGGTTCTAGAGTATATTCAAAAATTTACATAATCTGACTATGAAGAAGTTTGGTTTAAGAGTATATTTAAACATTTACATAATCTGACAATGAAGAAGTTTGGTTCTAGAGTATATTCAAAAATTTACATAATCTGACTATGAAGAAGTTTGGTTCTAGAGTATATTCAAACATTTACATAATCTGACTATGAAGAAGTTTGGTGCTAGAGTATATTAAAAAATTTACATAATCTGACTATGAAGAAGTTTGGTTCTAGAGTATATTCAAACATTTACATAATCTGACTATGAAGAAGTTTGGTTCTAGAGTATATTCAAACATTTACATAATCTGACTATGAAGAAGTTTGGTTCTAGAGTATATTTAAACATTTACATAATCTGACTATGAAGAAGTTTGGTTCTAGAGTATATTCAAACATTTACATAATCTGACTATGAAGAAGTTTGGTTCTACAGTATATTAAAAAATTTACATAATCTGACTATGAAGAAGTTGTGTTCTAGAGTATATTCAAAAATTTACATAATCTGACTATTAAGAAGTTTGGTTCTAGAGTATATTTAAACATTTACATAATCTGACTATGAAGAAGTTTGGTTCTAGAGTATATTCAAACATTTACATAATCTGACTATGAAGAAGTTTGGTTCTAGAGTATATTCAAACATTTACATAATCTGACTATGAAGAAGTTTGGTTCTAGAGTATATTCAAACATTTACATAATCTGACTATGAAGAAGTTTGGTTCTAGAGTATATTAAAAAATTTACATAATCTGACTATGAAGAAGTTTGGTTCTAGAGTATATTCAAAATTTACATAATCTGACTATGAAGATGTTTCGTTCTAGAGTATATTCAAAAATTTACATAATCTGACTATTAAGAAGTTTGGTTCTAGAGTATATTTAAACATTTACATAATCTGACTATGAAGAAGTTTGGTTCTAGAGTATATTAAAAATGTACATAATCTGACTATGAAGAAGTTTGGTTCTACAGTATATTCAAACATTTACATAATCTGACTATGAAGAAGTTTGGTTCTAGAGTATATTAAGAAAATGACATAATCTGACTATGAAGAAGTTTGGTTCTAGAGTATATTCAAACATTTACATAATCTGACTATGAAGAAGTTTGGTGCTAGAGTATATTCAAAAATTTACATAATCTGACTATAAAGAAGTTTGGTTCTAGAGTATATTCAAACATTTACATAATCTGACTATGAAGAAGTTTGGTTCTAGAGTATATTCAAACATTTACATAATCTGACTATGAAGAAGTTTGGTGCTAGAGTATATTCAAAAATTTACATAATCTGACTATAAAGAAGTTTGGTTCTAGAGTATATTCAAACATTTACATAATCTGACTATGAAGAAGTTCGGTTCTAGAGTATATTCAAACATTTACATAATCTGACTATGAAGAAGTTTGGTTCTAGAGTATATTTAAACATTTACATAATCTGATTATGAAGAAGTTTGGTTCTAGAGTATATTCAAAAATTTACATAATCTGACTATGAAGAAGTTTGGTTCTAGAGTATATTCAAAATTTACATAATCTGACTATGAAGATGTTTCGTTCTAGAGTATATTCAAAAATTTACATAATCTGACTATTAAGAAGTTTGGTTCTAGAGTATATTTAAACATTTACATCATCTGACTATGAAGAAGTTTGGTTCTAGAGTATATTAAAAATGTACATAATCTGACTGAAGAAGTTTGGTTCTACAGTATATTCAAACATTTACATAATCTGACTATGAAGAAGTTTGGTTCTAGAGTATATTAAGAAAATTACATAATCTGACTATGAAGAAGTTTGGTTCTAGAGTATATTTAAACATTTACATAATCTGACTATGAAGAAGTTTGGTTCTAGAGTATATTCAAAAATTTACATAATCTGACTATGAAGAAGTTTGGTTCTAGAGTATATTCAAACATTTACATAATCTGACTATGAAGAAGTTTGGTTCTAGAGTATATTAAAACATTTACATAATCTGACTATGAAGAAGTTTGGTTCTAGAGTATATTTAAACATTTACATAATCTGACTATGAAGAAGTTTGGTTCTAGAGTATATTCAAAAATTTACATAATCTGACTATGAAGAAGTTTGGTTCTAGAGTATATTCAAAAATTTACATAATCTGACTATGAAGAAGTTTGGTTCTAGAGTATATTCAAAAATTTACATAATCTGACTATGAAGAAGTTTGGTTCTAGAGTATATTCAAACATTTACATAATCTGACTATGAAGAAGTTTGGTTCTAGAGTATATTAAAAAATTTACATAATCTGACTATGAAGAAGTTTGGTTCTAGAGTATATTCAAACATTTACATAATCTGACTATGAAGAAGTTTGGTTCTAGAGTATATTCAAACATTTACATAATCTGACTATGAAGAAGTTTGGTTCTAGAGTATATTCAAACATTTACATAATCTGACTATGAAGAAGTTTGGTTCTAGAGTATATTCAAACATTTACATAATCTGACTATGAAGAGGTTTGGTTCTAGAGTATACATATATTTTCAACTTGTCGGCTTATATCTGACGCTGACCAATTTGTATCGTCTGGCGACCATGTTTACAAACTCAATATATTCAGTGAGACTGAATTGTAATTTGCTTAACTTGTTACGTAACAAGTGCCGTTGTTTGAATGGGAAAGTTTGCCTGACATCTAAGGGTTGGAGGTGATCTCAGAACGGAAGTCGACGAAACCACGGGGCCTGAGGACGGAAATTTTCCTGTCTTTTTCCTAGTAGATGGGGATGTGTCCAATGCGTCGTCGGTAATGGTGGAAGTGGGGAGTCGAGACAATCTTTCTATCTATCTATCTATCTATCTATCTATCTATCTATCTATCTATCTCACGCAAGTACGAAAGTCACCCATTTCTCTGATGTTTTTCTGTGACTATTCTTCTCTTTTTTCATAAACCTTGACGATAGTTAAATGGATAACGACATGGGCTGACGTCGGCATTCCCCGGTAGGGGCGCCCCAGGCAGTAAGCAATAAACTTACTCCTCCCCAAAGAGGGGAAGCAAAGCTTGGGGGGGGGGTGGACCTCTTAGAACTGCACAGGACAGACCCATAGACCGGCGGAAATCAAGCCCCGAAGGCGAAAACGATACCAGTTTATGGGGTGTAGTATCCATTAGATACAAATTATTTATTTAAAAACTATAGGTTACATATTTCAGAGACGTACCATGATTTTATTGACATAGATTGATCTTTTATCGTTTAGAAAACGCTGTTGGAGTCCACTTAAATTACCAGCGACTCACGAAATGAAAACAAATCGAAGAATGGTGTTAAACGAATACCGGTAACATCTTCCGGTGAACACGTTCAGGCGTCCCTTTTGAAGAAAGTACCGAGTTAATAGGAACGGGCTGTACAGCCTCCGTCGAAAGTGTTTATCCAGGGTTCGTACTCGCTATTTATCTAGATATATTACTAAAATATTTATATAAATTAGGGAATTACGTCAGTAATTAATTTTTTTAATTTATTATAGAGTGGGGATTCTTTGCGAATTTATTTCAGGCAGCAGAGCAAATCTGAGATGGTTTTCTGACTTACTATTTGCTTTCTTCCTCCCCTCATCACTTGAAATATTTGTTCGAGCGCTAGAAAAAAGGCACGTGTTTTATTCGCCAACTTTTGCGTAACGAGATAGAAGTATATATGAGAAAGGAAGGATGAGAGTAATTCGACGTAATGGGAAATGAAAAAGGAAACACCAAGAGATATTTTTTATATATTCATCAACGTTTCGTCTTTATTGTAAGACTTTCTCAGGATGATAATTTTAAACTTGCATGACTTTTTTCTTAAAATTATCATCCTGAGGAAGTCTTACAATAAAGACGAAACGTTGATGAATATATAAAGAAGTATATATATATTTATTTATATGTATTAACATACAAATAAATACACATTTATCTTTATTATAGAGTGGAGTGCACGTGTGTGTGTGCGCGTGTCCATGTGTGTGGGGGTTTGCTTATGTGTGTGTTTGGGTGTAGGTGCCATGCTGTGTACAGTACGCCCAGGTACTTGAATAAAAACAACCTTACAGGAGAAGATCCGATTTGCTGTCATGAAATTGAATTAGCGCTCGATTTTCGCTTCTAAAACTTCGCGAATTCATTTCTATTTATTTTATTCGTCGTCTTTTTGTAACGAGATATTCCTTAGATGCGCCATTTAATTTGCGCGCTTAGCGCTGAAAATGTAATTTCAAAATTTCTATTTCTAGTGTGGTATGTCCTTTTCTCGGCCTCTTTCTCACATAAGAGACGTTGCTAGTCTCTCTCTACTCTAATATTATATTCATGTTAGCTGCTCGACTGAGCTTCAGTCTCTGGTATTCCTCGTGTAAAACATTCACAGCGGAAACTCGTCTCTATTAACTAATTTTCCATATATATATATATATATATATATATATATATATATATATATATATATATATATATATATATATATAAATTATATTAGATCCTATCGAGATATGCTGAAGCTCAATATAGTGAATAGAGCATTTATACATGAATAATGAAGTCATGAAGTAGATAAAATATATATATAGTTTACAAGTTTATTAACTCATCAAGTGTTCAAACAAGGAATAAAAATACAAACTGACCTTTAAGCCATGGCTTTTCCAAATGACGCTCTTATCGTTAAAAGGTCTGCCCAATAGCAATTAAATATTAATTAATTATTAAAAGTGAATATCTTGAAGAGGCAACAGTATACAGTATACTTTAAGGAAGTTTCCTTTCTTCATTTGTGTACCTACAGCTAAGCGGAACTTCCATGAACAGAGTTTCTTTCCAAGAACTGTCTGTCTGTGGAATGCAATATCACGGGGCTGCTTCTCAGCACACTACAGCATGATCGTTTTCAAGTCCAATGTTAACAAGTTCTTGGTGAGCCGTCCTCTGAAGTAATCAAATTCTGCCCGGATCCAATCGATCGTCTGCAATCCCCATCATCCTAACACTAATCCTTACCTCTTGTCCTCGAGTGGCCTTGGGCTTTGATGAGTGGTGGCTCGTTAGCAAAAAAGAAAAACAACAACAAAACTTAAAAGTGAAATCGGCAGAATAATTTATTCAGATTTCTTGAGATGAATGAAACATATTTTTAGGATTTCGAGTGAGGGGAATATTGTGTTCGATTATAAACGCAGCGATTGTTACGCATGCGTGAATAATCATTAAAATACACAACAGTACTACTACTACTACTACTACTACTACTACTGCTACTACTACTACTACTACTACTACTACTGCTACTACTACTACTACTACTACTACTAAGAAGAAGAAGAACATAAATCACTCGTGAGACTGTATACCTCCCCTGACAGCGTAAGGATGGGCCAAATTCTTATTTGGCCTTTACTTTTCCATATTGTGTGAAGTATTCTGGAAGTTATATCATAGAAAACTCAAAAACTATTCATCTGATGAGGCCACAATTTTGCAATGTAGTTACTGTCATTAAAGAGCATCAGATCGATACATCAAATTGAAAACAGAATCGGAAGTTGAACTTCCGTCCAAATTTTGACCGTGACCGAAATACTCAAGGTCAATCTCATCTATGATGCGGGACTTCATTGGCTACCATATGGGCCAAGCAGCGAGTCTCTCTGTTACCAAGATATCTCAGAACTAAATCAGTTCTCAGTTAGACCAAGACCAATATTTTAGCCAAGTTTGGTGACGATTAGTCAAGCGATTTGAACGCGGGGCTGTACACAAACAAACAGTTACAACCTCGACATAAATGATTGCTTCCGCGTTTTCGAAGCAATTCAAAGAAGAAGAATATCTGACCCGAAACTAAAGCAACTAGAATCTTTAGCAAAGGCATTCGAATGGAATGATCTAGAAATTGACTTGGGCTACGAAATGGCCTCTTTCGTTTAATCCGAAGACTCAGCTCGTATCTTTCAATCGTAGGTGTGCCCCTTTTCTTCCTGACATTCTCATGGATGGTTCTGTTCTTGAGTAGAAATCGACTCTGCCAATTTTGGGTCTTTCTTTCTCATCAGATCTTTCTTGGAGTTCATACATTAGATCAATGGCGCATTCTGCTGCTCGTAAAATCGGCTCTCTCTATCACTCGAAACACTTTCTGACACCTGACGATATTCTTTCTCGTTATAAATCTACTATCAGACCATGTATGGAGTAATGCTCTCATATTTGGGCTGGTGAATCTCTGTCTCATTTGAGGGATCCTGATAAGGTTCAGAAGCGTATCTTTAATTTGGTTGCCCCACTCTTTCTTCTTCTTCTCTGCACGCCCCCCCTCTATCACACACAGAGATGTGATGTCGTTATTCTCATTCTTTTTTATAAATAATATCATGCTATGTCTTCTACAGAATTGTCTGTTCTATTCCCTGCTTCCTTTCTTCATGTTCGTTTGACTTGTTGGTCTAGTGGTCTTCACAGATTAGCTGTTTTTATACCGCTGACTGTTTTCCCCTTATCTATAGCCTAGGTCTTTTCAAGATTAGGGTTAATAGGCATCTCCTGTCTTTGCGATAATCATCTTTTGTTATTTTTTACTCCGTATATCCCGTTCCTTCTTCGCTCACTCTCTTCAAAGATAGAATGATTCCCACTGTGGTTTGCGTCCTGGCGGTTAGGGTTAGGGTTAGGGTTAAGGTTAAGGTTAATAACCGTAGGGTTAGGGTTAGGGTTAGGGTTAATAGGGTTAATAACCGTAGGGTTAGGGTTAGGGTTAGGGTTAATAACCGTAGGGTTAAGGTTAGGGTTAGGGTTAATAACCGTAGGGTTAAGGTTAGGGTTAGGGTTAATAACCGTAGGGTTAGGGTTAGGGTTAATAACCGTAGGGTTAGGGTTAGGGTTAGGGTTAATAACCGTAGGGTTAGGGTTAGGGTTAGGGTTAATAACCGTAGGGTTAGGGTTAGGGTTAATAACCGTAGGGTTAGGGTTAGGGTTAATAACCGTAGGGTTAGGGTTAATAACCGTAGGGTTAGGGTTAGGGTTAATAACCGTAGGGTTAGGGTTAGGGTTAATAACCGTAGGGTTAGGGTTAGGGTTAGGGTTAATCACCGATCCATGTCTTACGGTCCATCGACCCGCGGTGTTTAGAAAAATAAACCATGAGAAGATCCAAGTACTATTAAATTAAATTAAAAATAAACAAACGTGTCAAGTGTTTTTCCGCTTTGCCATGGCTCTGTTACACAAATCAAACATCTTTGTCGCCCAAAGAATATGAGTTCCGGGTAGGCTGTAAGCTGGAAGGAACAAAAATAATGAATCGAAATGGGACTTACTATTTATTTTTTCTAAAAGTCTTACATAACAGCAAGTGTTGTGTTGGCTGTTTGTGTGTTGTCCGGATGATTATTAAAAATCATTTATTTAGTATGTAAGGAAAATCTTCTCTTTGTCAAAAATAATAAACACCAAAGGAAACATCCGTCTGTGTAGATAATTCACCATTTTGGTGAATTCTCTACACAGACGGATTTAAACATATATATATATATATATATATATATATATATATATATATATATATATATATATATATATATATACATATATATATATATATATATATATATATATATATATATATATATATATACATATATATATATATATATATTTATATATATACATATATATATGTATTTATATATATATATACATATATATAAATATATATATATGTAAATATATATATATATACATATATATATAATATAAATATATATATATAAATATATATATATAAATATATATATATATATTTATATTATATATATATATATATATATATATATATATATATATTAAGCGGCGTCGAGCCTGGCCAGTACTAATTGGGTGACCATTTGGGAATACCAGGTGCTGTATGTGCTCTCTGCTTATCTCGGCATTATTTCCAGTCGTCTTGTATTACTACTTGTCATTGGAATCAAGCAATGCCCACTCAGGAGAGTGGTTGTTGGGATTGCGCAACCCTTGCAATTAACAATTCACGCGCGGGCAGCCCCTGATGGGGCACTCATACGTCGAAATCGACGGGAGAGACCATCATATATATATACATATATATATATACATATATATATAAATATATATATATATATATATATATATATACATATATATATATATACATATATATAAATATATAAATATATATATATATATATATATATATATATATATATACATATATATACATATATATAAATATATATATATATATATATAAATATATATATATATAAATATATATATATATATATTTATATTATATATATATACATATATATATATATATATATATATATATATATATATATATATATTGCTGCAGAGTCAAAGTTGACATTGCATCTGGGTTCGAATCCTTCGGCCAGCAGTAATTATCATCTCTTACTCTGAATATTGAATAAGCATTAAACATTGGTGTCTGTAGGTAATAATAATAATAATAAATATTATGTACAAATATTGTATATATATATATATATATATATATATATATATATATATATATATTTATTCTGTAGGTTGTTTATATAGTAGTATATTACTAAAAGCAAAAAACGCTACAATCACCAATAAAAACAATTACATAAAAATACATGAAATATTTAGTTGATAAAAATGGTACATATTTCCAGGCAAGGCGTCATAGCCCGGAGGTAAAACGCCAGACGATAGACATAAATTGTCCAAGTAAGCTATGCTAATAACGGCTGTGAGCCAGAAACACGTGTCCATGGATTATATTTATGTACGTATAAATTAATAATAAATATATACATATAATTCGATAATTTATAACACGATTTTCTCATGTAATATACACGTACTCTCGTATATATATATATATATATATATATATATATATATATATATATATATATATACGAGAGCACATGTATATTTTTACATGATAACATCGTGTTATAAATTCCCTTTCCTAAGAAAATGTAATTTTTGTAATAATATCAAGGTTTTTATTTTTATTTTCTCATGTTTGCCGTAATTTAATTACATAAACAGAATTTCCGTCTCATCTTGGCAAAGATTTACACGGATAAATTTTTTTGTTAGAAATGTCAATTTGGAATCTAACAGAATTTTAAAACGAAAACAAAAGATGAAACTTATCTTTTGAGCTTATGTAAGTAAGAACTGGAAGATCCTTTATAGGTAGATTAAAAAGACTAACACATCCTTACGGTAATAGGTTTATTATGTTGGGTTTAATTTTAATTAACTCCTGTTGTTTAACTGTTTCGAAGTCTCCTGAACTCCTAACTCTAAAGCTCGAATTCTCTCTCTTTAACTTTTGTTTTAATTCTCTCTACCTCTACCTCTAACTCTGTCTGTCTCTCTTTCTGTCTCTCTTTAACTTTAAAAAAAATGTGTATCTCTTATTAACTCTCTCTCTATCTCTCTCTCTTTCTCTCTCTACCTCTCGCTCTAACTCTGTCTGTCTCTCTCTCTTTCTCTCTCTCTACCTCTCTCTACCTCTCTCTTTAACTCTGTCTGTATGTCTGTCTGTCTCTCTCTAACGTTTATTTTAATTCTGTATCTCTCTTTGACTCTCTCTCTCTCTCTCTCTCTCTCTCTACCTCTCCTTATAAAAGTTTTCGAATGTCCAAACCAACGCACATAACCAACGAACGCTAACCCATAGGTAAGTTTAACTATAAATAAAGCGAACACATTGAAAGAACATCACACGAGCCCAGTAGAACTGAAACTGTCCCAAATCCCATAAACTACCCTCCAACCACAAGTTCACACACACGTGGTGGCACCAGCCGCGGCTGATATCACACAAAATGACCACGAAATGTAACAGAGAATTGAAAGACGTAGGAAGCAGAGCATTTACCAGAAATCTACTAGACAGGTGCGAAGGACCATAGGAAGGCTCATTGTTACAAAACACAAATTTCAGAAAATGCCAACTAGTTAGCAAGAAATTAATAGTAAACGACTGTTTCGATAACACAACATGATTTGCAATGATTATCGAAAATACGTAGAGAGATGGAAACCAGGGGACGACTGGTTGTTACTCACATTCCAGAGAACACCACGAGTTATTATCGATGAGTAATAACTGAAAATGATTTGTGTGAATATCTCTAGTGTTTAAATAATAATAATAATAATAAAAAGAAGAAGAAGAAGAGGAAGAAGAAGAAGAAAATAATAATAATAATAATAATAATAATAATAAAATAATGATAATAAAATAATAATAATAAAAATAAAATAATGATAATAATAATAAAATAATAATAATAATAATAATAAAATAATAAAATAATAATTATAATAATAAAATAATAATAAGAAAGTAATAATAAAAAGAAGAAGAAGAAGAGGAAGAAGAAGAAGAAAATAATAATAATAATAATAATAATAATAAAATAATGATAATAAAATAATAATAATAAAAATAAAATAATGATAATAATAATAAAATAATAATAATAATAATAATAAAATAATAAAATAATAATCATAATAATAAAATAATAATAAAAATAAAATAGTAATAATAATAATATAAAAATTATAATAAAATAATAATAATATAATTATAATAATACAATAATAATAATAATATTAAAATAATAATAAAATAATAATAATAATAATAACAAAATAATAATAAAATAATAATAATAATAATAATAATAATAAATAATAATAAAATAATAATAATAATAATAATAATAATAAAATAATAATAAAATAATAATAATAATAATAATAAAATAATAATAATATCATTGATAAAATACTACTACTACTACTAATAAAAAATAATAATTGTGATAATAATAAAAATAATAATAAAATAATAATAATAATAAAATAATAAAAATAATAAAAATAAAATAACAATAATAATAATTAAATAATAAAATAATGATTATAATAATAAAATAATAAAATAATAGTTATAATAATAAAATAATAAAATAATGATTATAATAATAAAATAATAATAAAATAATAATAATAATAAAATAATAATAATAATATAACATAATAATAATAATAAAATTATAATACTAATAATAATAACAAAATAATAATAAAATAATAATAATAATAAAAATAATAATAAAATAATAATAATAATAAAATAATAATAATAATAAAATAATAAGAATATTTATGATGAAATACTACTACTACTAATAATAAAATAATTGTAATAATAATAATAATAATAATAATAATAATAATAATAATAATAATAATAATAATAATAATAATATTATTAACCAAAACAAGAACATAGCTACAAAAAAGACACATGAAAAGAGAAACAAAATCACTACTTAAGCCGCACAAAACAATCAGAAAAAATTTATCAGACTCAAAATAGACAAGGCGCAGAAAACCAGAAAATCTTGACTCTGTGGACAAGCATACGAAACGGTAAACCACATCATAACGGAATGTAGTAAACTAGCATAAACGGACTATAAAAACAAACATGTCTAGATTTGGAGTGTCGTCTCTTGGGAATTATGCAAACGCCCGCACTTTCCACGTGCAGACAAATTATAGACTCACAAACGGAACATATAAATATAAAGGGAGAAACTTATCCAAGCAAGAAGACTGGATATAATAATGGTAAATAGGAGAAAGTCGCAAGTAGTAGATGTTCCAGCAGAAATCATGGTAAATTGAATGAAACAGAAAGTAAAACGATGGAGCTGGCCGGAGAGTTGAAGGGAATATGGTACGTGAATAAAAGTACCGTAGTACCAATAATTATTAGAGCACTAGGAGCATTTGTGAGTTGAGTTTGCGATAGTATGATAGTTTCTATGGTAGTGAAATTTACCTGGTGCTCGCTCTATGTAAGCGAAGAATTTATTGAATCTTTAAAAGTATGTGTGAGTTAATCAGAGATAGCAGTTTATCCGTGCTAATGAATTGCTCGTCTGTTTGTTTGCGAAATTTTCTAGCGGGATGCTGTTTTTTTGCTATTTTTTTTACTGTTTTTTGCTATTTTTTTTACTGTTTTTTGCTATTTTTTTATACTGTTTTTTGCTATTTTTAAAACTTTTTTTTGCTATTTTTTTACTGTTTTTTTTCTATTTTTTTAATGTTTTTTGCTATTTTTTAAACTGTTTTTTGCTATTTTTTAAAACTGTTTTTTGCTATTTTTTTTACTGTTTTTTTGCTATTTTTTTTACTGTTTTTTGCTATTTTTTAAACTGTTTTTTGCTATTTTTTTAACTGTATTTTGCTATTTTTTGCTATTTTTTGCTTGTGTTTTGTTCCTTTATGAGTGCGATGCGGATGCTTATTGTCTGATTTAAAGTTTCACACACGTAGTTAATATAGTAGATATTTTAGCTGATTCAAAAGAGATTCTAGCTGAATCAAAAGAGATTCTAGCTGAATCAGCAAAGATCATATAGATTCTAGCTGTATGAAAAGAGATTCTAGATGAATCAACAAAGATTCTAGCTGTATCAAAAGAGATTCTAGCTGAATCAAAAAAGAGTCTAGCTGTATCAAAAAGATTCTAGCTGAATCAGAAGAGATTCTAGCTGAATCAACAAAGATTCTAGCTGAATCAAAAGAGAGTCTAGCTGAATCAACAAAGATTGTACCTGAATCATATAGATTCTTGCTGTATCAAAAGCTTTATCAAAAGAGATTCTAGCTTAATTAACAAAAATCCATCCTGAATCAGCATAGATTCTAGCTGTATCAACAGAGATTATATCTGGATCATATAGATTCTAGCTGTATCAAAAGAGATTCTAGATGAATCAAAAGAGATTCTAGATGAATCAAAAGAGATTATAGATGAATCATATAGATTCTAGCTGTATCAAAAGATATACTAGATGAATCAACAGATTCTAGATTCTAGCTGAACCAAAAGAGATTCTAGCTGAATCAAAAGAGATTCTAAATGAATCAACAGAGATTCTAGCTGAATACACAAAGATTCTGGCTTAATTAACAGAGATTATAGCTGAATTAGCAATGAATATAGCTGAAACTAAAGCTGCGATAATGTGTTGGGATGAATTGTTTTGTCGTGGAGTCTTGACGCATTAGTTTCATTTGGTTTCATTCTGGCTAATCATGCGACTGGCTCAGCTTTTATGAATGATCACATCGAACATTCTAGAAGAGTTTTACTATCACAGCTAATATGCTGATTTGCCAATTCTTACGTAGCTGTTCTGTTCGCACATGCGCATTGACAATTTTCTCAATGTAGTTTGTCTGATTACACCTTGAATGTGGTTACGACAAATCTTTTCGTTAGCCATAAAATTGGGAGCTTTTTTTGTCACATAGTGTATAATTTCAAAAGTCACAATCATTTTTATGCATTTTTCTCTTGTTAAAATTTCGAATCGATTCGAATTGATGTTTTTAAAAATATGCGCGGTAAATCTAGTACCGAAATTAGATGCAAATTTTGTCTTTAATTTCATTATGGAAACACGAAAGAAAACGAAGCAAATAAAAATTTAACATTTTCAAAAATGTATATATATATATATATATATATATATATATATATATATATACAGGGTGATTCATAAGTCACTTCACTTAGCTATTTAAAATGATTACCATATGAAGCACAAACATACTATCAACTTTTCATAATTATTATCTTACTCTGTAATTACTGCTATTTGTTATTTTCAATTTGTTCGTTTATATATTTGTTTCTATATATATTTATTTCATAATCAATCAAATATGCCACAAAGAGTCGTAAATTCCTTGCAAAAAAGAATGGAGTTATGCATGCAGAACTAAGGGGGAAATTTTGAAAATTTGCTGTTATTTTAAACTCCCATAAATTAATTTATTGAATAAACTTTCTGTTTTGTATTACCGTATTTTTTAACTTTAGAATTTCAAAAATAAATAGCTAAGTGACTTATGAATCACCCTGTATATATATATATATATATATATATATATATATATATATATATATATGTGAATAAGTGCGACATTGTTTTCCATCTATCCTATCTATGTTAATATTAAAACAGGTAATGCTTATTAAATTCTAATGCCACACGAATATTTTGAAATACAGTTTATTTTTATTGTTCTCTCAAAACTCTCTCAAATAGATCTTGATATTGCTCATTTGCATATGTATTTTTTTATAGTTTCTGATAAATGACTATTCTTTAATATACATTTCTAATTTTGATTGCTATTTTTTTCTATACAAGCAATCGTTTTGTCTATTGTACTGTTAATATAATTATTAATAAAATTAAAACGATTTCATGAAAAAATAATAATTTCCATGTAAACTTCCGGCATTAGTAAAACGTTAACTGTCTCAGAGATGTGGAGAACATGTACTACACTTTGATCTTAGTCAAAAGGCCAAGAATTTATTTAGGCTGGTGCATTCCTCGGAAACATTCATTTCTATATTAAATGAAAATTACATCCCTCGGAATGCACCACGGCTTAGGCATAACGCCCGTTGTGGAAGGGGGGAAGGCGGGGGTCGGGGGTCTTTGTGACATTTAAAGCCGACGCCTGTCGGCATTCCCCGATAGGGACGCCTCAGGCGATAGCAATAAACTAACCCCTTCTCAAATTGTGAGAAGGTAAAGACTGGGAGGGTGGATCTCCTAGAACTGCACAGGACAAACCAACAGACCGGCGGATTCAAGGCTCGAAGGCCAAGACGGTACCGGTCTATAGGGTGTAGTATCCATCGGAACAGATACTACACTTTGATATTGACCAAAAGGCCGAGAAACTATAAAAATAATGTTTTTGTGACTGCTTTTGTCATAAGACCGTCCTCTCAGGAATTACTTCCTCCGTTTTTAAGTGAGTGATGGGGGATTCTCTCAGGTATTGTATATTCCTATATTGTTTTATATTATACTAGCGGAACCCGTCGCCCGGCGTTGCACGGGAGAAATTAGTATATGTTGCATGACGTCGAATTTAAAAAAAACGGCCTATAGTTCTTTCTACACTCCCACCCCCTATACCGTGTTGGCGAATGTTTTAAATGTAAAAAAAAAAGAAAAAGTGGGAGAGTTGAACAGGATCGAACGCTGAAACCGTCAATCAGTACACCACCGTTCTTACCCAAAGCGCCACGGTTTCGAGTTAAAAATACATGTGAAAATAAGCTAATAACGCTACGGTTGTTTATTGACATGCGTGTTATGTTAACATTTAGATTCTGCCGACCAAATGGAAAGTTCAAAAATGATACGGTGTAGGTCATTTTTTGATGAAGTAAATTCATTTGGGCAATTTTTCGATAATATGCGTGTTTAAGGTGTATGATTTAGAAAATGTAAATGTATCGGCGTCTACCAGTATATTGGTGCTTATTGAATTAAATAGGAAGTCGATTCGATCTAGAAATGTTATCCGCCATGTTGAATCATTAAATGTTGCAGGAACTGTGTTCGTTAATTTCATTCGCTTAATTCCGGAATGAATTTAAATGTAGAAGGTAGAATTAGATAGGACTTAATCTGATATTCGCGAATAATCATCGGAGTGTAAGGGAGCGGTTGTTAAATTTTTGCGTATTGCTTAATATTATGTAGTGAAATAATGCCAGACAAATACGAAATAACAATGGGTGCTTTATGAAAATTATACTGTGTTTATTAGTACCCGGTGTCGATGAGTGTAGTCACAGTACATAATTGTTAGGGAGAAAAGTTTTTACTACCACCTATATGGAGTTGGTATTTCGGAGAGTCGTGGCGGCCGGGCCGAATGTAATATTCAGTGTTTGTTTGGAAAGAAGAACAACAGATATACTAAAACACGCTCGAGAAAATAAGTGAAATGTAATTGTGAGTTCAGTAGCCCGTGATGCATGTGGTTATTTTCCTATTCTCCGAGAAGGTACAGGGGAAAAAACGTCTCTACTTTATATATTAGAAGATTACGGATGGGTAGTGTAGTGTTGCTTCTGTTTTCATACGACCGTTCTCACAGAAATTATCTTTTCATCCTTTGGGGAGGAGGGAGGTAGTGTTCGTTCGTCATGATGCTATCCTCTCAGTCAAGGGGGCAGTGAAATGTATGTGCCTTTCAAAATAGAATTAACATAGAAGTGTAGTATCTGTTCTGTTACCTTTCTCTCCTTGGTCATTGAACAAGAAATCCTTCTAGACTGCGGCAATTTTAATTTTTGTCCCAATCTGGAGAGATAAATTTTCCCCACATTAACAACTCTGCCCTCGATTTAAATATTTGCCGATTATACAATATTTTTCTTTTCGTTTTTTTTTTCTTTTTTCAAAATAGAATCAGCATTGATAGATTTTCCCTACATTAAAAAAAAAAACGACGTTGTGTCTAATTACGCCCTGGCGAGGAGGCGACTAAATAGAAACGACTTAGTCAATGGTAAAAGTGCAGAATATGTAACAATCTAGAAATTGTAAGCAAAAAAAAAACAACAACAAAACAACAAATGCCTTAGATGATATCAGGTATTCCTTCTTATTGTTTAGTCTATTATATCGGGGAAGATAATGAAAATGTTCCCGAATCTCTAAGTAGCTTTTTATTTTGTTAATCCTTAAAAAGAAGACATAAAGAATATTCGGCATCAGTTAAAAGCGAATTGTCTTTTCATGAATCATCATTTATAAAACGGTAGACGCTACGTAAAGATGGAAATTGGCATACCAAGGTACTGTAGAGACGCCACTCAAGGAGCCGGTATAAACTAGTTTTCAACGAATAATTGAAGAGTTCGACTGCAAAAGGCGATAAACGCCATTCTCAAAATGACGAAACTATCACTACGACAAATGTTCCATGTGAACACTCGACCAAACCCCAAAGTCAAATTTTACATGATATAATACCGCCATTATTGTGATGTCCCCAATCAAAGGGACATAACTCTATGAGTTATCTACCCTTAGGTATGTGCGCTCTTCAATAAATATATGTTTGGACGGCAGTCTATCTGCGACCAAGCCGTTGTTAACACGTTACCTTCTGAGTTGTTGTTCTTTCATATTGTTTGATACCCGCGAGACGGGAAGCCCCGACATTATACTGGCGACGAGAATTTCGTGACGAGCTCACGTTACATTTCGGAATTTGATACAAAAATAAATCTTTTTTTTTTCCGGAATTAATACAAAAAAAAAAAAAAAAATGGCCAGCGTTGGATTACCAGTTTTTCCAAGTTTCAGCGTACATGCGGACCAAAACACGACTACCGTTCGTTGGAAAAAATGGATAGACAGGTTAGAAAATTTATTTATTGCTATGGACATTTGCGACGACAAAAAGAAGAAAGCAACACTTCTTCACTACGCAGGAGACGAAATCTTTGATATCTTCCATGACTTCACGGACCAGCAAAAGGGCATAGGTGCAACAAACATTTTGGACGACGGCTCTATAGTTTCAGGCGAGTATGAAACTGTGAAGAAATCGATAACGGATCATTTCACGCCGCAGAAAAACACGTCATATGAACTTTTCAAATTTCGACGGGCTATGCAAAACATGGACGAAAGTCTAGATCAGTACCATGCCCGACTACGGACTCTAGCCACCACGTGCGAGTTTGAAGATAAAGACAGAGAGATCCTAGCCCAAATTTTGCAGGGGTGCACATCCTCTAAAGTCAGAAGGAAGGCGCTAAGAGACAACTCTACGCTGAAACAAGTCCTGGACGAAGCTAGGGCAATAGAACTTGCTGATACGCGTGCTGCAGACATGGAACGAAATGAACTGCAAGCTATTTACAGCAACGAGAACCGCACGCGTCTCACACGTAGAAATAATGAAAATTTCAACGTCAACGACAGTAAAGACATTTGTTGTGGACACTCACGGCAAAATAGTCGCCATGACACCTCGAACAACAGACCACGAGGTGGACAAAAGAAAGATGGCGGACAGCGCGGCAAAATAGTCGCCATGACACCTAGAAGAACAGACCACGAGGTGGACAAAAAAAAGATGGCGGACAGCAAACATGTCACTATTGTGGATATTCTGCTACACACCCGACTTGTCCAGCCCGAGGAAAAGAATGCATGAATTGTCACAAAAAAAACCACTTTGCAAGAGCATGTAAAGCAAAGCCGGTAAGAGTAATTCGTTTCACCAATCCTCCTCCGATATCTCCCTATACGTCCAGTGACGAATCTATTTACTCGGTAAAATCTACACGTCCAACTAAGACACCAGGAGTCACCGCCCTTGTCAATAATCCGAATAAGACACCAAAAGTTACCGCCCTAGTGAATAATTCCCCTGTAATGTTTGTGGTAGACACGGGAGCTAGCGTAAACATAATTGCTGGACACGTATATGATGATTTAAAACACAAACCACGTATAAACAAAACAACGACCCGGATATTTGCATACAGGTCAAAACATGACATACCCATCCGAGGATTTATCAATGCGTGCATAAAATTTCGGGATAAATCCTGTAAGGCTAAAATATTTGTGGTCGACAGCGAAAATACTTCAGTTGGACTGCAGAACCTCTTGAGCAGTAATTCTGCTGAAGCATTGGGAATGATAACGTTTAACTTCACGTTCCATGTGACGGTCCCAATTCAAGACGAGTTCCATGCACTGTTTGATGGAAAGATGGGAAAAATTTCTGGAGTTACCATTAAGCTCCACATTGACTCATCGGTTTTCCCCGTAACTCAGCGACACCGCAGGATACCCTTCCATGTGAGAAAAGATGTGAAGACAGAACTCAAACGTCTCATGGAAACGGATGTGATTGAGGAAGTCACGGGACCTACCCCATGGGTTAGCCCGATTGTCGTAGTTCCCAAGAAAAATGGTAGCGTACGAATTTGCGTCGATATGAGAAAGGCAAATGAAGCCATTCAACGGATTAAACATCCAATGCCAACCGTAGACGACCTAATAGCGGACTTAAATGGGTGTACAGTTTTCAGCAAACTAGACCTCTCTAATGCGTATCATCAATTAGAACTGGAAGAGCCCAGCAGATATATAACGACATTTGCCACGCATGAAGGTTTATTTCGTTACAAGCGACTAAGTTTTGGTGTGAATGCATCCTCAGAACTATTTCAAAAAGCTATATCAGACCTCCTCGGAGACATCCCTGGAGTGAAAAACTTTTCAGATGATATAATAATATATGCACGTGACCAGTCATCTCATGACATCAGCTTGACGAACACCCTGAAACGTCTACAAGAAGTAGGAGCCAAGCTGAACAAAGAAAAATGCCTTTTTTCTGTACGGAAACTGACTTTCTTCGGACACATTTTCAGTGAGAATAGAGGGTCCCCTGACCCAGAGAAAATCTCGGCTATTACAAAATGCAAGTCTCCAGGGAACATCAGTGAAGTCAGATCATTCTTGGGCATGACACAGTATGTGGCTCGATTTATTCCCCATTATGCCACTATTAGTGAACCACTGAGACGGCTCACAAAAAAAGATACAAACTGGAGATGGACAGAGGAAGAAGAAGCAGCTGCAAACAAGTTAAAGGAAGCGTTGACTGGAGCTGAGGTGATGGCGTATTTTGACCCGAAGAAAGACACCGACATACTGGTAGATGCAAGCCCAGTTGGATTAGGTGCAGTTCTGACACAAGATGGGAGGGTGCTATGTTATGCCAGTCGTGCCCTCACAGATGTAGAACAACGATACTCTCAAACTGAGAGAGAAATGTTAGCCGTGGTATATGCAGCTGAGCATTATCATCTCTACTTATATTAAGCGAGATTCGAAATCACCACCGACCATCGACCTCTTCTAGGGATTGTGAAAAGTCTCAAACCGACAACAACAAGAATGGAACGCTGGCGTCTTCGTCTCATGCCCTACCAGTACAACCTGGTATACCGTCCCGGGAAAGATGACAAAAACCCTGCGGACTATCTGAGTCGTCACCCACAACACATACCATCTAAAGACAATGTAGCAGAAGCCTACATAAGATATATAACTAAGAATATCATACCAAAATCTTTAACTCTTGAGGAAGTCAAACAAGCCACAGAACAGGACCCCCAGTTACAAAAAGTCAAGGGTGCGGTTAAAGATGGACGATGGAATGACCCCCAGCTGTCAAGTTTTCCCTATTCAAGGACGAAATTTCAACACACAATAGTCTCGTCCTTCGAGGACACCGGCTTGTAATTCCCTCAAAATTGAGGAAGAGATCCGTCGATTTAGCCCATCAATCTCACCAGGGCATGGTCAAAACCAAACAACTGATAAGGGAAAAAGTATGGTTCCCAGGAATCGATAGACTGGTGGAGGAAACAGTACACGGATGCATTCCCTGCCAAGCCTCATACCCAAGGCACATGAGCCGCGAACCCATACACTCCTCACCACTACCAGTTGCACCATGGACTGAAATCTCAGTCGATTTTGCAGGTCCGTTCCCATCAGGTGACTATGCGTTAGTCATAATCGACGATTACAGCCGATTCCCTGAGGTGGAGGTAATACCCTCAATAGCTGCGGGTACAGTTATTCCCCGTGTAAACATGATCTTTGCTAGACAAGGATATCCAACCATTCTAAAATCTGATAACGGTCCACCATTTCAAGGACAAGACTTTAAAGACTTAGCGGCACAAGCAGGTTTCAAACATAGACGCATTACACCTCTATGGCCGGAGGCAAATGGTGAAGTAGAGCGTTTTATGCGCACCTTAAAAAAATACATTCTTGCAGCCACGGTGGAAGGCCACAACTGGAAGACCCAGTTACCACATTTCCTAAGGCAATATAGAGCCACCCCCCATACCACCACTAAAATATCACCATTTGAAGCTTGTACGGACCGAAAAATGAACATCGGAATACCAAATGGTATCGAAAGCCCAGTAACAGGGCCGACACATAAAATAATAAAAGAAAATGACTCCAAAGGAAAAGAGAAGATGAAGGGGTACGCTGATAGAAAGGCAAAAACAACAACTCTCAGCCTGGGTGATATGGTTTTGGTCAGGCAGAAGAGACAAAACAAACTGTCAACACCATACAATCCTAAACCATATACCATTACAAAAATGAAGGGAAGTATGATAACGGTGCAGAGAGGAAATCACAAAATGACTAGAAACTCTTCTTTGCTAAAACGCATAACACCTAGGAATGAGAACCGTGACTCTGATTCAGACTGGGAAAGTGAGTACAATTCACACACCTCAGAAGACCTGGAAATACCCAAAACACAAATAGCTGACCAGTTACCGAAGCGAAATCCATCTCGGGAAAGACTGCCCCCAGCCAGATTCAAAGACTACATAATGTAAAATAAATAAATAAATAAAAAGAAAAAATAAATAAATAAATAAAATAAGACAAGTTGTCCCACCAAGATGGGGAGGGATGTGATGTCCCCAATCAAAGGGACATAACTCTATGAGTTATCTACCCTTAGGTATGTGCGCTCTTCAATAAATATATGTTTGGACGGCAGTCTATCTGCGACCAAGCCGTTTTTAACACGTTACCTTCTGAGTTGTTGTTCTTTCATATTGTTTGATACCCGCGAGACGGGAAGCCCCGACATTATAATTATTTCTCTTTGCTTTCAATCAAAAGCTTTTAGTCATAATCTACATTTAATATATTCGACATTTTATTGTTTAAGACAGAAATTCAAATTAATTGGATTTATCGCGTTTTGCATTCGAACTCTTCAAAGGGGCACCTATAAACACTACAGACCTTCTAGATATCCATCAAGTAATGCTTGTATATAACGACGGACCTGACGTTGCTGAGTCCTTCGACAAGTACATACATGATAGATGTTGTCAGATGATGCGCGAAGGCATTGTCTTGTCCTTAGACATATTTAAGTAGTCAGTCAAGTGAATGTCTGTGTGCCAAAAAGTCAACTTGTACTTTATATCTTCATTTGTTTTTAATTATGGGCTTGCTAAACGCGAGATCCCATCGTAAAATAATGAAGAGTGGTAAAAACGAATCGTGGACGAGTCCATTGTGGGTGGAACGTCGAGAAAGAAAGCAAGCGACTTGATAACTGTTAAAAAAGAAAATGTTCCGCAGTGAAAGCGAGACTCGAAAGACGGCGGTTTCAGAAACGCAAAGAGCCAGAACGCTTGGTGATCAGAGTATCGAAGTACCGGAAGACTGGTAGTTTACTGATGTTTATGGCACCTATGAAGCTTTATTGGCTATGGTACCCAAGCCCGTCTTGCTGTTAGGCTTTCGTATCCGCTGACTAGAAATGCGACTGATAAGCAAGTTGGTACCGTGAAGGAATCCCCTGACTTGTATTTCATCAAAGGGTTTGTGGAACAATTGCTTCAGTTTACGCTCGGATAGACAATGCAGAGCAAATTGCTTTCCAATCGGATGTATATATGAACGAAGTTTTAGCGGAAACCAAGTATGTGACCTCAGCAAGGAAAAGACTTTCATGAGACAAAAATATGTCAAAAGATTTTTTTATATGTGTGTGCGTAGCCGGCGTAAACCATCCGGTGATAGGAAATAAAGAAAACCAAAGTATTTCCATATACGTTCTGTTCTTTATCAATCTTGTTGGATCTTACCGGATACCCCAAAAGAACGGGTAATGCAACACCATCCACGTTGACCAAACGCAGATGTCTTTTCGGAACTTTCACCCCCAGTTGGAAATAGTCTTTGAAATAGTCTTTGATTTGTTTGCAATGAAAATAGATATGAATACTAGTTTCAAATAAAAAAAAATCTGCCCCAAAACCACAACAACAAAATACAATAAAAAATAAACAAAACAGAAACATAAATGATATATGAGACTGCATACCTTCGCCTGACAACGTAAGGATGAGCCACAGTTTTATCTGGGTCTTATTTCTCCATATTGTATGAAGTATTCACGAGGTTATGCCATGGAAACGTTGATAACTCAAACACTATTTTATCTGATCAGGTGATATTATCGTAAAAAGCGTTTATAAAGGCCAACAGTCACTCGAGGATACTAATGATAAGACTTATGGATTGCCAGTTGAATGATGAAAAATACAACGAGAGGATTCATAATGATGCATAGAATCGACAAATTTTGATTACTTATCAGAACCCTTTATGACAAGTTTTTATTGATATTGGATTTACAGATGCCCATGTTGTAAACCCCAGGTAAGTATTACCGTGGTATTGTGTTCCACAGATAAGAAGTTCTTGGAAAGAAGCTCTGTTTATGGAAATTTGGTTTGAGGTTCAGGGCTCGGAGGAAAAGAAGGAACGTTCTTTGCAGTTGTGGTATGAAGACGAATTCGTGATATTAATGTCTTACAAGGAGTAACCAGAACACGGAGCTCAGTCGAGCACCTTCCATGGCAATAAAGACAGGGTAGAGAAATACTAGAAATGTCTATTCTGTTAAGAAGGGGGGGGGTTAGAGAACAAGAGAACTCGTTTCACTAGATTGCAAAGTCGATTTTACACTTTGACAAGACAATAATGAGTGCCCTGAGCAGCATCTCCCCTAGATATGGCCGCAACGCCCCATCTTAGGACGTACTTAGTTCTTATATATGTAGAATATTGTGTTACACAGTCTTTGATTTCTCGTACCTTCTCTTCTTCGTCGTGGAGGGGCGCCGTCTCGATGTCGTCTAGTGGTTGAGTTCCCTCTTCGTTTCTGTACTGCCATGAACATCGCCGTCCGCTGTGTTTACAACAAAAACCTTCATACCACGATTCAGGAGGCAAACAATCTTTTTAAATTTTGATTTGTTTATTTCAGGCGTCAGTTACTGTCGCTGCTGGAGATGTTTCACTAACGTTGAAAGAGAGACTAAATTACTACTTTATCGTATTTAATTCCTAGCTTAAGTCCTTAGCCATTCGTGGAGGGGGGAAGAATAAATCTCATGCCTGTATTCTCTTAGGTAATTTAATTCCCCTAATCATTTGAAGACTACATAAAGAAATCGTCTGTTCGGCTCGCTTCCAAAACCCACACTGCCAAAACTGTTTCCCACGCAAAAAGCCCGTGACGTCACAGATCCTCTATGCGCAGGTGCACCTTGACCCTTGACCTGAGGTCTCGTCAACATGGTGGCCCTGTCAATGCCTGTGAGCTCCGACTGTGAGAACAGTTTTATTCTGCACTCGGTTGTACGGGTTAACCCGCACTAAATCGCGCAAGCCCCCCCCCAAAAAAAAACGATTGCCCACACATACGTCCACTTCAACATGCGTCCGGCCTCACAGGGCCATTATCCAACATTTGCATCTAGGACTTTTAGGAGTCATAAAATGATCCATTTTTTCTCAACCTTGTCGGATATTTTATAAAAAGTTAAATTATTGGATCAAGGAGCGTCAGGACATATCCGGAGCTCACATGAGGCGTGCGTGGTGTCGTATTTATAAAATTGCTGGCAAACAAAAACCCTAGAACAAGCTATCACTAAAATGACCACAGGCTACTCCTAAGTTAAACAGAACACAGTATAACTAATTAACAAATGATTATAAGTTTTTCGCCTTCGTGCACCTTCAAATAAAAATAAAACAGATCTTAGTTAGCAAGAGTTGTTTTCCTGTCTAAGAGATGAAAATGTAATTAACTAAATTGAACGCGTGAACGGGCGAAAATAAATAAAATAACATTTTAAAATAAATGAAACAAAAATGTATAATTATACATGATGAAAATTGTGAAATATAAATATTAACACTAACACATAGATTTAAAGATGAACAGTGAATTTGAAGCAACATTTTATTAAAAAACAACATTTTAATTTTATTTAAGATCCATTTCCATTTCTGCTGAATAACTTTCATTAGCAGCGACCTTCATATTAACGTTTAGAATTAAGGCTGAACACACACTTGACAAAATTATATGGAACTTCCAGCAGACCACACTGACGCAAGTAGGATTATAATATGAGAATATATATATATATATATATATATATATATATATATATATATATATATATATATATATATATATACTGTATTAATGAAACGGTGGAAGCTGCTTAACCCATTCCATCAATAAGTCTTAATGTGCTTGAGTTTGTGTCGGTCTGTTACACCTCTGCACTGTACTGCTTTTTACTCTGCCTTGATATACACATACAAACAATGCTTACGGCAAACTCCATTAACCTATCTATCTATCTATCTATCTATCTATCTATCTATCTATCTATCTATCTATCTATCTATCTCTCTCTCTCTCTCTCTCTCTCTCTCTCTCTATATATATATATATATATATATATATATATATAGTACATGTATTGTATTAGTTTCTGTAGATGTAAATCCGTTTAAACTCGAGTGTTTATTAAAAAAGTGCTCAATACCAAGTAAAGCTGTTCTTTAGTATAACTTTGTATGCATACAAACATTATTGGTTACATATTTGCATACATGTTTCGGTTGTACTCTGCACAGAGAGTCAACCTCTTCAGATCAAAGAAGAACAGGGAAGTGCGATGAATTTGGAAAACTTTCTCATTAAGTAAATTTTTTGAGGATGTGATATGTTTATAATTTTCACCGGTCAAGCTCAGTATCGGATAACATTCTTTACTTGTTAACTCTTTCAATTAGTTTATATTTTTTCATTATTTTTATTACCTAACGTTACTTCCATTTCTTTCTTTTTTATTACTCACTTAGCTTGGATTCCTTTCTTCTCCATTTAGCACTTCAAAGTTTTAAGCTACATACGTACATTTTTCCGCAAATGTTATATATATATATATATATATATATATATATATATATATATATATATATATATATATATATATATATATATATAACCTTTTTTAAGGGTTGGAACATCGCATTGTATGTATGTATATATATATATATATATATATATATATATATATATATATATATATATATATATAAAGTTAGGTATGTGTATATGTTTTTATATTTCTCTATATAAGATTTACCCTTAAACTTAATTAATCAATCACTATGGATTTTGGAACGTAGCTGCTAGGCGTAAGGGTGTGTAATGTTTGCTATATTTAGTTTCGTTTAGTTAAGTTTTGTGCAAATGGACAAAGACGGTCAGCAGCTCTACATGATAATTGAGATATCTACTATTTTTGTGAAATTTTAACCATAGATATTAGAAAATAATTAATAAATATTTTCCAAATTTCAGTTTCTTTAGAGTATTTTAAGGAGTTTATCAGGGTATAATATGGAAATTTTAAGGGCTTTATTTTAAAGGGTTTATCAGGGTATAATATTGGAATTTTAAGGGGTTTATTTTAAAGGGTTTATCAGGGTATAATATGGGAATTTTAAGGGGTATAATTTAAGTGGTTTATCAGGGTATAATATGGGGATTTTAAGGGGTTTATTTTAAAGGGGTTATCAGGGTATAATATGGGAATTTTAAGGGGTTTATTTTAAGTGGTTTATCAGGGTATAATATGGGAATTTTAAGGGGTTTATTTTAAGGGGTTTATCAGGGTATAATATGGGGATTTTAAGGGGTTTATTTTAAAGGGTTTATCAGGGTATAATATGGGAATTTTAAGGGGTTTATTTTAAAGGGTTTATCAGGGTATAATATGGAAATAACCTGCTATTTAAAAATTGTAATCTTTCATATTTACATTGAATTCGATTTGTACTCATAAGACACCAATTAAGCAAGATTTCCTGTATTTCAGTTTCTTCTTAAGACTCCGTAAGCTTCAGCCTTACAGTTTAGATATTTTCTACAATAAAAATCATATAATTGATTTTGAACTAAATTGGAATAAGGATTCGAGAATGAGGTTTAGTATCATTATATCTTTATTTTCATCTTTATCTAGGGGGCATAATGTTTGTCGAAACAGTTTCATTTTAGGGGGTCAATTTTATCCATCTGGGGGTGGGCATTTTCTCGTTCTTTTTTACATCTCTGTTGTGTTATTTCACATATAACCGACAACGTTGTTCTGTTTAGCAATATTTGATTATGGGTGCGTTAAAAACGTAATTTTACACTCCGCCTTCTTAAAAAATATTCTCTTCTTTCTCCAGCTGCTTTGTTCATTTTCTTTTGACACCCGAGGATGATTCGCCGAAGAATAAAAAACGTTCGTGAAACCTATGGGACATTAATTTCTTTGATTTTAATACAAAAAAAACATCAGAAAAATTGAAAAAATCAAAAAGGGATAATTAAACAGACGAATTCTGTCATTTTTTAATAATTTTTGCATTCATGACAAATAACTGCCTAAATACACACACAATATATATATATATATATATATATATATATATATATATATATATATATATATATATATATATATATAAGAATATTATTTTTTTGAAGGCGATAACAATGCGTTGTTAGAGTGACACATACGACACGTGGAATCGTAAAAACAAAACAAAGTGACAATATTGAAAAGTCAATAATTTTCAAAAATTTTTATTTTTTTTATTTACCAGTGTATCGTGACCGTGGTGTTGGGTTGGAGTGTGTCCTTTTCATTATTTTTTTTTTAATTTTCGAGGGTATCCCTCATCCTCAGAATAAAATAAATACTACCACTCGTTGGAGTGTGTTTTTTTTTTTTTGCCAAAAGCCGGGGCCGGAAATGTTGGTTTGTTTTTAGTAGTAGGTCCGCAGAAGTTTCTTATTTATTTTTTATAAATTATTATTTGCTATTTTAACCGTTGCTGTTTATTTTGTTAGTAAATATACTGAGTAATTTATTTTATTTATTTATTTATTTATTTTATTTTTTTATATAACGTTGTTTGTTTTGTTAATAATATAATATTATTAACAAAACAAACAACGTTATATAAAAAAATAAAATAAATAAATAAATAAATAAAATAAATTACTCAGTATATTTACTAACAAAATAAACAGCAACGGTTAAAATAGCAAATAATAATTTATAAAAAATAAATAAGAAACTTCTGCGGACCTACTACTAATAACAAACCAACATTTCCGGCCCCGGCTTTTGGCAAAAAAAAAAAACACACTCCAACGAGTGGTAGTATTTATTTTATTCTGAGGATGAGGGATACCCTCGAAAATTAAAAAAAAAATAATGAAAAGGACACACTCCAACCCAACACCACGGTCACGATACACTGGTAAATAAAAAAAATTTTTTTGAAAATTATTGACTTTTCAATATTGTCACTTTGTTTTGTTTTTACGATTCCACGTGTCGTATGTGTCACTCTAACAACGCATTGTTATCGCCTTCAAAAAAATAATATTCTTACTCTATACACAATGCTCCAAGCGAACTACAACATTCTTCTCATATATATATATATATATATATATATATATATATATATATATATATATATATATATATATGTATAAAGATAGATGAAAGAAGAGGGATAAACATGTACGAATGACAAATTTATTTCAACTTCGATTGTTCAATGCAAGGTGTACTCGGTAAAAAACATGTTTATTATTCTTTCATTAAGCCAAGGCTTTTCAAAAATTAAAATATTATCATCAGAGGAATTACATAGATAGATAAGTTGGCAGCGGAAAAGCCAAAATTTGAAGAAAGCATTCATCTATTTTTATAATTGCTCTATCTCGTATATTGAGTTTAAACCATTTCACTATAGGTTCCATTTACTGAAAGTATACTTTTAGTTTCATATATATATATATATATATATATATATATATATATATATATATATATATATATATATATATATATATATAGAGAGAGAGAGAGAGAGAGAGAGAGAGAGAGAGAGACCAATCATCCTAGGAAGTTTTGAAATAAAGACGAAACGTTGATGTTTACATAAATAATATTTTAGGATTTTTCTTTTCAATTTTCTATTACGTAGGAATATTTTTTATTATATATATATATATATATATATATATATATATATATATATATATATATATATATATATGTGTTTTCAAAATAGATGGCATAATTTAGGGATTATAATCTTTATGTATAAGTCCAAAATGGCTTGGTTTCCAAATTATATACCATTGCAAGAAATACTTTATTTATTGTAAACATCATACACGTACAATGTGTGTGATAGTGCACTGTAATTTCTATACATGGGATCACGGCTAAAATAAGCCTGGTCCAGGTGTTGCAAGATTCAAAAAAATTAATTCGCGGGTCGGATAGAATATATAATCGCTAAAATCGATGGCAATAACACAAAGTAATAATTTACTGAAAACGACTGGTCATCCAGAATAAAATATCAATTTGGCAGATGCATTACTATTTAGGTCTAACTTGTAAACTCAGACAGACTCAAATCGATATAGTGGTGACCCTTAGAACAAAAAACATAAGCGTGGTTCACACTTAATATCTTACAAATATACGAATACTTATTACGATGCGATCAAA
>OY744542.1:11063418-11070918 GCA_963556195.1 Sepiola atlantica
ATAGCGAGGGAGATGCGCCGGAACATCCAAGTGGTCTCTCGGGGCTCCTTCATACAACTGGCTATCATTCGTCCCATGCCTCTTATTAACGGGGAAGTATTAGGACCGATGACTGAGATAGGCTGAATGAGTACTATAAAAAGTTCCGGTTATCTTGAACATTGCAAATTGCAGTCTCGTCTTGAAATTTCTTTCTACTTTGTTTCATATGTTATCTAATGTTATTTAATGTTATTTAATCTAAATTCAGTAATTAATAGTTTCCTAATTCTAAAGATATACAAGGATTATGAACGATGACTTGAAAAATTAATTAAATAGTAATTACCCCCCCCCCCCTGCGCCCCTCTCTTACGTTTACAAAAAATCTCGCGGACGGACAGACAGACAGACAGACAGACAGATAGACAGACAGAGAAAGTGCTTTCAAATTTGCGATTAGTTTCGTCTCACATATTGAACGATGTAAAATGCATAACAAATAAGCTGAATTATTTTGGCTTTTTTTTTTTGCAAATAACGTTTATTATTATCATTGTGGAAACAAATCATAAAATCAAACAGTTTTTTTTTATGAACAAAAAATGAATTGAAATATATTACAAAGTTTCTTTGATTCTAATTTTTATTTTGAAATTAACAAATAATAAAATCAAGCGAATTAAATATATTACACTTTTTTTTCATAAAATGAAATTTCATTTTTTAAAATTTTTATATAACAAATTAAAACGTTTGACGTTAGCCATTGACATTTATCTCTAATACGATTATTAGCGATTAAGCCATGTCGTGCACACCATCTAATGCTGCTAATGTTACCCGAAGTTTATACGGCTAAATCTCTTATAGACAGTCTAAGGCTGGAACGACTTCTTCAGAAATATAAAGCATGATTAATTACAACGTAGGCATGGAACAAAAGTAAAAAATTTTAAAAAATCCGAAAAAATTCAAACAAAGCAGCATTATATGAGAGTTGAAATGTTCAAGATTACCACAGTTATGCTTCGGAATTTTCAGATGAGGGTTGATAATTTGTAGAATTTGGTATATTCGGACTACTGTTCTCATTTTGGGTGCTTTTATCACTACGTTTAGGCCGATGTAACCTCCGACCTTCTTCAGGTGTACCTTGTTGAACTCGGGAATCTTTCTGTCGAACTCGGGAATCTGGACGGAATTTCGAACGGTACCCTTTATTGAATCCACGCATGCTACCCCGTGGATTTAATAAAGGGTTCCGGTCGAAATTCCGTCCAGATTCCCGAGTTCGACAGAAAGATTTCCGAGTTCGACAAGGTACACCTGAAGAAGGTCGGAGGTTACATCGGCCGAAACTCTGTGATAAATAACCCAAGATTAGAACAGTAGTCCGAATATACCAAATTCTACCAAAGTTATATGCGTCCAATATATCATGTTAAATGATAACACAGTTAAAGTATCCCTCTTTCTTCCATAACTCACACAGCACAAAATCCGTTACGTTTTAAACAGACTTCGTATACAAATTAAACATGTCGAAAGTTTTGTTGTCAAAATATATTTTGCTGAAACTTAAAAGGTTAGTTGATGCTCATCAGGTTTATTCAATTTAGCCGCGAGTCCGAGGAACAGAAACTCTTCAACCACTGATCGCCTTGACCTCAAATTTGACCTGTCAACATATGAGAAAGAAATGACTCCGTCTGATCACATAGTAATGAAACTATGTTTGTTCCACACAAAAATACGAGTGTGAGGTCTTATTGCGTGATCATGGTATCGTCGAGAAAAGATCGGGGTTAATGCATTTTGTGAAGCTTCCGTTTTCTATTCGTGTATTACGTTGTATTGGTTGGAGCAATTCTTGTAAAAACTGAACAGTGTTTTCATAACTAGGATAAAATGTTGTATTGGTTGGGGGCAATTCTTGCAAAAACTGAACAGTGTTTTCATAACTAGGATAAAATGTTGTATTGGTTGGGGGCAATTCTTGCAAAAACTGAACAGTGTTTTAATAACTAGGATAAAATGTTGTATTGGTTGGGGGCAATTCTTGCAAAAACTGAACAGTGTTTTAATAACTAGGATAAAATGTTGTATTGGTTGGGGGCAATTCTTGCAAAAACTGAACAGTGTTTTAATAACTAGGATAACATGTTGTATTGGTTGGGGGCAATTCTTGCAAAAACTGAACAGTGTTTTCATAACTAGGATAAAATGTTGTATTGGTTGGGGGCAATTCTTGCAAAAACTGAACAGTGTTTTAATAACTAGGATAAAATGTTGTACTGGTTGGGGGCAATTCTTGCAAAAACTGAACAGTGTTTTCATAACTAGGATAAAATGTTGTATTGGTTGGGGGCAATTCTTGCAAAAACTGAACAGTGTTTTCATAACTAGGATAAAATGTTGTATTGGTTGGGGGCAATTCTTGCAAAAACTGAACAGTGTTTTTATAATTGGATAAAATGTTGTATTGGTTGGGGGCAATTCTTGCAAAAACTGAACAGTGTTTTCATAACTAGGATAAAATGTTGTATTGGTTGGGGGCAATTCTTGCAAAAACTGAACAGTGTTTTAATAACTAGGATAAAATGTTGTATTGGTTGGGGGAAATTCTTGCAAAAACTGAACAGTGTTTTAATAACTAGGATAAAATGTTGTATTGGTTGGGGGAAATTCTTGCAAAAACTGAACAGTGTTTTCATAATTGGATAAAATGTTGTATTGGTTGGGGGAAATTCTTGCAAAAACTGAACAGTGTTTTAATAACTAGTGTTAAATTTGTATTGGTTGGGGGCAATTCTTGAAAAAACTGAACAGTGTTTTAATAACTATGATAAAATGTTGTATTGGTTGGGGGCAATTCTTGCAAAAACTGAACAGTGTTTTCATAATTGGATAAAATGTTGTATTGGTGGGGGGCAATACTTGCAAAAACTGAACAGTGTTTTCATAACTAGGATAAAATGTTGTATTGGTTGGGGGCAATTCTTGCAAAAACTGAACAGTGTTTTAATAACTAGGATAAAATGTTGTATTGGTTGGGGGCAATTCTTGCAAAAACTGAACAGTGTTTTCATAATTGGATAAAATGTTGTATTGGTTGTGGGCAATTCTTGCAAAAACTGAACAGTGTTTTCATAACTAAGATAAAATGTTGTATTGGTTGGGGGCAATTCTTGCAAAAACTGAACAGTGTTTTAATAACTAGGATAAAATGTTGTATTGGTTGGGGGCAATTCTTGCAAAAACTGAACAGTGTTTTCATAATTGGATAAAATGTTGTATTGGTTGGGGGCAATTCTTGCAAAAACTGAACAGTGTTTTAATAACTAGTGTTAAATTTGTATTGGTTGGGGGCAATTCTTGCAAAAACTGAACAGTGTTTTCATAACTAGGATAAAATGTTGTATTGGTTGGGGGCAATTCTTGCAAAAACTGAACAGTGTTTTCATAATTGGATAAAATGTTGTATTGGTGTGGGGCAATTCTTGCAAAAACTGAACAGTGTTTTCATAACTAGGATAAAATGTTGTATTGGTTGGGGGCAATTCTTGCAAAAACTGAACAGTGTTTTAATAACTAGGATAAAATGTTGTATTGGTTGGGGGCAATTCTTGCAAAAACTGAACAGTGTTTTCAGAATTGGATAAAATGTTGTATTGGTTGGGGGCAATTCTTGCAAAAACTGAACAGTGTTTTAATAACTAGGATAAAATGTTGTATTGGTTGGGGGCAATTCTTGCAAAAACTGAACAGTGTTTTAATAACTAGGATAAAATGTTGTATTGGTTGGGGGCAATTCTTGCAAAAACTGAACAGTGTTTTCATAACTAGTGTAAAATTTGTATTGGTTGGGGGCAATTCTTGCAAAAACTGAACAGTGTTTTCATAACTAGGATAAAATCTTGTATTGGTTGGGGTAATTCTTGCAAAAACTGAACAGTGTTTTAATAACTAGGATAAAATGTTGTATTGGTTGGGGGAAATTCTTGCAAAAACTGAACAGTGTTTTCATAATTGGATCAAATGTTGTATTGGTTGGGGGCAATTCTTGCAAAAACTAAACAGTGTTTTAATAACTAGTGTAAAATTTGTATTGGTTGGGGGCAATTCTTGCAAAAACTGAACAGTGTTTTCATAACTAGGATACAATTTTGTATTGGTTGGGGCAATTCTTGCAAAAACTGAACAGTGTTTTCATAACTAGGATAAAATGTTGTATTGGTTGGGGGCAATTCTTGCAAAAACTGAACAGTGTTTTCATAACTAGGATAAAATGCTGTATTAGTTGGGCGCAATTCTTGTAAAAACTGAACAGTGTTTTAATAACTAGGATAAAATGTTGTATTGGTTGGGAGCAATTCTTGCAAAAACTGAACAGTGTTTTCATAATTGGATAAAATGTTGTATTGGTTGGGGGCAATTCTTGCAAAAACTGAACAGTGTTTTAATAACTAGTGTAAAATTTGTATTGGTTGGGGACAATTCTTGCAAAAACTGAACAGTGTTTTCATAACTAGGATAAAATGTTGTATTGGTTGGGGGCAATTCTTGCAAAAACTGAACAGTGTTTTCATAATTGGATAAAATGTTGTATTGGTGTGGGGCAATTCTTGCAAAAACTGAACAGTGTTTTCATAACTAGGATAAAATGTTGTATTGGTTGGGGGCAATTCTTGCAAAAACTGAACAGTGTTTTAATAACTAGGATAAAATGTTGTATTGGTTGGGGGCAATTCTTGCAAAAACTGAACAGTGTTTTCATAATTGGATAAAATGTTGTATTGGTTGGGGGCAATTCTTGCAAAAACTGAACAGTGTTTTCATAACTACGATAAAATGTTGTATTGGTTGGGGGCAATTCTTGCAAAAACTGAACAGTGTTTTAATAACTAGGATAAAATGTCGTATTGGTTGGGGGCAATTCTTGCAAAAACTGAACAGTGTTTTACTAATTGGATAAAATGTTGTATTGGTTGGGGGCAATTCTTGCAAAAACTGAACAGTGTTTTGATAACTAGTGTTAAATTTGTATTGGTTGGGGGCAATTCTTGCAAAAACTGAACAGTGTTTTCATAACTAGGATAAAATGTTGTATTGGTTGGGGGCAATTCTTGCAAAAACTGAACAGTGTTTTCATAATTGGATAAAATGTTGTATTGGTGTGGGGCAATTCTTGCAAAAACTGAACAGTGTTTTCATAACTAGGATAAAATGTTGTATTGGTTGGGGGCAATTCTTGCAAAAACTGAACAGTGTTTTAATAACTAGGATAAAATGTTGTATTGGTTGGGGGCAATTCTTGCAAAAACTGAACAGTGTTTTCATAACTAGGATAAAATGTTGTATTGGTTGGGGGCAATTCTTGCAAAAACTGAACAGTGTTTTAATAACTAGGATAAAATGTTGTATTGGTTGGGGGCAATTCTTGCAAAAACTGAACAGTGTTTTCATAACTAGTGTAAAATTTGTATTGGTTGGGGGCAATTCTTGCAAAAACTGAACAGTGTTTTCATAACTAGGATAAAATCTTGTATTGGTTGGGGCAATTCTTGCAAAAACTGAACAGTGTTTTAATAACTAGGATAAAATGTTGTATTGGTTGGGGGAAATTCTTTCAAAAACTGAACAGTGTTTTCATAATTGGATAAAATGTTGTATTGGTTGGGGGCAATTCTTGCAAAAACTGAACAGTGTTTTAATAACTAGTGTAAAATTTGTATTGGTTGGGGGCAATTCTTGCAAAAACTGAACAGTGTTTTCATAACTAGGATAAAATGTTGTATTGGTTGGGGCAATTCTTGTAAATACTGAACAGTGTTTTCATAACTAGGATAAAATGTTGTATTGGTTGGGGGCAATTCTTGCAAAAACTGAACAGTGTTTTCATAACTAGGATAAAATGCTGTATTAGTTGGGGGCAATTTCTGCAAAAACTGTACAGTGTTTTCATAATTGGATAAAATGTTGTATTGGTTGGGGGCAATTCTTGCAAAAACTGAACAGTGTTTTTATAACTAGTGTAAAATTTGTATTGGTTGGGGGCAATTCTTGCAAAAACTGAACAGTGTTTTCATAACTAGGATAAAATGTTGTATTGGTTGGGGCAATTCTTGCAAAAACTGAACAGTGTTTTCATAATTGGATAAAATGTTGTATTGGTTGGGGCAATTCTTGCAAAAACTGAACAGTGTTTTTATAATTGGATAAAATGTTGTATTGGTTGGGTGCAATTCTTGCAAAAACTGAACAGTGTTTTCATAACTAGGATAAAATGTTGTATTGGTTGGGGGCAATTCTTGCAAAAACTGAACAGTGTTTTCATAACTAGGATAAAATGTTGTATTGGTTGGGGGCAATTCTTGCAAAAACTGTACAGTGTTTTCATAATTGGATAACATGTTGTATTGGTTGGGGGCAATTCTTGCAAAAACTGAACAGTGTTTTCATAATTGGATAAAATGTTGTATTGGTTGGGGGCAATTCTTGCAAAAACTGAACAGTGTTTTCATAACTAGGATAAAATGTTGTATTGGTTGGGGGCAATTCTTGCAAAAACTGTACAGTGTTTTCATAATTGGATAAAATGTTGTATTGGTTGGGGCAACTCTTGCAAAAACTGAACAGTGTTTTCATAATTGGATAAAATGTTGTATTGGTTGGGGCAATTCTTGCAAAAACTGAACAGTGTTTTCATAATTGGATAAAATGTTGTATTGGTTGGGGCAATTCTTGCAAAAACTGAACAGTGTTTTCATAATTGGATAAAATGTTGTATTGGTTGGGGGCAATTCTTGCAAAAACTGAACAATGTTTTCATAATTGGATAAAATGTTGTATTGGTTGGGGGCAATTCTTGCAAAAACTGAACAGTGTTTTCTATAATTGGATAAAATGTTGTATTGGTTGGGGGCAATTCTTGCAAAAACTGAACAGTGTTTTCATAATTGGATAAAATGTTGTATTGGTTGGGGGCAATTCTTGCAAAAACTGAACAGTGTTTTCATAATTGGATAAAATGTTGTATTGGTTGGGGGCAATTCTTGCAAAAACTGAACAGTGTTTTCATAATTGGATAAAATGTTGTATTGGTTGGGGCAATTCTTGCAAAAACTGAACAGTCTTTTCATAATTGGATAAAATGTTGTATTGGTTGGGGGCAATTCTTGCAAAAACTTAACAGTGTTTTCATAATTGGATAAAATGTTGTATTGGTTGGGGCAATTCTTGCAAAAACTGAACAGTGTTTTCATAATTGGATAAAATGTTGTATTGGTTGGGGGCAATTCTTGCAAAAACTGAACAGTGTTTTCATAATTGGATAAAATGTTGTATTGGTTGGGGCAATTCTTGCAAAAACTGAACAGTGTTTTCATAATTGGATAAAATGTTGTATTGGTTGGGGCAATTCTTGCAAAAACTGAACAGTGTTTTCATAATTGGATAAAATGTTGTATTGGTTGGGGGTAATTCTTGCAAAAACTGAACAGTGTTTTCATAATTGGA
>OY744542.1:11075918-11115918 GCA_963556195.1 Sepiola atlantica
TTAAAAAAAGACGTTCCTCATATGGGGACATCACACTGGTGAAAGGGAACAAGGTTTAAGTTATGCTTTTACGTATGCAACGTTATTCGAATGCATTTATTTGTCAATATTGCAGAAACAACAACAAACATATATATATATATATATATATATATATATATATATATGTAGGTAGTCATTCACATACAGTTATTCAGTGTGGCTAGATTGAAACTCAACCGTCGACCTGACAGTCGGCGCCTCTACCCCTGCGCTATCATACGACACTGACTGAATGCAAGTGATATCTCAATGTAAACATTGTCAAGTACCAGGAGTTCGAATTAGTTTTACCCAATGAGCTATGCTTTAAAGCTAATGACAGTTGGTGATATCCTTACAAATAAGCTCTACCCAAGAAGGGGAGCTTTATACAGTCATCCACATACAGACTGTTTCGCTGTATCACAGCTTTTCAGTGCGGCTAGACCAGTTAGTGCGTCAAACCGGGATTGACACTCAACCGTCGACGCCTCTAATATATATATATATATATATATATATATATATATATATATATATATATATATATATATCACTATTCAATATACATACTTATATTAAAAAATAATATATTACGTATGTATTTTTTGTTTTAATATTTACTTCAACATAGATTAAGTTAAAGATTAACAAACACAAACTTTATTAATAAATGAGATATTATGAATTCTGAAGATATATTAAATGCTGCAGATAAACTTAAGCTCAATGCTCAATACGTTATATCAAACAGAGCTTATATATATTATTTGAGTAGAAAACAACATTTATTACATCATTAATACTTTGTAATCATGCTTCAAAAATTAAATCTCAACAATATTTTTCCATATGTCCACGTGTTTCATAAAATCTTCATTATCTCTATTACACCACAGTATAACGGGGAATTTTTTAATTTTATTTTTCTGGCACATATTCATCAATTCCAATTTCGACAATTTGCAGTAGAAATTATTCGCAACCAGTTCCACATCCAAACAAATTCCACATGGATGGATCTGATACAAACAGTTTTCTACAATGACAGCCCGAACGAGGCAGCTTAACTCTAATTCAAAACATGGATGGATCTGATGCAAACATTTTTCTATAATGACAAATCTGATACAAACAGTTTTCTATAATGACAGATCTGATACAAACAGTTTTCTATAATGACAGATCTGATACAAACAGTTTTCTATAATGACAGATCTGATACAAACAGTTTTCTATAATGACAGATCTGATACAAACAGTTTTCTATAATGACAGATCTGATACAAACAGTTTTCTATAATGACAGATCTGATACAAACAGTTTTCTATAATGACAGATCTGATACAAACAGTTTTCTATAATGACAGATCTGATACAAACAGTTTTCTATAATGACAGATCTGATACAAACAGTTTTCTATAATGACAGATCTGATACAAACAGTTTTCTATAATGACAGATCTGATACAAACAGTTTTCTATAATGACAGATCTGATACAAACAGTTTTCTATAATGACAGATCTGATACAAACAGTTTTCTATAATGACAGATCTGATACAAACAGTTTTCTATAATGACAGATCTGATACAAACAGTTTTCTATAATGACAGATCTGATACAAACAGTTTTCTATAATGACAGATCTGATACAAACAGTTTTCTATAATGACAGATCTGATACAAACAGTTTTCTATAATGACAGATCTGATACAAACAGTTTTCTATAATGACAGATCTGATACAAACAGTTTTCTATAATTACAGATCTGATACAAACAGTTTTCTATAATGACAGATCTGATACAAACAGTTTTCTATAATGACAGATCTGATACAAACAGTTTTCTATAATGACAGATCTGATACAAACAGTTTTCTATAATGACAGATCTGATACAAACAGTTTTCTATAATGACAGATCTGATACAAACAGTTTTCTATAATGACAGATCTGATACAAACAGTTTTCTATAATGACAGATCTGATACAAACAGTTTTCTATAATGACAGATCTGATACAAACAGTTTTCTATAATGACAGATCTGATACAAACAGTTTTCTATAATGACAGATCTGATACAAACAGTTTTCTATAATGACAGATCTGATACAAACAGTTTTCTATAATGACAGATCTGATACAAACAGTTTTCTATAATGACAGATCTGATACAAACAGTTTTCTATAATGACAGATCTGATACAAACAGTTTTCTATAATGACAGATCTGATACAAACAGTTTTCTACAATGACAGATCTGATACAAACAGTTTTCTATAATGACAGATCTGATACAAACAGTTTTCTATAATGACAGATCTGATACAAACAGTTTTCTACAATGACAGATCTGATACAAACAGTTTTCTATAATGACAGATCTGATACAAACAGTTTTCTATAATGACAGATCTGATACAAACAGTTTTTTATAATGACATATCTGATACAAACAGTTTTCTATAATGACAGATCTGATACAAACAGTTTTCTACAATGACAGATCTGATACAAACAGTTTTCTATAATGACAGATCTGATACAAACAGTTTTCTATAATGACAGATCTGATACAAACAGTTTTCTATAATGACAGATCTGATACAAACAGTTTTCTATAATGACAGATCTGATACAAACAGTTTTATACAATGACAGATCTGATACAAACAGTTTTCTATAATGACAGATCTGATACAAACAGTTTTCTATAATGACAGATCTGATAGAAACAGTTTTCTATAATGACAGATCTGATAGAAACAGTTTTCTATAATGACAGATCTGATGCAAACATTTTTCTATAATGACAGATCTGATACAAACAGTTTTCTATAATGACAGATCTGATACAAACAGTTTTCTATAATGACAGATCTGATACAAACAGTTTTCTATAATGACAGATCTGATACAAACATTTTCTATAATGACAGCCCGAACGAGGCAGCTTAACTCTAATTCAAAACACACTTCAGGATGGGATGTATTTCAAGAGCTACAACGAACTTCAAATCAGTTTGTAATCGATTTTTGTTCCAAAAACGAAGCTTAATTCAATAAGAAAACAACAATCTAAATGGTGTTTATAGTTCAAATATACACAGAAATATACAGAGTTTGAATACAGAACTCGATAAATCCAATTTATTTGAAATTGAGATATTGAAAAGGCTGAATATATAAAATCGAAACTTTTATTTAAAGTTTTTATTTCAATTTAAAGAAAAATAAATTATGTCGATATTATATTATGTACAACACGATTTTACGGTCGGGTCGAGGGTTAGTGTTCAATCCTTTTTGTAGTGATAGCTTCGTCATTTTGAAAATGGCGCTTATCGCGTTTTGCATTAATACGAATTTCATGCATTTTACCCTGACAATTTTCGACAGAGATAAAGCGCGGACGCCTCTGTTTAGCTTAATTGCTTACATATATTTTTGTAACTGACTACTTAGCCCTACTCACACATTGTGCACCGTTGAAGTAAATACTGTAAATCGATACATAATATATTGTATCGCCTTATAATATTATATGTGGTTACATTAAATAATAATAATACTATATATATATATATATATATATATATATATATATATATATATATATATAAAGAGAGAGAGAGAGAGAGAGAGAGACAGAGACAGAGACAAAAAGTGAGATAGATAGAAATATATATGATAATATTTATAAATAAATATTAATTATTTATCACCTACAGACATCGATGTTTCATGCTAATCTTCAGTGCAGGAAGTTAATTCCCGACGGTCGGCGGGCGCGAACCCCGATCACAAATCGCCACTGTTTCGCAGTCAAGAGCTTAGAATTAAAGAGGAATTTAACTTTGTAAATACCAAGTCGGCGAGTATTTTACAACGAGCAGTGAAAGTGATCTACAACAACAAATCGTGTTGGATCTCGCCATGAAACTAGTAGTACTGCTTGTTATTAAACTCACTTAGAGTGTCCGGCCTCGTTAAAGGGGGCTTTTAATAATATTTATAAATATATATATATATATATATATATATATATATATATATATATATATATAAATATATATATATATACTAAGCACCAAAAATGTACTGTTTTATAGTTCTGATTATTTATCTATGTCTGATGTTTTCAAAAAAAACTTTTTCCATTAAGTCCAGGTATTACCAACACCATGGACTGTTAAATTTAGGGGAAATAATCACTTACCTTTATTTTCATCAGTATGAACAGAGTTATCTCCCCTTCACAATTTACAAATTCAAAAGTTAAATAGGCAGTTAAAAAACTTTCCTTTGTCTACGCACAGTCCGAAAGTATTTATTTACTTTTGTGTTTGTTGTTTTACATTAACATAATGGAGTCTGCGTTACAACGGACAACCATAAGCAGCAAATAATTCAATAATTCAATAATTCAATAATTCAATAATTCAAATAATTCAAATAATTCAATAATTCAATAATTCAAATAATTCAATCATTCAAATAATTCAATAATTCAATAATTCAATAATTCAATAATTCAAATAATTCAAATAATTCAAATAATTCAATAATTCAATAATTCAAATAATTCAATCATTCAAATAATTCAATAATTCAATAATTCAAATAATTCAAATAATTCAATAATTCAATAATTCAATAATTCAATAATTCAAATAATTCAAATAATTCAATAATTAAAATAATTCAATAATTCAATAATTCAAATAATTCAATCATTCAAATAATTCAATAATTCAATCATTCAATCATTCAATCATTCAAATAATTCAAATAATTCAATAATTCAAATAATTCAATAATGCAATAATTCAAATAATTCAAATAATTCAATAATTCAAATAATTCAATAATTTAATAATTCGATAATTCAATAATTTAATAATTCAATAATTCAAATAATTCAAATAATTCAATAATTCAAATAATTCAATAATTCAATAATTCAAATAATTCAAATAATTCAATAATTCAAATAATTCAATAATGCAATAATTCAATAATTCAAATAATTCAATAATTCAAATAATTCAATAATGCAATAATTCAAATAATTCAAATAATTCAATAATTCAAATAATTCAATAATTCAATAATTCAAATAATTCAAATAATTCAATAATTCAATAATTCAATAATTCAAATTATTAAATAATTAAATAATTCAATAATTCAATAATTCAAATAATTCAAATAATTCAAATAATTCAATAATTCAATAATTCAAATAATTTGAATAATTCAATAATTCAAATAATTTGAATAATTCAATAATTCAATAATTCAATAATTCAAATAATTCAATCATTCAAATAATTCAATAATGCAATAATTCAAATAATTCAAATAATTCAAATAATTCAATAATTTAATAATTCGATAATTCAATAATTTAATAATTCAATAATTCAATAATTTAATAATTCAATAATTCAATAATTCAATAATTCAATAATTCAAATAATTCAATAATGCAATAATTCAATAATTCAAATAATTCAATAATTCAAATAATTCAATAATGCAATAATTCAAATAATTCAAATAATTCAATAATTAAAATAATTCAATAATTCAATAATTCAAATAATTCAAATAATTCAATAATTCAATAATTCAATAATTCAAATTATTAAATAATTAAATAATTCAATAATTCAATAATTCAAATAATTCAAATAATTCAAATAATTCAATAATTCAATAATTCAAATAATTTGAATAATTCAATAATTCAAATAATTTGAATAATTCAATAATTCAATAATTCAATAATTCAAATAATTCAATCATTCAAATAATTCAATAATGCAATAATTCAAATAATTCAAATAATTCAAATAATTCAATAATTTAATAATTCGATAATTCAATAATTTAATAATTCAATAATTCAATAATTTAATAATTCAATAATTCAATAATTCAATAATTCAATAATTCAAATAATTCAATCATTCAATAATTCAATAATACAAATAATCCAATAATTGAATAATTCAAATAATTAAATAATTCAAATAATTCAATAATTCAATAATTCAAATAATTCAAATAATTCAAATAATTAAATAATTCAAATAATTCAAATAATTCAATAATTCAAATAATTCAATAATTTAATAATTCAAGGTTGGGGCATGCAATTTCTTGCATTAATCTACTTTTCTGCGTGTTTCTGTCTCCGTCAATTTTCTGGAGAAGAAGGAAATGGGTGTCCAATCCATGTCATATTTTTGTTGCAGTACAGCTTCAATACAATTTGCAGACGCATCTACTGCCAGGAACAGCTCAGAGTTCGGTTGGATGTGTGAGAATTTCACGGTCTCCTCCAATATGAACTATACCTTGTTGACGCTACAAGGTTGACCAACAACGGCAACTGGAAGAAGGAGATGGAAAGTAGACACCTTGCCTCTGTAATTGTGTATAGAGGGGGCGTTGCAACAGATTACCGGTGTTGCGACCTTGGTTTTGTAAACGAAGCCAAGGTCTGGTAAAAATTATAGTAATAGGAGCCACACTATGACCTACTGACGGTCTCAAAAGGAAAGGACTAAACAGCCACAAACAGCCTTTTTTATTTAGCCAAAAGGGTGTCATGTGACCACTATGCAAATTTAGGTGGATAAATAAACAATCCAAACAAGGTAGCTGTTTCCCCATCACTCTGCCAGAAGCCACCGGAAGGTAAGGACAACTTTTCCTGACAGCTCTGTCAATGAAATGTTCTTCGCATTTGTCAACAAGTTTGCCAATAGTAAAAGTACTTATGCACAGTGGGGGAGAGGAATATACGGCAACAGTTTACTAGGCCTAAGAATTGGCGTAAGTGTCTCATCGTAACGGTAATGGGATAATCTCGAATGGAGTTGTCTGTCTTCGACAATGGGGAAATTCCCTCCTTCTCAAATATCGTGTCCCAAAAATGTGACTTCAGATTGACCGAAAACACACTTTAATGGGTTTAAGACTACACCATATTGCTTCAGTCGTTCAAATACTTGCCGTACTTGTGTTCATGTATATTCTGGCTAGCAATGAGTACGTCATTTATAGACGTGCAGACGAATGGCAAATCGTGCAAGACCTGGTCTATGAATCTCTGGAATGTTTCGGCTGCATTTCGCAACCCAAAAGAAACTCGCAAAAATTAAAACGTTCTAAATGGTGTAATAAAACCCGTTTTGGGGATGTGTTCGGGCTCCACCGGTATTTGGTAATATGCTCGAATTAAGTCCAATTTGGTGAAAAACCTATGATTTTGAGCCACTGCTGTGGTATCCTTGATATCTGGTACTGTGTACCTATCAGGTTTGGTAACAGCGTCCAGTGCTCTGTAGTCTTCACATCCACGTCATGTGTTAGTGTTTTTTGCTCACAAAATGAAGAGGAAAAGCCCATTGGCTTTTGAAAGGGGTGAACTATGCATAACTTGATCATCTGTTGAAAGTTTGCTTCAGCATCTATTAACTTTTCGAGTGTTAAACGCATAACTTTGCTATGGACAGGTCGACCTTTTATCTCTATGTAGTGTAGCATGAAGTGTGGCAAAACTTCTCAAGAAGGCATTAGACTGGTTTTCATTTGCCACTGCTGGACATAATGGGGTACCAGCCTTGACCACACCACATGCTGTAAGTTGTGTTTCTGGATCTCTTAAACGCCAGTTTATTATATCTACAACAAGGCCGAACGTTTGCACAAAACAGTATCTAAAACAGCTCTCCTTACATCAGCTACTATAAAAATGTGGGTAAAGGAGGTCAGAGTGCCCCATCTTTAGGGGCGCTGGTTTGATTCGGCACTGCGCAACATCTTCCTGCGGTGGGAAAGAAATGGATACCGACATTTGAAGAGTTTGTATGCAAATAACGATAAATTCAATTTGTTTAAATTGAGACATTACACAATCAAAAGGATGGATATCTTAAATCCAGACCTCGGCTAAAAGACTATTTTAATTAATGGGAAATAGATTATGTTGGTATCATATTTTGTAAAACGTTATTTGGGTGTGTGGTCGATTTGGGAAATGTAACACTTTTTGTAGTGATTTCTTTGCAAATTTTTAAATGGCGTTTATCGCATTTTGCATTGAAACATATATATATATATATATATATATATATATATATATATATATATATATATATGGACTATAGACATCAATATTGAAGGTTCGATCTCTGTCTAAGTTAGCCATGCTGATGACGGCTGTGAGCCAGAAACACGTGTCCATGGATTACTTTTATGTACGTATAAAATAAATAAAAATATATATTAACGGAAAAAATACGTCCTATAAAGTTAAGGGCGACTAATAATGCAATTTTCTGCATCTTTATCACTTAGGAAAGTGAGACAATCGAAATAAAAGTAAGCAAAATAACAACGAACGTTACAATCACCAATAAAAATAATTACATAAAAATACAGTATATATATATATATATTATAAGAAATATATTTTTTAATTATAATTCACATACCTACACGTTTCATCTTGATGGAAGCATCAGTGTGACAATGTGAAAAGTAACTGTTCAGCCTGTCGCACGATTCGAACTCCCGGACATGAGTCATTTCTAACTCAAATCCGAGCGCACTAACTAAGAGGCCATCTACAACAGCTATGCGACAAGCCGATAAATAAACCCTATTTATGTCATATAAATTATGTCGATATCATTTTATGTGAAACATGATTTGAGGGTGTGGTCGATTTTAGGGTGTGGTCTAGGGTTGAAATGTAACACGTTTTGTAGTAAGAGCTCGGCAATTTTCAAAATGGCGTTTATCGCGTTTTGTATTCCCACCCCTTTTCTAAAAATAGACCACTCACTGTTTTCCGATTTGGTTAGAACCAAAAACAAGAAGTTTTGATTGATCTTAATCCGAAAGCCGTGAAAGTTATCGAGTCAACACCGTTACCCTAACGGTTAGAAAGAATGGCCTCATGGTTAGTGCGCTCAGATTTGGATTAAAAGGGACTCATGTCCGGGAGCGCGGTAAACGTGATCAATTACCTACATAAAAATAATAATAGTAACAAGAGGAAGTCCAACACTTTGATGATTGTCTATTTATTCGATCAAGGAATTCATATCCATATTGCCACACTGTCTGACAGCTGATTCATAAGAAATACGAAACCGTTCTTTTAGGGTCCGTATGACGGGGGGGGGGTTAGGTAATCAATACCAACGGCCCCATTAGAGGGATATATAACTTTTTTTCTTTCTTATGCGTTAATCGATGGGGGGGGTCATCGTTTAGTTAATTGACATGCATGCCGAAAAGGGGGGTTGGTCTCTTAAGGGAACATTGTGATATTCAAAAAAGTACCTGGTACATCTAAAGGAGGGTGTCATTCCTAAAATGAGGTAACAAAGCGAGTACCCGGTAGTACCCGTAAGTACCCGGTACCATTTTTGTAATTTAACTCGTGTAGTTCTTACTTTTAGACCATAAATATAATAAATTAAATTATTCTAATTATCAACTGATTATTATTTTGAACTCAATTGCATCTATTTGCATGCCACACTTAAATGTGGGGGCCGACGCCATCGAGCTTGATCACATTCTGAAATGACTTGATAAATTGATAAATTGATTAAAAGTTAATAGAAAAGGCATGCTGGATTTAAAGAAAATTAAAATTCGGTAATTAAAAATTGATTTTCGAAGTGTGGGCGCTATTTTTAAATAACTAAACATATTGGGGTTCAGATGAAACCTTATTATTACATCAATACCAGGGGTATACGCCCCCCCCCTCAAATACGTATGAATTAATATTTCTTTTAAATAAGTATTTTTTGAAAATGCTAACATAGTGAAAATAAGGTACGAAACTTGAAAATAAAATTGAAAAATATTTTTTAAAATTATTTCGATGGATAATTGACGGTCATATAATTTGTAAACTATGGAAATTTGTTTAGTACCATACCATTAGTACACATACAATTAGTATCCATACCATTAGTATCCATACCATTAGTACCATACCATTAGTACCCATACTATTAGTACCATACCATTAGTACCCATACCATTAATACCAATATCATTAATACAATACTATTAGTACCCATACTATTAGTACCATACCATTAGTACCATACAATTAACACCCATACCATTATTACTATACCATTAGTACCCATACAATCAGTACCATACCATTAATACCCATATCATTAATACCCACATCATTAGTACCCATACCATTATTACCAAACCATTAGTACCGGTACCATTAGTACCCATACCATTAGTACCCATACCATTAGTACTTATACTATTAATACCCATACCATTCGTACCCATACAATTAGTACCGTACCGTTAGTACCCATATCATTAGTACCCATACCATTAGCACCATACCATTAGTACCCATACGTATGTACCACCTGTGCGATTGCCACTCTACCCTGGCTAAGCCCGAGCTAAGGCGAGATCCGCAATCGATATATATATATATATATATATATATATATATATAACATATGTTCTTATTAAACTTCGCGTTTCCAGTCCGGGATAAAGAGATTTTAGAATTAATTTTGTCTGTTAAAACGACCAAGATGGCCGCTCGTTTTCGTTTCCATCTCATTTGAATAATGCACTTCGATAATAAAGAAAATATCGAGTTTAAATTTCACATGTGTTTATAATAAATGTTATTATTTATTTATTTATTATGTCTATTTCGGTCTTCCATATTTGAATGAATAATCTCGTTTCAGCAATTCAAACATCGCACAGAATATATAAAATGAATATATTTATCAAATTCAATGAAATATGCCATCATCAATGATGAAATATCTTCTGGAAAATGTATCATCTGTCAGCTTTCCAGCATCCAGCCAATCTGAAATTATTCTTTATAACGACTAAATTAGATAATCTATCGCCATCTCTGTCTGTATGGCTGTCTCACTGTCTGCCGTCTCTCTCTCTCTCTCTCTCTCTCTCTCTCTCTCTCTCTCTCTCTCTTATATATATATATATATATATGTATATATACAGGGTGACCCGCCCCCCCCCAAAAAAAAAACGGGCCTAAAATCTAATTAGGTCCCGTTTCTTAGTGTTTCGTTCGAATGAAATGAATTTTGAAGCATAACTAGTTTATCATATTCACAACATCATATCAAAACACTAGGGTCTTTGGCCTTTTTTTCTCCGTTCTACAGCATGTGTTCTAGATGTACTCCTTTTAGCTACGTGCATTTCTTGAGGCGCAGAACGAAGTTGTCCATGACGTTCTTACAGACTGAATTGGGAATGGCTCTCATCTCCTCCCTGATGGCTTCCTTGAGTTCCGTGATGGTTCTGGGGTTCCCTGCGTACATTCTGTCCTTAAGATAGCCCCAAAGGAAGTAATCTGGGGGGCTTAGGTTCGGGCTATGGAGTGGCTACTCAAAATTAGTCTCGAGACTGATCACTCGGCCTCCAAAGTTTTCTTTCAGCCAATCTCAGGACAGATTTGAGGTGTGAGAATTTGCTCCATCTTGCTGGAACCAGAACTTGCTCATGAGTGGAGCCTTTTCACATCCGAACTCATGCATGAAACTGTCCTGGGTTTTCTTAAACAAGCCTCTTTTGTAGTAAAATTTAACACAGTGTATTCTTTGTCCCAGCTCCCACTGAGGTCTTGGTGTACTCACGGTCTTGATTCTGCCATGTCCTGTAAAATAAGGGCAATCGGTGAATAAATAAAAGAGATATCACATAAAGTGTACACGGGGCCCGTTTTTTTAGTCAGCCTATATATATATATATATATATATATATAATTAATTAATTATAAATATTTGTTTTCATATACATACGTATACGTTTCATCCTTGAGAAGAATTATTCACACTAGTCGCCGAACACGAACCCCAGAAAACTAGTTATATTTCAAACTCAAATTCTAACGTCTTTACCCACACAGCCGTTGTCAACAACTCGGTAAATAAGCGAGAGATTAATCCAATTTAAAGGCAGCCGTCGTAGAGAGTTTGACTTTTGAAAAAGAACATTGCATTTAATCTACGATGACGTTTGTGTTAATACTAATCACTACAGAGCCCAGCCTTGTTTGGGGCGACAAATAATTAATTATAAATATTTGTTTTATCTACATACGTATACGTTTCATGTTTTACGGAAATCGTCAGTTTAGAGAAGAATTATTCACACCGGTCGCAGAACTCAAACCCCGAATGAATATATATATATATATATATATATATATATGATTATTTTTATTTACACAGACATGTACGAAATCTGCGACCCTGGCATGTCGATGTTATCGATCAACAGCTTTTATAAACTAAGATCTCATCAGGCAGAGTTAGAATCCGATCTTAACCTTAGATCATATTTTCTTTTCAAATATGATCTAAGGTTAAGATCGGATTCTTACTCTGTCTGATGAGATCTACGTTTATAATAGCTGTTGATCGATAACATCGACATGCCAGTGTCGCAGATTTTGTACATGTCTGTGTAAATCAAAATAATCATATAAAAAAACTCTATTTGATATTGAGTACTTTTATAAACCCGGTTGAAAATCTTTGGATTCCTATCCTGTGGATGTTTTACCTGGATTATATATATATATATATATATATATATATATATATATATATATATATATATATATATATATATATATATATATATATATATATAAAGTAATCCAACAAAAGATATAAGCGTCAACTAATATCTTATAATTAGTGAAAACATCCGGATAAAAACTGAAGCTCAATAAACTAGATAGAGCTTCAATATGATAATATAAAATGAAATAATAAAATAAGGTGTCAATCAAATTAAATTCAAAGTTCAAGCAAAGCATCTTAACGTCCTTAGTTCATGAGTTTTCAAAGATAAATCTTCTCCTCAGAGGACCATTACCATATTTTTGTTAGTTTAAAGTGATACAAATATTTCGCCAAAATCTGGCATCCTCGGTGTGTAATATATCCTGATGTCATCGGATTTGTATTTTTTTTTTAAATCGGTTTCGATTTATTATTTTTCTTTTTTATAAAAAAAAATTGATATCGCATCTTAATGCTTCAAAAGGTATTTATTTTACCTATTTCTTTCTTAAATTTAACTTGATTCCGCCGGTCTGAGGTATTGCCCTGTGCAGTTCTAGGAGGTGCACCCTCCCAGGCTTTGCCTTCTCACCTTTTGAGAAAGGGTTAGTTTATTGCTAATCACCTGAAACAGCCCATACAGAAATTACCGACGAGGCTGCTCAGGCATTTTTTGTAGGCTCTTCTTCTATAGCACTAGCTTTCTAATAATACTTTAAAGACTTTGTGTTACATCTTACAGCTGTGGGAGGTAGATCAATACAAATATAAGTCAATGAAAAATAATTAGACATGCAGATGGAAGCAAATCAATATCTTCAGTTGTTGAGAACAAGGAGCATTTAGTGAATAAAAATATTTATTTTTCTTCTCTTTCATTCCTTAAGCCATGCTTTTCAAAGATTGAAATCTTATCATCAGATGAGGTTAATGATTGATAAGTGACAGATGAGGACAGTCAATTTTCGAAATTTGAAAAAGTTTTAAAGTTCAAACGGGTATGTTCCAATGTAAATGAAAGTCACCAAAAACGGAAATCCAACATCTGAACCCCATACTATTTGGATTTCCCTTTTTGGTGACTTTCATTTTCATAGGAACATACCCGTTTGAACTTTAACACTTTTTCAAATTTCGAAAATTGACACTTTCTTTTGCCTTTGAATTCTTTCCAATTAAGTTCTTTGGGCAGGTAGTGTAGTATATGTTCGTTTGTCATGATACCATCCTCCCAAGCATTACCTCTTTGTTTAAAGGGGCGGTGTAATATATGTTTGTTAGGTATGCGATGGTGATCCCAAAATTAGGAAATCCAAGATTTCTGATTCCAAAACAAAACACCACCGCTAATGTGTTTTGCGTGAGAACTCATTAGTGTTACTTGGGCTCAAGTTAGATACTTTCTCTCAGGTAATTTTGTAAGAAAACAGAAAACGAAACGAAGTCGCATTTACCTTAGGAGGAAGTTTCTAGGGAATATAAAATTCACAAACGGTCCCCGATTGCATGTATATCCATGTTAGGGGAGATGACAACGATAGGTTTTGCAATTTTTGCAGGAAGAGGTCGACGGCCTTCCACATACAGCGCCTGGTATTCTTAAATGGTCGCCCATCTGATACAGACTAGGCTAAACGTTGCTTAACTTAATTGTGTACCATTGCAAGTGATAGCAAATGGCGCCCACGTTTTGCATAAAATATCACGTTTTTTCGCGGTTGATAATGGCATTTTAAAATTAATCTTTCGTTATAAAAGGCCAAGCTGACGACATGTTTTGATTTGCATAAGGAATAACAAAAACAAAAACAAAACAAACAAAAACAAACAAACAAACAAACAAACAAACAAAAAAAACAAAAAACAAAAACAAACAGACAAACAAAACAACGCATAATGCAGAATACGCATGTGTCTATATCTAAGATAAAAAAGAAAATTAACGAATAAGTTCTGGGCGATTCTACGTCAGATTTTCAGTATTGAGTGAACCGGCAAACTCAATAGAGTACTCTCGGTAGCGATAATGTAAAGAGAACAATATATTGCGTTCTTACATTGTGTAACAGACGACAAAACCAAGTTGCTGTAATTATTACACAAACATTAAATTCCACAAATTGTATTCCTACCTTGCTCGCTGCATGGGTTCCTTGTACGTGCCCTCTCTCACGTGATCGTTCCTGACCGGGAGAACGGCGCCTGCAAATAAGTTCTTTCATTACTAAAAAAAGAATAACTAAAGTGAAGGACAGATACAAGACAGATGACATTTATTCTACTTCATCTTCGGTCAAAATAACTGAGAAGTGGGGAAAGACATATATATATATATATATATATATATGTTTGGTTATACAGTAGCGATAGCTTCTGTTTATTTATTTTTTGATTAGTTTTTTCGATTTGTCGCACGACCGATTTGGTATTGTCGTTCATGTTGTATAAAAAATCGCCATATTTTCGCGAACATTTTCGACCGACGTCGGTCATCTTCAGGCGGATGAATGAGTATGCAAAATAAAAGATTGGTGAATTTATTAAGAAGACGTTTTTAAAAACACATTTCAATACCACTTCAACATACCTTCCCCCCCCCCCCACTAATAACGAGCATGGTTGATACTAGGTTTATTTACTTGAATAAACAACGCTTCCATTATAGGGAGACGAATACTGCAATATGAGATCCCAAGAATTGCTGTGTTCTTGGTTAAAATATTCCTGAATTAATTTTTGGGGATGCTATGTGTTATCAAGTGTTGGTAGATGGAACTTTGAGAAGAGGGGAGATGGCAAGTTGCTATCACGAATAATTTTTCTCTGTATTGTATTGTTTATATATATATATATATATATATATATACACACACAGATAAATATACATTGTTTTTATTATTATAGAGTGGATGATAGGAATATGCAACTTAATTTACCATCCTGGCTACCACTAAATACTTTCTTAACTGTTTCCGATGCAAAAATAAAGAAAATGGCGATTTTGTCTCCATCGAGTTTTAGTTTTTATTTGTTCTTGCCGTGGATAATGACATTTAGGAATTAATTCTTATGGCGAAACAGTCAAGCTGACGGCACGTTTTCATTTACATAAGGTCAGAATGAAAGCAAACAATACATGCTTAAGAATTTGCATATGTTTATAACAAAGTTATAGAAAGATGAACGAATAGATTTTCTGGAAGAGTCGACGTCAGCTTTTCAGCATCGAGTCTCACTGAAAGGTTTTGGGAGAAAGAGTAAATGTCAACACTTTCATTTTTCATTTCGAAAAAAAAAAAGAAAATGGCGGAGATAAACGAGAACGCTTTCCTTGGGATGCATCCATTCAATCTGTGCTATTATCGCTGAAAATTGCATTTTGAACTGAGGCGTGACAGACGGACGGACGGACGGACGGACGGACGGACAGACGGACGGACGGATACAGTCTCTTATAAAAAAGTCGTTTGTGTAGAATTAAAAACAAAGTCCCATTCAAACATTCATATCAAATTTATTGGCCATTACGAGGTTATCATACCAAACATCAAACCGACAGGGTCTTGGCCATTGTTGAGGTGGCTTGTAGTTTTTCTTTACTAAAGAGTCACCACTTATCAAGGCCCAACAACCACTCGAGGATAAAGGTTAATGAGTGTCAGGTGGACTGTGAGACAACACCTGGATGATTGGTAATGATGGTGCAAATTTGGCAGAATCTGATTATTTAAGAGGACGACTTAACAAAAATTTGTTCACATTAGACTTGAAAACGACCATGTTAAAGTCAGGTGGGAAGCAGTCCCGCAGTATTGCGTTCCACAGACGGGAAGTTTTAAGAAAGAAACTTTGCTCATGGAAGTTTCGTTTAGTTTTAGGCAGAGAGAGACAGAGGGAGAGAAAGAGAGAGAAAGAGAGAGATAGAGAGAAAGAGAGAGAGAAAGAGAAAGAGAGAGAGAAAAAGAGAGAAAGGGAGAAAACGAAAGAGAGAAAGAGAGAGAGAAAGAGAGAGAGAGAGAGGAAAAGAAAGAGAGAGAGAGAGAGAGAAAAAAAAGAGAAAGAGAGAGAGAAATACCTTATTGACAGTGGTTGTAGCTAGACGAGGTTGTTCTCTGTCGGACTGAAGTATAAATCTGGACATTTCTAGAGGACCCACCCTCCCAGGCTATGCCTTCTTACTTGAGACGCCCCCACCGGGGAATGCCGGCAGGGTTGCCCAGGCATTTTTTTGTAGGAGAGAGTGATCTTCCTCTAGAAGACTGACCTTTCAAATCCCACTTTCCCCACCTTGTGTCACATCTTACAATTGTGGAAGGAAGGCAAATCACTTTATTAAACATGTAATAATGGTTAAAAGATACGGCATAATTGTTTGACACAAGTTAAGCGACGTTGAGCCTGGCTAGAACAATGATGGGTGACCATTTGGGAATACTAGGCGCTGTATGTCATCTCCCCAAACCGGGATGTACATGCTGACTGGAGACCACATGTGACTTTGTATTCCCCATAAACTTCTATTTTTATTGGAAGGCGTAATGCCCGACGCTGGCCGAATACCACAACAAAAGTGGTGTTATCGGTTATTCAAATGGACATGGTGTTAATAATAAAGGATAAGTCCATGAGTCTGGACGAGGAAAAAGCTGAGTCCATAATATGTAAAATAAATGTCCTGTTTGCAGGGAACGGAGAACAGTTAATAATATGAGAATGCTCTTAAAACTATGTAGTACGTAGGTGTTAGTTTCAAGGTTGGTAGAGTTCATATGTTGTTTGTAATTAAGTGTGTGTTGTAATGGTATTGGGAATAAGTCACCGTGCGGCAGGTCGCCATCTTGGTTAGTGAAGCCTTCTTGTCGACGCCGATAACCCATGGCTAACGGCGAGTTTAGTTTGTGTACCAAGCAAGGAGTTTGATTGCTGAACTGAGCGACGTGGGTTCGTTACACAGTGGGGCTTTCTCGCGGCTACAGAGAGGGATCAGTGACGATTCACTCTCTTAAATAACCTTCGGGATCCAGTGCTTTGCTCGCACACGAGCTTGTTTTTGATTGGTTAAATCAGAATAAAAATTACGTGTTTGCCCCAATCAGTGCCTGCTTACAAGTCAAACAGATATTTCAAACATCGTTAATGGCGGCTACTGCTGTTGTTGTCGTATGTGTGTAGTCGTGACTACTGCTACATTGGCGCATCTTATGATGTTATTTCAGAACTAAGCGTGACAAACTAAAAAGTAATTTCAAACTGAAGCGTGACAGACTACGAACAGACAGACTTTATTTACTTGCCTCCCCGCGAGGGCAAAGTTAGACTCAAGCTCGTTTTTCTATCTGAAGGATATCCAACATTTTAAAATGGGGCCCACTGGATCAGACAAAATAAAAATTGCCCCAGTCAAGAAAGAGTTCTCCTTTACTTACCCAGGCAAAAATGATACTACACTTTGTATGCTATTTCAGACTTAAGCATGGCAAACCCCAAAAATGTTATTTCAGACTTAAGCATGACAGACCTATGACCGGATATAGGTTCTTATAAATACGCTTGAGTGCATTTAAAATAGATCCGGGTTCGTTTCCGTTTTAATGCCCCCCCCCCCACGTGACATATCCTCCGTAGTATATGTTCGTTTATTCGTTATGATACCATCTTCCAATGCAGTATCTCCTCCTTTGAGAAAGGGGCAGTGTAGTATATGTTCGTTTGTCATGATACCATACCCCAGGTATTACCTCCTCCTTTTTCGAGGGAGGTGAATAGTGTAGTATCTATTCTATGATCATGATAACATCCTCCCTGGAATTACCTTCTCCTTTTTGTGGGTATGGTAGTGGTAGTTCAATACTAGGACCATTAATTATAATAATAATTATAATAATGATAATAATAATGATAATAATAATAATAATAATAATAATGGTAATAATAATAATAATAATAATAATAATAATAATAATAATAATAATAATAATGAAAAACACAAAATCATATGGGATATGAATGTACAAACAGACAAACCCATAACAGCAAGGAGACCGGATATGATAATAATCAACAAGAAAGAAAAATCCTGCAAAATCGTAAACTTTGCCGTTCCAGCAGACCACAGAGTGAAGATCAAAGAGACGGGAAAAAGAAGCAAATATACTGAACTTGCCAGAGAATTGAAAGGAATATGGAACATGAAGAAAGTCAGTATAACAACAATAATCATAGGAGCACTAGGAACAGTCCCCAAAAACATGGAGAAAAGACTAGGAGAAATAGGAATCAAAGGGATAACTGAGACCATACAAAGGACAGTAATGATCAAAACAGCTACAATCCTGAGAAATGTCCTCGAATGCGGAAACCAACCCACATAAGCAACGAATGGGAACAAACACATGGAAGCACAAGACAACAGAACCGGGGGAAATACAACCGCACGAGAGAGGCGCAAGCATAGGCTGACGCCACGAAAATTATGGACAGAGGGTCGAGGAGGGAAAGCGCAAACCAGACCTCCACTGGAAGAGCGCAGATAGCTCTGGGACCTTGGGGAGGCTTGTTGCCACTCGGGCCCCAGAGGGGACCAATGGCCCTTATCAGCGGGAAATCGGTGGTAGGTGGCTGTTGCGATACCGCAAGGTCATCAGCGGTGATGAACGAAAAGAAGTGGAGCATACTGGAAGTCTGAGGAAACTTGTTGTCACTCAGACTCCAGGGAATACCACAGGTTGTTGGCAGTGGGCGATCACTGACGATGACCAGTGTGATAACTCCCAGTGAGCAAATAATAATAATAATAATAATAATAATAATAATAATTTAGTAAAATAAATAAAAAATGGTATTTTCCGTTTAACACCCGTCACGTGATATTTTTACTGTAGTATCTGTTTGTCATAATACCATCCTTCAAAGCAATACCGCCTCCCTTGGAAGGTAGTGTAGTATCTGTTGTCATGAGACAGCCTTCTTCTTTCGTGTGAATCAGATGATTCTGGTGTTGGCATTAGTTTCCCCGATGTTTTTCCAGTTAGAAATCTTTCTGGAAAGACATCGGGTACTTACGGGAAAGACCACGTGAAGGTTGCCAACATCCCTAAGTGAAAGTGCTGTTGCATAACTACTGACATCAAACGTCACGAGAGCAAAGGGGGGGGAGAGCTTATTTATTACTACAGGCAGAAATCCTTCCGACTGAGGCAGTTCTCCAAAACCACCTCAACAGTTCGCTATCTCATCCTCTCCGGCCGAAAATAACGCGAAATGTTCACGAGAGGATTAATAGCGACCCCAATCCTTTTTCTTAACACCCCCGATGACACAATTTTCATAGACATTCTCATAGTCATTTTACTCTATATTCGGACCACAGTCTTTAAATCTTCACATATCAATTTACGGCCCTTCAGGCCTTTCTGAAACCACGTATCTGTTCACGGCATCTCAGCATTTATACGTATCTTAAGCCTTTTTCAATTACGAATGTTCATTTATACGTATCTTAAAGTCTCTAAAAAGTTCTCAAATAAATCTCAAAGTTTACCTTATCTTCTGTTCTCTTCCTTGGCCTGTGATTCGTCTAGTCTTCGCTGGCTGTGTCGTCTTGATCGAGGTGTAACGATACACGTTACATATCTTATTTTTCAAATAAACGAAAGGTTTACCTTATCTTCTGTTCTCTTCTTTGGCCTGTGATTCGTCTAGTCTTCGCTGGCTGTGTCGTCTTGATCGAAGTGTAACGATACACGTTACATATCTTATTTTTCAAATAAACGAAAGGTTTACCTTATCTTCTGTTCTCTTCCTTGGCCTGTGATTCGTCTAGTCTTCGCTGGCTGTGTCGTCCTGATCGAAGGAAGAGGTCTGTCTCAGACAAAATGAACACACGAGACACGAATTTTCTTGAAGGGATATTTCACACAAATTTATTTATTCTCACACAATTTTCTTACTTCTTGGTTCGGTTGCTGTCTGGGGGATTCCGGCTTCGACTCTCTCATACTCGGGCTATTTTCTTTCCTTCTGGGATTTCTTCCGCCCTCCCACAGCGGGGCCTTGCCCGTTTTCCGGCTACATACTCACACCCGGTCTGAACAGTATCGCTTCTCAGCCCAGACTGATTCTAAAAACTAAGTTATTGTTTTCTGTGGTGACGTAATCATCGTTCCCACGCACGATATGGGGACAAAAACATCTCACTCTGATCTCTGACTCAAGGTCACGTCAGGTCTAAATTTATTATGACTACTCCTGGATCAAACACTTCTCTGACTCATTTCTGAGTCCAGAAACAAAACCTATTTTTCGATAACAAAATTAGCTATTTGATACTAGCTGATCTACCTGTTTAAAATACAGGGCCCGTCATAATATAACACTCCTCTCCACCTTATCTTTCAAAATTTCTTCCCTGAAGAAATTTTCACAAATATCCAAATCCATCACCAACACTTTTTTTTTTAAAAATACACACGCACATATTCATCTAATCATCGGTACACGACCGATTGCTGATCGGGCGTATTGCCGCGATATGGGGGCACAAAAACAGAAACCCCTTTCCTTAACCTGTAAACTTAAATGGTCAGCCTCCAGTGTCTACACGAGGTACCGATTTCCTACCACTGTCTAATCTGGACCATATACTTCGAACATTCCAGTGCCCCGGCGCAAACGTCCGCGAACAATCACCCATGTCCCTAGCTCCCAGCCCTTTTCATTAAACGTGGAGGACCCCATCCCATGTATCTATCTAGTCGATACGGTATTGAGCGAAATGTCACATCGAATCATCCTGCTCCCGGAACACGCCGAATGACCACAAACTAGGCCCAACCTATAATCTTATAATTAAATCCAATTAACACCCGGTACCTCTTTTTTTTTTTTAAATATCGATCCCCATGGTTCTATCCGCCCCCGACGCGCGCACCCGAGTCACACCACACCCCAGCTTAACTCCATCCCCACTGGTGTTGAGCAGACACCAATTCTATGCGTTCCCTTCCCGTGTTCCTATCTATGCGGTGGGGGGGGGGGGTATCTTCGCAGCACACCCGTCGGCAAACATCCAAAATCCACAAAAAAAAATGGGACCACAATTTCAAAGCTTAACATTTTACACAACTTTCACACACTCTATCGGCGCAGTTGGGCACACCTGGGTCACAAAAACAACAATTTCCATAACTGACCACCGTCCTTTTCTCGTGGTCCCACAGAATGACCATATCACCGTCATTCTCCCGTTCGCAATTTTAACGTATGCAGGCTTTACCACAAGCCTCGCCACTAACCCATGGGTGCTCTATAAAAGAGAGCATACGAGCAAACGCCGGGAATCCCTCATTGACTTTCCAAGCCTGTACATACTCTGTACACGGGGATTTTTCCCGATAAAATCAACCCAGTCCAAGGGTTTCCGCGATCCGACCCAAACCAACTCTAGCTGCCGCCAGCTGCCCGAGCCTAATCAACTCAAATCGCCCGGCTGACCCACGTAACATTCAATTTAAGAACTGTTTTTTTTTTTTTAATTACATTTTTAAATTTCTCCATCCTCTAAATAGTAAAATATCATTCACTCAAGCATTAGGAACCCGGAATCCTCCATGTAACAAATACATCAAAATACATAAAAAAAAAAATAAAAAAAATTCATTCCACCCAACAACAACAAAAAAATTCAAACCGAAACCGACAGAACCAATGGAGAACATATCTCCACAATACAATACAATACAATTCAAAAGACAAAGGGAAAAGAGAACAGCGCCCGACACCATAACGGGCCGACATGTCGCCAAACTCCAACCCGGACACCATCAGACCACCCGCCGCCGTCGTCGCTATCTTCCCGCAACACTCTCCAGCGGTTTTCAAGGCCCACGGGCGCCCTCTCTCCCTCTCTCTCTCTCTCTCTCTCTCTGTCCGTTCGCTCTCGCTTCTCCCTTCCTTTCTAACAAGCATATTCTGACCTCGCGCGCACATTTTTTTTAAACAATCTCTTTTAACATTTCAATTCTTCTCTCTCTCTCTCTCTCTCTCTTTTTAAGACGCACACACATTCCAAAAAACAAAAGACCACGGCCACAGGGTGGCACATCAATCCCTCTCTTTCTATGCTCTTTCTGTCTCTGTCTCTCTCTTTCTAATACATTCTTTCTTTCTTTTTTTCTAAATACGCATATTCCGTCCTCGCGTGCACATGTCATTTCAGCACATCCACCCTTTTTAACATTTCCATTCTTCCACTCTTTCTCTCACTTTTTAACACGCATACCTCCCTCGCTTTTTTTTTCTTTTTTCGCCCGTTATTGCTTTCACCTTTGTCCCCCACCAACACAAACCAGAAAAAAATTACAGTAACAAATTCTCAAAACACAACACAAAAAAAAAAAAAACATAATTACGGCAAATCGTCCTTTTTTCCTAACTAGAATGTTCTTTTCCTACAAAGTCTTAACAATTGTTTTTGCGCGTGTGTGTGTGTGCGTGCATTCTTTTCTTTCTTTTTTTAACAAAATGTGTCTTTCTTTTTTTCTTTTCTTTTCGTGAATCTTAACAATTAACAAAATGTGTCTTTTTCTCTTTCTGCGTAACTTAATAATTGTGTGTGCGTTCTTCTTTCTTTTCTTTTTTTAACAAAATGTGTCTTTTTTTCTTTTCTTTTTTCTTTTCTTTTTTTTTTGTGTCTTCTAATAATTAACTACATGTGTCTCTCTTTTGTGTATCTCAACAATTTTCCCCGTCCGTGTCTCGTCCTTTTTTTTTTCTTCCTTTTTCTATTACTTGGACCACACGATGTGTTCGTACTTCATGACAGCACCAGATCGATATCGAACCGTTTCATGTTGGAAACGGCAGGTCACGACTACCAAATTAATATGTGTTTTTCATAACTACTGGGATTAAACGTAACGTGCAGCAAGGGGGGGGGGAGAAAGCTTATTTATTACTACAGGCAGAAATCCTTCCGACTGAGGCAGTTCTCCAAAACCACCTCAACAGTTCGCTATCTCATCCTCTCCGGCCGAAAATAACGCGAAATGTTCACGAGAGGATTAATAGCGACCCCAATCCTTTTTCTTAACACCCCCGATGACACAATTTTCATAGACATTCTCATAGTCATTTTACTCTATATTCGGACCACAGTCTTTAAATCTTCACATATCAATTTACGGCCCTTCAGGCCTTTCTGAAACCACGTATCTGTTCACGGCATCTCAGCATTTATACGTATCTTAAGCCTTTTTCAATTACGAATGTTCATTTATACGTATCTTAAAGTCTCTAAAAAGTTCTCAAATAAATCTCAAAGTTTACCTTATCTTCTGTTCTCTTCCTTGGCCTGTGATTCGTCTAGTCTTCGCTGGCTGTGTCGTCTTGATCGAGGTGTAACGATACACGTTACATATCTTATTTTTCAAATAAACGAAAGGTTTACCTTATCTTCTGTTCTCTTCTTTGGCCTGTGATTCGTCTAGTCTTCGCTGGCTGTGTCGTCTTGATCGAAGTGTAACGATACACGTTACATATCTTATTTTTCAAATAAACGAAAGGTTTACCTTATCTTCTGTTCTCTTCCTTGGCCTGTGATTCGTCTAGTCTTCGCTGGCTGTGTCGTCCTGATCGAAGGAAGAGGTCTGTCTCAGACAAAATGAACACACGAGACACGAATTTTCTTGAAGGGATATTTCACACAAATTTATTTATTCTCACACAATTTTCTTACTTCTTGGTTCGATTGCTGTCTGGGGGATTCCGGCTTCGACTCTCTCATACTCGGGCTATTTTCTTTCCTTCTGGGATTTCTTCCGCCCTCCCACAGCGGGGCCTTGCCCGTTTTCCGGCTACATACTCACACCCGGTCTGAACAGTATCGCTTCTCAGCCCAGACTGATTCTAAAAACTAAGTTATTGTTTTCTGTGGTGACGTAATCATCGTTCCCACGCACGATATGGGGACAAAAACGTCTCACTCTGATCTCTGACTCAAGGTCACGTCAGGTCTAAATTTATTATGACTACTCCTGGATCAAACACTTCTCTGACTCATTTCTGAGTCCAGAAACAAAACCTATTTTTCGATAACAAAATTAGCTATTTGATACTAGCTGATCTACCCGTTTGAAATACAGGGCCCGTCATAATATAACAGTGCGACTGTGGAACCGACTGGATTCGAACTTGTCGTTATCCACGTAAGCACCGTCACCTCCCACATCACGAGACGGTACTACCACGCATTACCTTTTCCCTTTGGGGGAGGAGTGATGATTAGGGTTGGAGGCAGTGTCGTAACACAATTTCCATTAATTACGGCCATCAAACGGAAAAGATCTGAGATAAAATAACATTTATGAAACCTTAGAGGTAATCAATAACGGAAAGACGAAGCCCATTCATAAAAAACGCCTGGCGCATTTAAAAATGTCATTTAAAACCTAAGAATCACAGAAGAATGAAATTATTATTACAAAACTGAGCATGACAGACCAATGAAAATGTTATTTCAAACCTAAGCCTGATAGACTGGTAAAAATGCAATTTCTAAACTAAGCATGACATACCAATAAAAATGTCATTTTAAACTTAAGCATGACAGACTAATAAAAATGCTATTTGAAACCTGAGCAGGACGTGCCAATGAAAATGTTATTTAAAACCTAAGAATGACAGACCAATAAACATGTTGTTTCAAGCCGAAGCATGACAGACCAATAAACATGTTATTTCAAGCTTAATCATGACCGACTAATGAACATTTTATTTTTAACCTAAGCATGACAGACGAACAAAAATGCTATTTCTAACATAAGCATGACAGACCAATGAAAATATTACTTATAACCTAAGCATGACAGACCAAAAACATATTATTTAAAATCTAATCATGTTATTTCAAATGTAAGCATAACAGACCAACTAAAATATTATTTATAACCTAAGCATGACAGACCACTAAAAATGTTATTTCAAGCTCAAGCATATCAACGAAAATGCTGTTTTTAACCTAAGCATGACAGACCAATAAACATGTTATTTTAAACCTAAGTATGATAGACCAATGACAATGTCATTTCAAACAGATAACATATCAATAAAAAATGTTATTTCAAACGTAATCATGCCAGGCCAATAAAAATGCTATGACAGACCAATGACAATATTACTTATAACCTAAGCATGACAGACCAATTAACATGTTATTTCAAACCGAAGCATGGTAGACCAATAACATTGCTATTTAGAATTTGAATATTACAGACCAATGAAAATGCTATTTCAAAACTGAACATGACAGACGATAACAATGTTATTTCAAACTCAGGCATAACAGACCAATGAAAATGATATTTCTAAAACTAAGCAAGGCACACCAATGAAAATGCTATACATATTTTTTTAGTGGCGGCGGTATATTATGGGGCGGATGAAAAAAATACCATACTTTTTTTAAAAGATAGCATACTCTTCTTAATATTCATAAAAAAACAAGTTGTTTTTTTACTGAAATTAATAATTATTTCCATTCGTCGGGTCGGGCGAAATCTACTTTGTCTTTCCCGCTATAAAAGAAATTTGTTATTTTTTTATTTTTCTTCGTCGTGAATTTATATTTCGCAATTGCTTCTGTCTTAACAAAAAAGTCAAAGTACTCTTTCTTAACATGCGTCTACATATCTTTATAGGATCCTCTGCGTCCGTCAGTTTGTCATGTTTCCGTTTGTAACAGCATTTACAGCGTTAAACGCACAGATCCAATGGATGCATCCGATTTTAGATACGTCCACAATCTCTATAAGCATCGTCTACGAAACTAGTCGGACACCCGTCCCAGGACGGGGATAACCAATAAATATGTCAGTATGTATTATTTGAATTGTTCGGACTATTGCTCTCATCTTGGGGTTTGTTCTCAAAACGTTTCGGCCGATATAACTTCCGACCTTCTTCAGGTGTATTTTGATAATGGCGGTTATTGGTGAACAGTGGAAAAAATGTTTTTGTTCTTTTTTCACACGCACCATCGTCGTTAAAATTTCAAAATATGTGATGTACTTACGACCATCGTCGTTAAAATTTCAAAATATGTGATGTACTTACAACCATCGTTGTTAAAATTTCAAAACATCTGTGATGTACTTACGACCATCGTCGTTAAAATTTTAAAACATCCGTGATGTACTAACGACCATTGTCGTTAAAATTTCAAAACATCTGTGATGTACTTACGACCATCGTCGTAAAAATTTCAAAAAAATTGTGATGTACTTACGACCATTGTCGTTAAAATTTCAAAACATCTGTGATGTACTTACGACCATCGTCGTTAAAATTTCAAAACATCTGTGATGTACTTACGACCATCGTCGTTAAAATTAAACAAATCTGTGATGTACTTACGACCATTGTCGTTTAAATTTCAAAACGTCTGTGATGTACTTACGATCATCGTCGTTAAAATTAAAAAATCTGTGATGTATATACGAAACAGAAATAGCATTGAGTAGTTTCGAGTTCTGTTATTAATTCAGGTCCGAACTGATTTGGTATTAAATTTAAAAAAATGTTGTTTTAGAGATGGGTGTAGTTCTCATAACGTTTCGGCCGATATATACCCCGACCTTCTTCAGGTGTATAAAGAACAACATCGAAGATAAGAGCAATAGTTCGAAGAATGCAAATAATACAAAAATATAGCATTAGCTTTAGATGTTAACGTTTTTCTTTCTTTGGTGTTGATGGTATGCTTTCAATAGCACCTGCATAAATGGTAACGTTTACAAAAAAGGAAAAAAAAAAGAAACCATTCTGTTACCTAGAATACATATTCCATAGTTCAAATGATAAGTTCAATAGTTTAGCATTTAACAAAAGCACATGCATATAAATGACGTTCACGCATGCGAACCGATCCTTTAAAAAGACATTACTTAATATGGCTTAAAATTAGATGTAGAGCAATTCTTTTCTCTAATAATTTTTTTAATCAAAAATATTTTTAAAGTTTTTGCAGAGGGGTCCGAGTTTGGGTGGGCTGACCCCTAAATCGAAATTCGTACCACACATAAAAGCACCTTTTAAATAAGTTATGTTAAAAAATTTAATAAAGAAAAGAATTGCTCTACATGAAATTTTGAGTTATATTAAGTAATACATTTTTGAAAGGATCGGTGCACGCGTGAACATCAATAAAGTGTATGTGCTCAGTAAAATCCTAAACTATTGAACTTATCATTATGAAATACGTATTCCAAGCAAGATGAGGATGAGTAACGTGGGAACCTTATTTTTCTTTTGTAACCTTTACTATTTAAGGGGTCGGCTTCTGAATCAATATCATACCTTCAAAAGAAAGAAACAACATTAAAATTGATAATTAATGACATATTTATTGCTGATAAGTGGTGGGAATTATTCTACTAGTATACACATATACACCCACATATAATATAATATAATATATATATATATATATATATATATATATATATATATATATATATATATATATATATATATATATATATATTTAAATAAATTTTTCGTGGTACAAAATTTAATAACTGCGAGAAATACGGACGTTTGGGACATTTTGGGGAGGGTAGAATGAGATTAAACAAATATAAAAACGAGAGAAAACGATTAAAAAGAAATTAATTAATGTACTGAACCGGTTTTCGTCCACACTCATCAGAGTAAAACGTGGAAGTGATTAAATACGACTAAAACCTAAAAAAATTGTAATGAAAACTAGTGACAAGTTTAGGAGAAAAAAAAATATGGGGAGGAGAGTCACAAGTGGATCACATTAAGTCCTAAAAGCCACTCCTTTTGTTTACAAAGGGAGGGTTTGATTGACTTGATATATATGGCTTCCAGGACTTTGAGGTGGAATAGAGAATGCGATCCACTTATGACAGAAAACCAGTCACTAGTGTACGTCGACGCACATTCGGCGCTATTTATAAGATGGTCAGCAATAGCAGACCCGGATGTATTGACTAAATTATTTAAATTATTTAGTCGGCCCTGGCGTATGGCAGGGGCATGTGTTGTTTGATTCTGGATTCAAACCTTTGCACTGTTCTTCCCACGTATACGCCAGGGCCGACTAAATAATTTAAATAATTTAGTCAATACATCCGGGTCAGCTATTGCTGACCATCTTATAAACAGCGACGTCATTGGCCCGCGTTTAGCTATATGAAAAATAGAAAGAATAATAAAACGCGTGCGGAGTAACGTTAAAATGGGTAGGGGAGGGGGTGGTGAAAGAAAAGAAATGGAAAATATGGATGAAATGCAGTAAAATATCAAAGTTATTTTGACCGGGATCGCAGTGGCGCAATATATTGCATTGTTTCACTAAGCAAACATCTGGCAAAAACCGTAATCACTCTATCGTGAATTACACTATAATATTAGCCCAAATGCTGGACGGTAGTATAAAGTCTTTGCTTCCTGTATGGCACATCATAGCACTTCATATTCTTTCTATATAATAAAAGTGACCGTTCGTCTGTCCTACTCGATTCAATAATTATGTATGGAAATTTATTTTGATGAGCAAACAATTTTCATCTTAATAATAACTGACAATAATAAAGAAAGGAACGAATAATTACCTGTGTAAATTTATTTTTTTAGTAGCAAGAGGGGAGCATACTCTGGTACTCTTATAGAGAACGACCCGCATTTCCGTAATTTCCCGTCGTTAACGTTCGGGCAGGTCTCAGAAGCACCCAAGAGTTGGCGAGGCGAAGACTGCTGGACGATACATTGAAGATTGCCAGACAATGAATTCAAGAAAAGTTGCAAATAACAAAAGTCAGACGAAGAAAATAAAAGTAAAATATATAAAAATGAAGAAACGAACAAACCCTAGCTATAAAACTGTTATCAATTAGATATTTTTTTTTGTTAAAAGAACCCTTGTTAAGCAAATGTTTTTAAATAAAAAAAGTTTTTGAGCAACGAAAAGTTAAAAAAAATGCTTTTTATATAACAAACAACAAAACAACTGTTTAAACAATTTTTTTTCAATGTTTTTAAAACATTTTTTTGGTTAGGGTTTGGGCGTAAGAGTTAAGGGTTAGGGTTTAGGGTTAGGGTTAGGGTTACGGTTAGGATTAGGGTTGAAGTTAGGGTTAGGGTTAAAGTTAGGGTTAGGGTTAAAGTTGGGGTTAGGGTTAGGGTTAGGGTTAAAGTTAGGGTTAGGGTTAAAGTTAGGGTTAGGGTTAGGGTAAGGGTTAAAGTTAGGGTTAGGGTTAAAGTTAGGGTTAGGGTTAAAGTTAGGGTTAGGGTTAAAGTAAGGGTTAGGGTTAAAGTTAGGGTTAGGGTTAAAGTTAAAGTTAGGGTTAGGGTTAAAGTTAGGGTTAGGGTTAGGGTTAAAGTTAGGGTTAGGGTTAAAGTTAGGGTTAGGGTTAAAGTTAGGGTTAGGGTTAAAGTTAGGGTTAGGGTTAAAGTTAGGGTTAAAGTTAGGGTTAGGGTTAAAGTTAAAGTTAGGGTTAGGGTTAAAGTTAGGGTTAGGGTTAAAGTTAGGGTTAGGGTTAAAGTTAGGGTTAGGGTTAGGGTTAAAGTTAGGGTTAGGGTTAGGGTTAGGGTTAGGGTTAAAGTTAGGGTTGGGGTTAAAGTTAGGGTTAGGGTTAGGGTTGGGGTTAAAGTTAGGGTTAGAGTTAAAGTTAGGGTTAGGGTTAGGGTTAAAGTTAGGGTTTGGGTTAGGGTTAGGGTTAAAGTTAGGGTAAGGGTTAGGGTTGGAGTTAAAGTTAGGGTTAGAGTTAAAGTTAGGGTTAGGGTTAAAGTTAGGGTTAGGGTTAGGGTTAAAGTTAGGGTTAGGGTTAGGGTTGGGGTTAAAGTTAGGGTTAGGGTTAGGGTTAGGGTTAAAGTTAGGGTTAGGGTTAGGGTTAGGGTTAGGGTTAGGGTTAGGGTTAAAGTTAGGGTTAGGGTTAGGGTTAAACTTAGGGTTATGGTTAAAGTTAAGGTTAGGGTTAAAGTTAGGGTTAGGGTTAAAGTTAGGGTTAGGGTTAAAGTTAGGGTTAGGGTTAGGGTTAGGGTTAAAGTTAGGGTTAGGGTTAAAGTTAGGGTTAGGGTTAGGGTTAAAGTTAGGGTTAGGGTTAGGGTTAGGGTTAAAGTTAGGGTTAGTGTTAAAGTTAGGGTTAGGGTTAAAGTTAGGGTTAGGGTTAGGGTTAAAGTTAGGGTTAGGGTTAGGGTTAGGGTTAGGGTTAGGGTTAGGGTTAAAGTTAGGGTTAGGGTTAGGGTTAGGGTTAAAGTTAGGGTTAGGGTTAGTGTTAGGGTTAAAGTTAGGGTTAGGGTTAGGGTTAGGGTTAAAGTTAGGGTTAGGGTTATGGTTAGGGTTATGGTTATGGTTAAAGTTAGGGTTAGGGTTAGGGTTAGGGTTAGGGTAAATTTAGGGTTAGGGTTAAAGTTAGGGTTAGGGTAAAAGTTAGGGTTAGGGTTAGGGTTAGGGTTAGGTTTAAAGTTAAGGTTAGGGTTAGGGTTAGGGTTAAAGTTAGGGTTAGGGTTAAAGTTAGGGTTAGGGTTAAAGTTAGGGTAAGGGTTAGGGTTAAAGTTAGGGTTAAAGTTAGGGTTAGGGTTAGGGTTAAAGTTAGGGTTAGGGTTAGGGTTTGGGTTAAAGTTAGGGTTAGGGTTAGGGTTAGGGTTAAAGTTAGGGTTAGGGTTAAAGTTAGGGTTAGGGTTAAAGTTAGGGTTAAGGTTAAAGTTAGGGTTAGGATTAGGGTTAAAGTTAGGGTTAAAGTTAGGGTTAGGGTTAGGGTTAGGGTTAGGGTTTAAGTTAGGGTTAGGGTTAGAGTTAGGGTTAAAGTTAGGGTTAGGGTTAGGGTTAAAGTTAGGGTTAGTCTTTCGCTAGAAGTGACCGTTGCTGACACAACTCAATGAGCCCTTCGGGAGATTCAACGCGTTTACACAGATCATAGAAATTCATTTTTTAACACGCTGCAGATCGTAGAAATTAATTCCTTCCAATAGTTATCGTCTTAAACCATAAATTTTAAATTTTAAATTCTTAACTGCCTTATTCGAACGCTACCTGATCACATCATCATTATATTCGGTTAACGGAACACACGTGAGTAGTGCCCCTAATGATGCAGGATTAAACAGAGCTGAAAGGGAAAAGATTACGAAATACCAAGATCTTATGTGCGACATGAAAAGAAACTGGAATCTTAGGAAAATCTCCATCATACCAGTAATTATAGGAGCAACAGCACTAATGAAAAAGAAGTTCAAAAGTTATCTGGCGAGTATACCCGGTGAACCGAGTGCAAGAGAAATACAAACAATTGAACTTAAAAGGAACGGTCAGAATCTTAAAAAAGATCTCTAGGCTGGAGTGTCTGAAATAGCCGGTGAATATCTGGTATCCGGTAGGATGCACCATCTCCGACAAAAACGGAAAGATAAGAAAAATAAAAAAAACAGTATTATATCATATTATTTTATCATTTTTTCACCAATTACTTTCTATGCTGATGAGAGCCAGAGGATTTACCTTCTGTGCTCGAAACCATTGGTCAATATGTTGTATTAAATTTATGTATTAATAAATAAATATTAAGCTCTGAATTCTGATTCCCTTAATTAATTGACCACTCTGCTGGGATTTCACAAAGAATTTATATATATATATATATATATATATATATATATATATATATATATATATATATATATATATATATCAATCTCTCTCTCTCTCTCTCTCTCTCTCTCTCTCTCTATATATATATATATATATATATATATATATATATATATCCACAATCAGACAACGCCACAGCCAACAACCCATGAAAGCTTTGATGGGTTACGATCTGCGGCGTTATCTAAGTGTGGAAATAATTATATATATCATCTCACATTCAAAATCTAATATATATATATATATATATATATATATATATATATATATATATATATATATATATATATATATAATTAAATAAACATTGGTACAGTCGACGCTAATTAATTCGCGTTTTGATGATTTTACATCTTATCAAGACTGTGGAAAAACAAAATAAAGTGAAAGTATTCATTGAAAATCAGGAGGTGAAGGACAGAAAGAAAAAGAAGGGAAATCCGAGGTCATGAGTACAACAAAATAACTCGGTCAACGACCCTTATATATCTCTGTCTGGCAGAAATACACACTCTATTAAGGAACGGACCTCCTCTTCTTTCTCAATAACTATCAATTTAATTATTATGAAACCCGCTAGACAGAAGAAGAAAAACACCCAACTAACTTTTATTTAGATTTATAAAATATATTTTTTCTAAATATTTAAAGAAATGTTACTAATTTAGAATGCTATAATATTTACAGACCATCTTTATGAAATTTTGAATAGATGATATATATATATATATATATATATATATATATATATATATATATAGCACGTTATGAAAATATATTTATGGCAATTAAGCTACACAGAAGATCCCGCGTTTCATCCCCGGGGAAATCTTCAGGCTAAAAAGTATGGAGTTATTTATGTCGAGTGTTTTATATACACGGCTAGCTAGTTAACCAATCAGATTCTTTGTTGTTCTCTCAGCCAATCGTTGGTTTTCCCACTAACAAAGATCCGGTTAATGTTACTTCTTATATCCTGTTCTATTATTCTGTTTTCTATAGAGTGGCCTATATCCTGTTTCTTTGTTGTGTCAGGGATTTTAGCCTGAAGCTTCCCACCGGGGATGAAATGCGGGAGCCTTTGTGTAGCTTAATTGCCATAAATATATTTTCATAGCTTACTACTTAACTCTACTTACGTATCGAGCACTGTTGAAGTAAATACTGAAAATTGATACATAAAAAATTATATCTCCTTAGACAATTTCATGTGGATACATGAAATAGTAATATATATATATATATATATATAATATGAAGCTAAAAGTATATTTTTAGTAGATAGAACCTATAATGAAATAGTTTAAGTTTAATATACGAGATAGAGCAATTATAAAGGAATAGGAAATAATAATAAACATGTTTTTACAATCTAAGTTGAAATAGATTTGTCATTCGTACATGTTTATCTCTCTTCTTTCATTTATATATATATATATATATATATATATATATATATATATATATATATATATATATATATATATATATATAAACTTAAGAAGAAAAAATTCAAATCAATATTTCTAAGTCATTTGCATTATAATTTATTTCACCTTTATACCGGGGTTTATCAGATGCTTTCTAATGGCTTACCACTCGTTTATATATCTATATTATAATCAAGGGAGGCGCGAGAGCGCTCTATCCATTAATAGACTGCACGAATGGCCTATGCTGGAAATCTCATTTCTTTGATCAATCATAACTCTAAAACCAATAAACCAAAACAGTTAAAACTTTACACAACATTTTTATTTGATAGGTTCTATAAGTGTGTAGAATTTCAGCATCATTAGTCAAGGCAACCCAGAGATCCAGAAAGTTCAATCATGAAATCATGTTATCTGTGTGTACGTACGTACGTACGTATGTGCCACCCTCTATCTCATCAACTATTTGATGGATTCAGCTGATTTTTGGCAGAGGTTCTTGGGTCTAGTTGATGGCATTTTAATTTCAGTTTACCATATACCTTAGTTTTCCAGAAAATTCCAAAAAACCTTATGAGAAGACATTGTATTGATGTATAGCCTTTACAAAAGTAGTGACATTCCATGAAAAATGCCAGTATACTGAAATCATAATTCATAATTAATAGATTTAAGATTAAAATTCATATACACTAAATGTACAAAAGCAAGGAAATTCCCAAATGTTTACACTTTTATTGTCATTAAGGTTATGACTACATATCAACCAAACCATTTCATTATCACATCACTACAGTATAAATCTCTATGCATGAGTGGATGAAGTGTGTGAGGTGCGCTGAAGAAAAATTCCTACCAGTAAAATACATAGCCCTGTTGTGCTCGCATACCCTTAATGACAATAAAAGTATAAAAAATTGGGAATTTCCTTGCTTTTGTACATTTAGTGTATATGTATTTTCATCTTAACCCCATTAAGGGCATATGATTTCAGTATACTGGCATTTTCATGGCATGCACTTAGGAAACGAGTTGTAAGTCATTCGAAAGCATTTGAAGATCAGCGTTCCAAGATCGGAATAAATTATGATGCAAATAAAACGTTTTCATGGCATGCATTTAAACGTTGGTTTGAGTTTTTTTACTTCATTCTTGCTCTGCATACTCCCCATCTCATATCAAAAACTTAAATTGTTCAGACTAATACAATATGGATTTAGTCAACAAGCTATATACGATGGTGAGTTGCATACTTCTTCTTTTTCTTCTCATTATTATTATTATTATTATTATTATTATTATTATTATTATTATTATGATTATTATTATTATTATTATTATAATTATTATTATCATTATAATCATTATTATCATCATTATTATTATTATCATTATTATTATTATCATTATTATCATTATTATTATCATTATTATTATCATTATTATTATTATTATCATTATTATTATTATTATTATTATTGTTATTATTATGATTATTATTATTATTATTATTATTAGTATCATTATCATTATTATTATTATTATTATTATTATTATTATTATTATTATTATTATTATTATTATTATTATCATTATTATCATTATTATTATCATTATTATTATTATCATTATTATTATCATTATTATTATTATAATCATTATTATTATCATTATTAATATTATCATTATAATTATCATTATTATTATCATCATCATCATCATCATGATTATTATTATTATTATTATTATTATTATTATTATTATTATTATTATTATTATTATTATTATTATTATTATTATTATTATATCTCGCTACACAGCTCCCAACTTAGGATGACACCCAAAACCTACACCTTAACTGTCAGTACCCCTTTACGTCTACAGTGGCGGCCTGCCTTGTTTGGGGTGAAATATGTTAAAAATATCTCTCTCTATATATATATATATATGAAGTTACGTATGTGTATATATTTTTATATAGATATATATTTCTATGTACGGAATAATCTCCTAAACTAATGAACGGATCATTATGAATTTTGGAATATATATTCTAGGCAGTACGATGAGTGAGATGAGCACATCATTTACTTTGTCAAGTAATTCGTAATCGTATTCTTAGTACCACGCGTACTGAGGATTGAACCTTCAACCTCCAGGACCTTTGGCGTAATGGATATAAGTGATCAGTCATAATCACTTCTAAGTGACAATCTTCGGGAGGTTGGAGGTTCAATTCTCAGTGCAGGTGATACTAAGAATACAGTTACGAATTACTTAAGACTTCTAGCATGGCATAGCTGACGGAACGAGAGAAAGCTACCTCCGTGGATTAAATAAACGGTTCCGTTTGAAATTCCACAGAGATTCCCGAGTCTGACATAAAGATTCCCGAGTTCGACAAGATACATCTGAAGAAGGTAGGAGGTTACATCGGTTGAAACGTTGTGAGAATAACATCCAAGATGAGAACAGTAGTCCGAATAATCGAAATAATGCAACTTATATATTCACCCTTCGACGTTGTGCTTACGGTCATCACTTGAACTATTTTCCTGATCCAGTTAGATCAATCTGAAGGATTCAGGTCACGTCTTGAAGAAGGTGCCATGACAACCTATGATCCCAGCGTCGACTTGGACGGATTCTTAAGATCAACAACACAACGTGACAGGAATCGAATCTGAGATGAAGAACTTGATTTTTGATCAGTTGAAGGTGAACTCTACATCAAGAGACATCGCACTTGATCGGTCGATCAGTTTACTGTGAAATAATGCTTTATATTTGAACTTACAGGAAGACCCGACGTTGCTTGGAATTGAATCAGGATCACTACTATGTACTTTTTCACTATCCTCGGGGAGGTTAAGTGGATAACGATGCGAACTGACGACCTGGATGCGCCAAGTTCGAATCCAGTCGATTCCATAATACCATTTTCACTTGAGGATGTTGGCAACCATTACGTGGTCCCTCCTGCAAGACTGCTGACAACAGAATGAAGCCGGTCAACAAAGTTGTACAATTCTGGTTCTACGAATTTAGTTTACTTTACTCAAGTTTCAGCGCTAACATAGCTGAAAAAAGCTGAAATATTGGAAAACTCTCTAAATTAGTGTCTTACACATATGGTTTACATTTTTTATTAAAATCGGATATACTTATTTGAAGTTTTAAAAGGAATCCTGTCCCCACAGGTCACTTTGAGGTGAGGCCACGTAGATATTCGGCACGTAGAGGGTAACAGAGTCCGAAGCAAATTACATTGTTTTCCGTAGAATATTTTAAACATATAATTTAAATGTCATCAAAATATTTGAAGTTTTAAAGGGGCTTATGCTATTATAGTCACGTTAAGAGTGAACTTAGAGATTCAGAAATACTTCCGTTGTCTTCCTCGCTAAATTCTACATAAAAATACACTTTTAGATTTTATGTAGATTTTCTAACCTTTCTTTCTATAGGGAACACACAAGCATCACATACATATGCACAGTGAATTTTATCTAGAGATATGTACTGCAATATAACGAAGCTTGGGAGCTTATCTTTGCCCATATTTAAAAGAAAAAAATACATAAAAACGAACAAAAACATATATGTCTTTGAACTTTTAAAACCATTATTGTCTCCACTTATTTGGCTTGCCATACTGGAAAAACAAGATTTCTGTGTTTTTAATTATGGAACAATTCAATTATCAATTTCCTGTATAGTATTGATAAAGAAATATTGTTCTGATGAAGTGATTCATATAATTGTCAATTTTCTGCCATGTTGTAAGTGATAATAAAATTGAAATTTCCGAAACATGTGTATGTAAAGACAAATATTGTTTGTATTGAATTTTTAGAGCATTATCATTGCAAAATAATGAATATGTTATAAATTGGCATTCTACTGAGTTATTATATATAAGCTCTATTTGACTCTAATGGAAAACCATTTAGCTTAACTTTATCTGTAGTATGTTTTATATACTATAATATTCATTTATAAAAAATGGTGTCTTATTATTTCCTTGTGATACAACTTAAGTTATATTATTGAAGTAACCTTTTATATATATATATATATATATATATATATATATATATATATATATATATATATATATATATATATATATATATATATAAGGAGGGGAAGTTTGCTTGAGGCATTGTGTGTAATACGTATATAGAGGAGAATTAGAAGGCTACCACAATGCAAGAAATTAATATATATCGGCGTTGAGAAGTAAGACAAAAACAAGTAATTTATATATATATATATATATATATATTAAAAAAATTTTTTTTTCCATATAGCAAATCTTACTAGATTAGGCAAGACTTACACACTGTGTGTGCACGTGTTCTATAACATTTCGAGGAAGACCTCTTTACCAAATCGTGGGTGTTTCAAATCTCAAAAACACGTGCGAAATGGCAATATTGCTTATAACGCAGTAAATATTAATAAAACTAAAACTATAACTAATTGAATTTGGTTGTTATTTTTATTTTACTTACTTTTTTACTTAATTATTTACTTATTTATTTATTTATTTTTTTCTTGAATATTTTATATTAAACTCAACTGATGAAGTGTTATATTTATATAAATAAAATTAACTATTTAAATATATATATATATATATATATATATATATATATATATATTTGTGGAGGGGAGGTAGGTATAGGGGTAACAGCCAAGAGCGGTGTTCAATTAATTTTTTTTCCTAATATTATCTATTTGATATTTTTATATACTATTATTACATACATCAGTCTGATCTTTCACATAGATGTTCATTTTGCAAAAAAATGAAAATTCTTGCGCCCGTTCTCAATTCTGAAAACTTCTTGCAGAAAAACCAACTATATAAGAACGCACAATTAACAAACAAAAACTACACATATTATAAGTATTGCATATCAAAAGATAAAAGCCATCCGTCCAAAAAATTAAGTAAAATAATAGTGATGACATACTAAAATGACTATAATACTAATATTAATACCTAATTTATACTATAACCATCACAAGGTTCCCGCCCACAAAATAATAAATATATGAGATTAAACGTTCTTTACCTGATTACCCCCCTTTATAATGGATCCAGATTAATCTGAAAGTACTAGGGAACGAAACGGGTACAACAGATGCATCGGCCATTTCAGCTAGAAACCCGCCAACTAATTAGGAACTTAAAACGGGTCAAAGCAAAAAATATGCAGGCACAAATTGTTCGTGATATTTAACAGAAAGATGTCTAAAAGAAAAATACACACACACACACACACACACACACACACATATATATATATATATATATATATATCGACAGCAAGTCATTTATTATACACTCGTCGTTTAAGACCAGGGAGTTTTCTCTCTTCGCTATCTTTCGTGTTAATTTCTTGACGCGGCGAGCGATTCGTCGGTTTCTGGTGTTAATTGGTGGAGTATGACACCTAACGTTGTATCGTAACAATAAGACACAGCCTCCTGAAGACGGTGGAGGGACCGAAAGCGCTCGAGGAATGGCCCACGATACAACGTTAGGTGCCATACTCCATTAATTAACACCAGAAAACCGACGAATCGCTCGCTGCGTCGAGAAATTAACAGGAAAGATAGCGGAGAGAGAAAACTCCATGGTCTTCACCGACGCGTGTATAATAAATGACTTGCTGCCGATATATATATATATATATATATATATATATATATATATATATATATATATATATATATATATATATATATATATAAATTGGTAGTTTGCTGGAAGCATTGCTGGGAGTAATAATAAAAGTTTTAAAAAGGTTGAAGGCAATGCGAAGTTCCGGATCGCTGGAAGCTGTGAAGAACAAAAACAAAACAAAACCGAAATAAGTCGGATATAGATCGAAAAGGTTTGTTTATTTTTCTAGACGAACTTACAAGACAGCAAGAGTGTTAGTTTGTAATATTCCGGATGATCAAGGATCAATTTGATATATTTCGAGAGATTTTTTTCTCCTCTCCTTGTCAAAATTAAATAAAAGAAAAATCCCGGATTCCGAGAAAATTCCAGGAGCGCTGGGGGGTTAAACTGGAAGTGTTCAGGATAAAGTATTCAGAGGAAAATGAAATAGATCGTAGATATCGTAGAAAATAGATCGTAGAAAATGAAATAGATCGTAGATAATAATTATATATTATATATTATTATTCTTTTATATATATAT
>OY744542.1:11125918-11158418 GCA_963556195.1 Sepiola atlantica
AAAAATAATAATATTGAGTACTGGAACTATGAGAAAGCTTATGGCTGCTGCCAGATTCGTTTGATAGGCTACATGGCATTTGTACGAGTTTGTACGAGTCACAGTGTCGAAATATCGAAACTTAACAGTCCCTCGTTTAAATTACTTACTACAAAATAGATCCTAAATATAAAGCCAAAAACGTAGAGAAAAAAATTTCCCAGATAGAATAAAAACTTACTGATCATATAAATACATATAAATAAGATAAATAAACTACTTATTCCGTGTTTTACATCGATTTAAAATTAAAATAATTAGAAGCCCTTACACTCGAGTCGTGATTCGGCCAGTCCCCTTCAGCGTGCGATAACAAGGGAAGAGATGTCACGCCCTTTTGAGATTCGCCTTTGAAGGTAACAGGTCGCTTCGGTTATCGTTCATTGTCACCTCGGTCAGTCAGTTAGATGTCATAGAAGTTTTTCTTTGGTCCTTAAAAGTCGCAATGCGGTAAGAATAAAAGCCTTTACATATATTTAGTTTTTAAATGCAACATTTAATAAAAAGTAATTGAACGTTTTTTGTTTATGATCGAAAATATATTCGATATTTCTAGATATTTGTACTTGTATATTTTGCCAGCCACATTCCTCATTCCATGTGGTCTTGAAAAACCTTATGTTGACTCACATGTGTTTTCATATGTCGTTGTCATATCTAAAGAAATTCGATGTTTCTACTTGTATATTTTGCCTTCCACATTCCTCATTCCATGTGGTCTTGAAAAACCTTATTTTGACTCACATGTGTTTTCATATGTCGTTGTCATATCTAAAGAAATTCGATGTTTCTACTTGTATATTTTGCCTGCCACATTCCATGTGGTCTTGAAACATCTTGTTCTGCTTCACATGTGTCTTCACATGTCGTTGTCATATCTAAAGAAATTCGATATTTCTACTTGTATATTTTGCTAGCCACATTCCTTATCCTATGTGGTCTTGAAAAACCTTGTTTAGCTTCACATGTGTTTTCACATGTCGTTGTCATATCTAAAAGAAATTCGATATTTCTACTTGTATATTTTGCCTGCCACATCCCTTATTCCATGTGGTCTTGAAAAACCTTGTTTAGCTTCACATGTGTCTTCACATGTCGTAGTCATATCTAAAGAAATTCGATGTTTCTACTTGTATATTTTGCCAGCCACATTCCTTATCCTATGTGGTCTTGAAAAACCTTGTTTAGCTTCACATGTGTTTTCACATGTCGTTGTCATATCTAAAGAAATTCGATATTTCTACTTGTATATTTTGCCTGCCACATCCCTTATTCCATGTGGTGTTGAAAAACCTTGTTTTGCTTCACATGTGTCTTCACATGTCGTTGTCATATCTATGTTCCTTTGTCGCATTTTAATGTATCGTTTGTTTGTAAAATAATATAGCCTTTGATTTTGATGTATATTTTTTCTGATACTGATGTCAATTTTTCGTCCATTGCAGTTTTCACAGTTGCATATGTGCATTGAAAATAAGCTCTCATATAAACATATCTCACACAGTCTCTCATTTCTCTCACGCGGAATTAGGGGATAGGGACTATAGTGAAAACTCTAAGTACGACACAACGAGAACTCACTGCTTCAAACTAAAGACTCTACGTGTGTGACACGACCAAGGTAGTTTTTGGACACTTATTTCGAGTGACTCAAAATCACACTGACAAAAACGTACCGACTCAAAAGCTGAGAGCAAGCGACAAATTCTTACACATGTTTATTTCATGTGAAATAGATTTCAGGTGTAGTTTGCATATGCTACAGCAAAAGAGAAGAAAAACAGAGAAAACGAGAAATAACTTTTTTTCACATCGGTTGAATTTGAATTTCCTCATATTATTGTTTCAGTTAAGAGAGGAAGCGGACCTAACGACATTTCACTTATTTTTATTTTCAACCATGCGTGTTTTTTTAAAAAAATTTATTCATTTTTTTTTTTAGAAATGTAATTTTCGTAAAGTGGAAAACAGGTGACAAAATTTGTGCACCAGTATATTTAATGTGAAATAGATCTCGCGTGTAATTTGCACATGTTAAAAAAATTATAATCAGCTTTTTCTTCATATTAGTGTTTCGGATAGGAGGAAGCGAACGTTAAGGAAATTCTCATTTCGTATATTTTTGCTGTCAAACACGCGTGCTTGTTTTTTGTTTGTTTGTTTTTTTTTGTTGTTTTTTGTTTTTTGATTTTTGTTTTTTTGTGTTGCTCTGAGATTATTATGTTCATGTCTATTTATCTTTTGTGTTTTGATTTTGTTCTTTGCCCTTATTTGTATTTTATATTTTATTTTTATTTTCTACGCTCACAGATTTTCCGGGGTTATTTGTTTTTGTAAAAAGAGCGAAGGCCACCGCCACTTCTATCGTTTTTGTTTGCAGCAGGAGAATTGTAAATCAACACGAGGAATGTCGTCCATCGCTGTCAACAGATAAATGTGACCTCAAGGAGACGATTTGGCTAAGATCAAAGTGTAGTATCTGTTCCGATGGATACTGCACGCCTGTCCTGTACAGTTCTAGGAGGTCCACCCTCCCAGGCTTTGCCTCCCCTCTTTGGGGAGGAGTAAGTTTATTGCTTACTGTCTGAGGCGCCCCTACCGGGGAATGCCGACGGGGCTGCCCAGGCAATTTTTAAATGGCCAGAGTGCTCACCTCTCGAGCGCTGGCTTTTCAAACCCCACTTTCTCGACCCGATCTTGGGTCACATCTTACTTGTGGGAGTAAGATAAAACTGGCCTTGTGCCTAACTCCTGGAGAGGAGTAAATAAAACTCTCCAACATTAACGATAGGAGATGCCTACAAGGCAGTGTCTGATTCTATGGCGAGCCAGGTTTGCGACGATCTGACCGAGACAAACGGCTGACGTCAAAAGCCAAGGAATATAAACAAGACAAACTGATAAAAAGGTTGTTGCATAAAATTAATGTTTGTCGTCGGATTGTTCGGAACAATTCGGAGAGTGAATTGTCAGCGTTGTCCATAGTAGAACTGAGGCAAATTGATGGTCGTGTGGAAAATGATATGGAGAATATTGAGGCAATTTACGACCACCTTGCGGACGTGGCCGATGAAGACCTCAATCCCAAAGTAGTGGAAGCTTTCAAACGAGTTGGCATGAAGTTGAATAAACTTTCACGTAGAATACGCTGTGCTATCGATCGAGCTGTCGGTACTAGGACTCGGCCCTCTGTTAGATCGTCGAGCTTAGTTTCAAAATCCTCTCGGTCTTCCTCCCGGATTTCGTCCGCCTCTCAGATTTCTTCTCGCGTATCTTCTCCCTCTCATGTCTCCTCCTGTGCACCCTCGCGTGCTGTTGCTAGTTCTTCTTCTATTCTGTGGGACCCGACTATAAAAACAGCCATACTACGGGCAAAACTGCAATCCGAGATGGAGAGAGCGTCTAGGGAGGAGGAACATGTGAGGAGAGTTCGGAGGTGTCGTGAGCAGCTGGAAGATGAAGAAAAGAGAATCCGATGGCAGTGTAAGCAGGACAAGATTCAAAATCAGCTGCGTATAGAGGAAGCAAAGGCTGAAGCTGTGACTAAATACGAGGATCTGGATTAACTTAAGCCATCGTGCGCAGGTAGTCTGCTGTCTGAGTTTCCCAACACAACTCGGTCGGAACCCTTATTGCCACCAGAGCAAAGCAACCCCGCGACCTCGCCTGAGACACCCAAGCATCATCCCACCAGATTGACAGCACAAAGCGGCATAGCTGCACTGGTCAAATCATATGCGGAATCAATGGCACTGAGTAGAATCCCAACTCCAGAGCCTGACATTTTTAGTAGAGACCCCCTTGAATACCCTGAGTCGATTGCATCGTTCACTTCATTGATCAAAACAAAGGGTATTCCTCCTGCGGAACGTATACAGTACCTGGCTGGATCGCCTCCGTAAGCAATACAGATATATCCATTGCTTAGAACAGAGAGTGCTTTCACATGCGCAATCGATATGCTGGAGCAGCGATATGGAAATTCCTTTTATTGTGGCCGAAGCATTCCACACAAAGTTGAGCAGCTGGCCAAGAATAAACGGAAAGGACTTGTTGGGTTTTCTCTAGTTTACCGATTTCTTGTCGCAGTGCAAGTTAAGATGGAGAGTATCCGGGAGCTGTACCTGCTTAATGGCATCCTTGAACATTGGAAGTTAGTTGAGAAGGTACCGGAGTGGCTCAGGTGCCGTTGGGGACAAATGTCGGAAGAGATCAAAATTAGGTCGGAAATTATCCGCCTTTCTCTGGGGTGGCGGATTTCCTTGCGAAGGAAGCAAAGATTGCATGTCTCCCAATCACGTCGATAGTGTCTTTCCGAAATGTCCCGGATATGGAAGCTAAACCGAAAAATAAGAACTTTAGCGTTAATGTTCTGATGGATGATAAAAATCGGAGTTCCACCGAAGCATGCCGGTTTAACCAAACCAATCGCTAGGGAAATGTGAAACCGTTGTCAAAAGGGACATGCCCAAGAAAAAGGAAATTTATCCGGGATAATCGTTTATGCTCTGCATGCTTAGGTGAAGGACATATCTTGAAGAAATGCTCTAAAAGAAGCCCATGTTAACACTACACTCTTGGACACCTCACATGCCTTCATATGGATGGAAATGCTAAAAGGGTGTATCTCGAGCAGCCTCGCACTTTTGAGGAAGCTAAATCAGGGGAAGAGAACTCCTCAGAAGTTGTATGTAGAGGAGTGATGAGCACAGAAACCAACGCCTAACTCATCTCCTCCATCAGGAACACCTAACATATGCCCTACTGGACACTATGTCAGGTGCACCTTTTGCCTTGACAGAAGACTCGCAAGATTGTATGGGTCAGAAAATAACCTTACAAAACACTCCCAACTAGTAAACCTTAGACTGATCACCTTGACAACAAAAAGTAAATTGATCAGATGCAAAAACTGGACACTTTGATGGTTCGAGGTTAGGATTCACAGAAAAAAAATATCCCTGCGAAATGCCCATTCAAGAGATTTCATGCGTGTAGAACGTACTCACATTCCTACGCCTGAAACACTTGGTAGGAATTGCACATCGCATTCACCCACTCAAGTATTGTGATGTGGGGCTACTGATTGGATACGATTGCCCCCGAGCTCTAGCCCCCAACAATTGTATCACTGGAAGGAGTAACGATCCCTTTGCGATGGAGACTGACTTGGGCTGGAGCATTGTGGTAAGAACAGACGATCCGAGAAGACTCTGGGGATTCCATCGAGCTAACCTGCCGAGTAATCACATGGGAAGTCCCCAAAAATGTGCGACCCTCGTCAACTAAGAAAAAGCTGCTAGACTAAAACCCTCCCACAAGAAAATAAGCTTCATTTTTCGGTCTACAATCTGCGAGGAAAGCCTGAAGCCAGTGGATGTAGCGAACCCACTGGAATCAGATTTCATCTAAAAGAGAAATGAAAAGTCCATTTCCCAGGAAGATCTCCGCTTCATAGAAATTGTCAAGAGAAGCATACATCAGAAACGTGATGGACACATTGCTTTGACACTGCCTTTCAAAAGAGAGAAAAATAAAATGCCCAACAACAAAAGGTCTGCAGAGCTCTGTCTGTCACACCTGAAGCGTAGATTCTTAAGAGATAAAAAAATACGCACAGGACTACCGAGCCTTTATTGTGACCATAATAGAACAGGGCGAGGCTGAATAAGCCTTCGATACCAACTTCAATGATCAGACCGTCTGGTATATTCCTCATTATGGAGTGTACCATCCGTAAAAGCCAGGAAAATAGTGTTTCTTTGACTGTGCAGCAAAATATCAACGCACCAGTCTAAACGACTACTTATTGCAGGGTCCAGACTAATTAAATATATTGGTGGGAGTTCTATGTTGATTTCGGAACGAGTGAATCGCTGTAGTGTGTGACATCGAACGAATGTATCATCGGTTTCGAGTCAATGAAGACGACATAGATTATAATAATATTAGAATTATCTGAGTTTCCTATGTTGGTCTTAAAGAGATTTAAACACGGAACCCAAAGAGTACCGAATAAAGGTACGCATTTTAGGTGTGGTGTCACATCCTGGTTACGCAATTTTCGCACTTAAGATTATTGCTGACAAGTATAAAGACCTGGGACCAGAGGCCTACAGATTTATATCCCGAGACTTCTATATGGATGACGACCTCACAAGTGTTGCTGATGTGAAATCTGCAATTGAACTGATTCACAGTTCACGTACCATCTGTGAAAAGGGGAACATGCGATTGCACAAGTTTGCTTCAAACAACCGTGAAGTCCTTAAGATCATCCCAAATCCAGAGAGAGAGAGAGAGATAGTGAGAGAGAGAGAGAGCGAGAGAGAGAGAAAGAGAGAGAGAGAGAGAAAGAGAGAGAGAGAGCCAAAGATTTGGTGGATCAATGGAAAGTGTACCCGTTGAGAGAACCTTGGCAATTAAATGGTGCATAGAGTCTGATCAATTCCACATTCAGATAGTGGTACAAAAGAGACCTGTCACTTGGGGAGACAACCTATCCACTGTGGCTTCCGTTTTCGACTCACTTGGCTTGATTTCACCGAAAGTATTAAAGGAAAAGCAAATTCTACAAGAGGTTTGCAGAACCGGTTCTGGCTGGGACGACCCGTTTCCGGAGGATATTGTGACTAGGTGGGAAGGGTGGAGATCGCAACAGCAGAAACTAGCGAAAATAAAGATACCCACGTGCTATAAACCAAAGGACTTTGGACAGGCCAAAGTGATCGAAGTGCATTATTTATCTGGTGCCCGTGCCATATGCTATGGTCAATGCTCCTACTTAAGAGAGATAAACAAGGACGGTCAAATACACTGCTCTCTGATCATGGCCAAAGCCCGAGTGGCCCCTCTATTAGCTGTCACTGTTCCCAGATCGGGGTTCCAGGCAGCTGTGACCTCAGTAAAAATCAGCAACCTGTTGAGCCTTGAACTGGGTTTAGAGAATGTCACTAGTTATTTCTGGACCGATTCCAAAATCGTCTTGGCATATATAGGAAATGAAGTCAAGCGATTTCATACATATGTAGCGGTACTACAAAGATACAACAATGGCGTCATGTATGCACCAGGAACAATCCCGCCTATCACGCATCCAGGGGTGTAAATGCCTCCAGTTTGTTCAATGGACCATCTTTTCTTTGAGAAGAGGTAATGTTAGAAGCAGGACACAACTATCAAATCCCCGCTGATGATCCAGAAGTTAAGACGATAAGGACTCTGTCCATTACAAAAAAGTGAACACCCTGGATTTGACATATGGAATAGATTCTCAGACTGGAGACTATACAATATCTGTACCAGAAAAGGGGGCACGGGTTAGTATCTGGTGAAGCAATCCAACAGCGCACAGAAAAAAAGATCATCCAGTTGGGAAGAGCTGACATTATCTACGTAAAGCGAAGACACAAACAAAGCCAATCTCAATTAAAAGGGAGATTAGCCTTTTCCAATTGGACCCTTTTGTGGATGAGGAAGGAAGGCTCAGGGTCGGGGGAATACTGACAAAATCAGTCTTTCAATATAGAAGTGAAACACCCCTTTATACTTCCAAAAGATAAAATAAAAAAAATAGTATCGGAGCAGGTGTCGCCAAGATCAAGTCCAAATAAATCCAGCATTATTCTCTCCTTTCGTTCGCTTTACGAACCCACGTTTAGAACGATCTCCACGTCACTGATCGAATCTTCATTTTCCTTCTCTTATTAAAAAAAATGCGACGCATGCAAACCAACTTAATTTGCATAAATCTCTCCTTCGACACCGCTGCCCGGATCTTCAAATAAAAACCTTATTTGACTTTCCTACGCCTTTCCCCTCCCACTCCTCTTTCTTTTTTTGTCGTCAGCGAACGTTTTCGACTGTCTGGCCTTCTCCGCGGTGATGCGACTACGATTACTTGTCGACAGAAGAATCACGCGATACATCTGTGCTAAGCATGCGTCTGTTTACGCCGCCCATAGTGATCACTCGCGCACTCTGAGTGGACGAATCACTGTAACTTCCACTTTCCGATGTAGTTGAGCCTATAACGGGTCGTAGGCCCCTTACGTGCCGAGGCATCCCATCAATGAGGACATTCTGTGGGCTAATCACACCTGTAACGCGTCCAACTGCATAAGGACATGTACACCGTCCATTCGGACTTCTCGTCCAAACACGATCTCCCACCTTGTAACACAAGCGTTGCTGTTCGGGCTCATCGGGGGACACTATATTGATGCCCTTCAGTCTGACCGTGTAACAATGGATCATGTTAGCAGGAGCTGTCAGGGGTGACACATCGTCCTTCGGGGTGGCATTGTACCAATAAACTGCCTCCATCACTGAACACAGTTTTCTTGCTGCAATCCGCTACACACTTCGATGGCACCGCTCTGTAATACCATTACCTGATGGTATATGTGCACAGCGAAATCGCAGTCGAACTCCCCACTCATTTATGAAGTCTCTAAAAGTCTTACTGCAGAATGCTGGGTCATTGTCCAGCTGTATCTCAGTTGGTGGACCGCGCTCGCAAAATACATTTTCTAATTGGTCGATGATGCTTGCTGCGTCTTGCCGTCTGAGACAACGCCAAATAGAAAACCGTGTAGGCCCACAGTCATGATGGACAGATAGTGCTTTCCCTGATAATGCGTTATATCTATCCCAACTCGATACCAAGTATTACTGACATTCAAGTTCCCCTTCGGCCAGCACATGGACGGCGGATCGATCAACTACCACTCTTTGCATTCTCTCACTACTGTCCTGACGGATGCCTTAGAAATCGTGGTTTGGTTTGGTAGTTTTGTTTTACGGCATATCAACCCTTTTTGGGTTATTCAATGCCGAATCTGGTCATTATAGTAAAAGTTTTTATGCTTCAAGTTCTTTATATCTTCAAATGTTTAATCATCGTTTTTGGTTTGGTAGTTTTGTTTTACGGCATATCAACCCTTTTTGGATTATTTAATGCCGAATCTGGTCATTATAGTAAAAGTTTTTATGCTTCAAGTTCTTTATATCTTCAAATGTTTAATCATCGTTTTTGGTTTGGTAGTTTTGTTTTACGGCATATCAACCCTTTTTGGGTTATTTAATGCCGAATCTGGTCATTATAGTAAAAGTTTTTATGCTTCAAGTTCTTTATATCTTCAAATGTTTAATCATCGTTTTTGGTTTGGTAGTTTTGTTTTACGGCATATCAACCCTTTTTGGGTTATTTAATGCCGAATCTGGTCATTATAGTAAAAGTTTTTATGCTTCAAGTTCTTTATATCTTCAAATGTTTAATCATCGTTTTTGGTTTGGTAGTTTTGTTTTACGGCATATCAACCCTTTTTGGGTTATTTAATGCCGAATCTGGTCATTATAGTAAAAGTTTTTATGCTTCAAGTTCTTTATATCTTCAAATGTTTAATCATCGTTTTTGGTTTGGTAGTTTTGTTTTACGGCATATCAACCCTTTTTGGGTTATTTAATGCCGAATCTGGTCATTATAGTAAAAGTTTTTATGCTTCAAGTTCTTTATATCTTCAAATGTTTAATCATCGTTTTTGGTTTGGTAGTTTTGTTTTACGGCATATCAACCCTTTTTGGGTTATTTAATGCCGAATCTGGTCATTATAGTAAAAGATTTATGCTTCAAGTTCTAAAAATAAAATAAAAAAGGGGAGGGAGAAAGGGAGAGGGGCTGTTGTTTTTGTTTTTGGTTTTGTAGAACATAATTAAGTTTTACAAAAAAACAAAAAAAACACAAAAAACGTCAATGTAGGTGAATTTCGTCTCAGGGAGCCACAGGGCAGCCTGATCTGGTATCACCAGTTAGAAATCGTGGGGTCGACCCTGCTAACAAAGTACCACGTCCTTTTTATGCCAGGGTGACCACTTTTGCGATGGATAGCCCATATTTGGTCGGATTCTGGACTGGATTTTGATACAGCACACACATGGCCCTGGGGTTCAGCTGCTTTTCTAATTAAGTTAAACCATCGTTGCGGTACGCGTGTCAGATTATCCGCTCGGTTATATTCTGACTTTACTAAGGTAATGTCCACTGACAACCTGTACTCTTCTATCAAGCTTAAGAGCGCACCCAGTCGTCGTCTTATCAGCATTCCGCTTGCTGCTTTAGTATGCACTCTGGACTTTCTTGTAAGAGTATCCATTATCCATTTGTGCACACAGGCAGAGTCAGTAAAAAGATGCAATATGGATGCTTCCCCCATAAACGCCATATTAATGCTTTTTAGTACAGCATCAAGTTCTGCCAGATTTATGTGCTGTGTATCCTTTGCTTTGCGTATCCAAGTTGCACCTTCTATCACTGCTCCATCCTGCTCCAGCGAAACTCCGATCGCCAAAGAGCTTGCATCAACCCAGACATCGACCTCACGACCGTCAACACACCACTTGCCTCGTACGGGGTCTCCTTCGTGCACTCTCGCAACAATTTCTGTCATCATCGTGGTCACCGGAATATCGTCCACCTCATCGTCCCAACCCTCGGTAACTGCCACTGCTCTCCTTTTGATAAATGCGGCTGCCACTCTGATCCATCTGCCCACTGTGAAGTGCCCAACTAGTTTTCCACACAAAGAGAACACAGCACATCTGCTGATGCTGCGTGGCATACTCGGGATCTCGTTACCTCGTTCCCATTTCAGCATATTGCCTTCCTGCCAAACTTTCAAGCCGAGTACTCGCGCACCGTCCTGCAGCCGTTCAGGTTCCTTACTCAACAATCCAAAGTCGGCCAGATGCTGCCTCACTTTAGCTGCGGACACTATGTTTTCATTTATGAAAACATCATCGATATATGCTGATGTTGCCCGTTGAATAGAGTCGTCCCTCGACAATGCAGCGTCTACAATAGCTCGCATAATAGCTGGTGCCACATTGAGCCCAAAACCCATGCGCGTCAAGCAGTACCTCTTCCCCTCCAATATAACAGTCTGGTGTGGCCACAGGGATTGATGTACATGCACCTGTAGGTAAGCCCTCCGCAGATCGAGCACTGATACATTAGGGCCTTTCATTCGCCACTCTCTCAGCTTGTGTGCACATATGTCTGCATGTGCCGTGTAGGCATCGACGTGCTCATTTAGTTCGCGAAAATCCAGAACTGGCCCCACCTTAGATTTGTTCTGCTGGAAGATTGCCATTAGCAGAATTATGCCCTTTAGGGGTCCTAGTTTGGCTAGGGAAGTAGCCATCCATTGTTCAGCCATGTTTGAAGCTTACGTCTATAGTCTTGGCGGATCTGAGCGGGTACTGGGTATTCAGCCACCCTATTGTTGAGTTTACCAGATAGCTGATCACCTGACCACTTCCACTTTGGCCTGTCCGTCAAACACGGCGCTAAAAGCGGGTTCCTCTATCGTGATCGGCTGTCCTCTTCTTTCTCTATTCTCTAAAGTAGTTTAACTCACCAGGATACCACATTCACTCTATGGGTAAAACCTACTTTGAATATATATATATATATATATATATATATATATATATATATATATATATATATATAAAATATTTGTTATTGTTTATATCTTTCGTCTTTATTCAATCAAGACTCATCAGCATAGAAGTACGACTATTCATCACCGGTCACACGATTCGAAACCCTGGACTACAAGTATTTTCCAACTCCCGTCCAACGTCGCTAACCGCTAGGCCAGTTCTGAACAGCTTATAAACAATGATAATTTTAACACATTAACGGCGGCGAAAGCGTACAGGCATTCAAACTTCTATAAGTGAAGGAACGATGCATATAAAGCAAGTGACGCTACGCTGTGTTACTACTACCATTTTACGGTGCTCTACTTTTTAACGAGGAGCTTCAAATATAAAATATTTGTTATTGTTTATATCTATGGACGTATACGTTTCGTCTTTATATACACATATATAAATATATATATAAATATATATATATATATATATATATATATATATATATATAGATAGATAATTTTATATCTTATATATGTTTAGTTTATATTATTTTTGATTTTGATTCTTAACGGTCCCAACCACGTGACTTTCCAAATTTAAATTTTAAATTGTTTTTTTTCCCCATTCCATTCTTTCCAAATATGCTCTAAGGTTAAGATCGGATTTTACTCTGCCTGATGAAATCTCAGTTTAAAACAGCTGTTGATCGATAACATCGATATGCCAGTTTCGCAGATTTTGTACATGTCTGTGTAAATAAAAATAATCATATATAAAATCTCTATTTCATGTTGGAAACTTGTTATAAGCCCGGTTTAAATCATTTGGATTACTATCCCGTGGATGTTTACCGTACCTGGATTATTATTATTATTATTATTATTATTATTATTATTATTATTATTATTATTATTATTATTATTATATATATATATATATATATATATATATATATATATATATATATATATATATATATATATTATTATGTCATGTATCCACATGAAATTTTATAAAAATATATGATTTTTTTATGTATCAACAGCTGTCTACGCAGAATAAATTGACCTTAGGCTAACAATACATAAATAAATGAATAACTAAATTATAACCTAACAATTAAAAAAACCTAAAACCTAAAATAAAAATACAAGTAACCACGTGTTAAAATAAGTTCACCCATTATATTGACACAACAAAGAAACAGAATATAGGTAACTCTGTAGAAAACAGAACAATAGAACAGGATACGGGAAGTAACACTAACCAGCTCTTTGTTCGTGGGAAGCCCAATGATTGGCTGAGAGAACAACAAAGCATCTGATTGTTAACTAGCTAGTCGTGTATATAAAAAACACCCTGCAAAAATAACTCATTTTAGCCTGAAGATATTTCCCGGGGTTTAAACGCGGGAGCCTCTGGTGTAGCTTAATTGCCATAAATATATTTTCATAGCTTACTATATATATATATTTTTAATATATATATATATTTTATATATATATATATATATATATATATATATATATATATATATATATATATATATTCAAAAATCAATATTAAAATGAAAAACAAACATCTGCTCGTTTCTATTTCTCTCTATTTTCCTTCTCCTTCATTTGTCATGTTTTCTACTTTCGTGTCATTCATCTTTAATATCGCTTTACCCTAACCCCTTCCCATTCTCCCATTTGCCTGCTTCAATTACAAGCAATGATGGATCCTTCTTATTACCCGATATTATCCACGTCCATAAACAAGAACAAAAAAAGAGAAAGAAAGCTCCGTTATCAGAATCTTGTCAATTGCACTCAAATTGCTCCCCTGAATGACGAAAATCACTTAATCTTTCCCAGCATTTAGAAGGTCTAGCACAATGGTAAACACAACGGACGCACGTGTTGTCAATATTCTGCAATTGCTACAGACGTTCCATGTGGGTGGAAAGCCTTTCGTATTCAACACGAGAAGGAGATTTCATTTCTATTTAACAAGATTGGATATTTTAAATAATAAAAAATACAAACCACTCCGCCAAATTGCCTGATCACAACATACATTACAGATATCGACATTTATCAAATTGGAAGATGAATAGTTATAGAAATTTAACACAGAAAAGAGTAAAGTTTGACATAGAAAATTCCGGCTAATCGCATTCTCACTACATACATTACACATTTTAGATTTGCTTAAATATTTAAAAATAAAAACGATATTACTGCATCCCAGGCAACGCCTGTTAGGAACAGCTAGTAAAAGATAGATGTTAGATTGAATTTGTTTCGGAATTTTTTAGATGAGGATTGATGATTTGTATTATTTTGATTATTCGGACTACTGTTCTCATCTTGGATGTTGTTTTCACAACGTTTCGGCCGATGTAACCTCCAACTTTCTTCAAGTGCGTCTAGGAGAACTCAAGAATCTTTATGTCTAACTCGGGTATTTTTTAAAATTTGAAAAACCCGTGGCGCAACGGATAAAACTCCTTAAGACTATTAAATTATGTGACAGTATTCTGGAGGTGTAAGGTTCAATCTTTTGTACAGGCGATATTAAGAATACAATCAAGAATAATTTAAAACTTCTACCCGATCATGGCTGACGGAACGAGAACAATCTGCCCCCGTAAATTAAATAAAGGGTTCTGTTCGAAATTTTGGCACAGATTCCCGACGTCGACATAAAGATTCCTGTTTTGGACAAGATACACCTACAGAAAGCCGGAGGTTAATTTGGCCGAAGCGAAAAATGTTGGATAATGGCCCTATGGAAATGGACGTATCTGTTGGGAATCGTTGGTTTGTCTTGCGCGAATTAACGCGGGTGCAGTCGAGTGCAAACTAGGGCCTGTTCTCACAGTCAGAGCTAACAGACGTGACAAGGTTACTGTGTGATGAGACCCCATATCAAAGGGTCAGTCTGAACCTGCGAGAGGCTCTGTGACGTCACAGGCCTTGCATGGTAAACGGAGGGATCCGTGATGTCACTCGTTTTTCGTGAGAAGCGAGTCTCGCCAGTCTGGATAAATGGAAGCAAACCGATGAGACGTGATTGTGAAAATGTAATTTATAACAGAAGTTCCAACAAGTACTTCAACGGAATGTGCTCGGCCGAATGTGCTTCACTTGTGCCACCCTCTACGTAAATTACCCCGGCAAACCTGACGAGAAGCATCTCACACCCCGTTCACTATAAAAGTCCCCATATGCCTACATAATGCAATAGCTTATTTCTTTGAAAAACTTACCTTTGAAATTCCCTTCCTGCTTCTATTATTCCGACTGTATCAACATGTAGAAATTTAAATGTAATGTGAACAAGCATCTCGCTGCCCAACTCCCAACTTAAGATTCCCCTATAAATATAGCACGTAATTCACAGTAGCCTCTTTCGTCCCCGTGGCACTGTGTCTTATTTGGGGCGAATTGAAGTAAAAAAAAAAATAAAGAACAGATTACAGTTCGAAATATTAAGATTAAAAATTATACTAACACCTACTTTACATATTTTTTATGGAACGGTGGCAAAGTGGTTAACGACGCGGACTGAGGACCTGGGTGTGCCGGGGTCGAATCCAGTTCGTTCTACAAAAACATTTTCATTAAAACCCACACCTGACCGTGTGTCTAACCTCCCGAAGAGGAGATAAATAAAATACTTATTATCTATGTTATAATTTTCTAGATGTCAGAAAATTAATACCCTTTTAGCCGAAACAACAGTTTAAAACAGTAGCATATGTTAATTTATCATATATATTTATATTATTTAATATAATCACTAAACCTTCCATGTATGCCCGCTACGTTGATGATATTCTTATTTTAGTAAATAGTATAGATGAAATAAAAAAAACTACAAGATACTTTTCAAAATAATTCAGTTCTTAAATTCACCCATGAGCTTAATGTTAACAATAAAATTCCGTTTTTAGATGTTCTCATTGACTCCAACAGTGATGCATTCATCACCTCTCCCTATAAATAACCTACATCTATTAACACCTGTATTTTAAGTTTTAAAAGTGAATGCCCATATAGATATAAAATTGCTATGGTCAAAAATCTATTAAACCGTGGAAAATTAATCTCCTCATCCAAAAAAATATTTTTTAATGAATTAAAAAACATAAAGCAAGTCCTAATTAATAATAAATTTCCCAATTATATGGTTGATGTACAAATAAAATTAATGATTAGAAATTTAGATAATCCTACTAATAATAAGCTAAATAATTCCCACTACATAAATCTATTCTATTGTAACCAAATGCATCCAAACTTTAAATTGGATGAAAAAGCTCTTAAAAATATAATACATCGCTATATATCCTCCACCAATTCTGATGATAAAATATGATTTATCATTTATTATAAAAAAATGAAAACATCAAACTATGTTGTTAAAAATAACACTTCTCAAACCCAAAATACATTAGGAAGAACCAATGTAATATATAAGTTCCAATGCCCTATGGGAGAATGTATCTCCGACAATAATAAAACAACTAATTCTTACATAGATTTCACTTCCACAACACTATCCCGAAGACTCACCCTACATCTCTCCGACACTAGCTCTATATGCCAACACCTAAAAAAACATAATTGCACCCCCTCCCAATATAGAAACATCCTTGTTAACAATACCAAAACAATACACCACTATACCAATATCAAAAAATTAAAAATACTCGAAGCCCTCTACATAAAACTAAACATCCCACAATTAATAATGTCAATTATGAAACTAGTCGCAACATTTTAAAGTGTCTAGCATAAAAAATAACATTACCAAATTCTTAGCCATTAGGTAGTTATGCGTTTGAATTGTATGCACTTTCTTTAACGTCATCAATTTCTTAACGGTTTAAACAGTCAAACTTTTAAATCTCTCATATGTGTAGAACGCCATCACGCTCTCATGTACATTTCAACTTTACAGACGCTTTTTCAAGTTATAAACTAATTGCCGTTATAATTCAAAAATGAGCACAACAGTAAAGTCATAATTTGTAAAGACACTAAAATTAATACCGCCTGAAGATGATTTGACGTTTCAAATCGAAAGTACTTGCAAAAAAGAAAAAAAGAATGAAACAAGAAACCCATGGATCATATTTACATAAATTTGACCGAAACATTAGATGGACAATTCAGAAAATTGAAAAAATAAAAAAAGTCGCATTAAACAAAACCACTCCGTGTTATTTAATAATGTTTGCCTAAATGAAAATATGCTGCCTAAATACACACAATTTATATATATATATATATATATATATATATATATATATATATATATATATATATATATATATATATGAAGAGTTCGAATGCAAAACGCGACAAACGCCATTACTATTACTATAAAACGTGTTGCATTTCAACGCCTAACAACACCACGGAATCCTGTTTTACAAAATATGATACCAGGATAATTTATTTTTGCTTTCCATTAAAATCTGATTATAGTCAAAGTCAAGATTGAATATATTTTACCTGTTTATTGTTTCAATTTAAACAGGTAACTGTACGTGTGATGTAAGGATCCTACATATATCACCAGTAAGCTTTCCCGAGTCCAAAACTCCCTAATGGTTTTGTTGTGTGAGCTTATTAACGCCATATAACCACCCACTTTGCCCCCCCACTCTATCTAAAACCAAAATGACAGTACAAAAAAAAAAAAAAAACTTAAACTAGACACACACGAAAAACATCTTTGCATCCGTCCTTGAGGCTTGCATTCACAAATATCCGACGTAGACACCTTTTTCCTAGTAAATTCCCTGAATATCCTAGCACTAAGTGAAATAAACCTACAATCCTCAATCTCTACACACCATTTAGACATGACTGGATACTCCCAACTCTACCGTAAAGACTTTGACAAACATATGTACGGGCCAGGAGTTTATTTCTAGAACACCCTCCTTTTGACTAGAGAACATAGGCTAGAATCAGATGATAAAGCCTACATGTGCTTTAGATTAACCTTACAGCACAGCGTTAGTTACTTATATCTTACACATCGTTCTCCTTGTACCCAGGACTGTAGTTTTCTTAACTTGTCTCTGAAAGCATAGATACAACAGTCTCATTAGAGTCGAGTGCCCAAATACATGTATTTGGTGATTTTAATGCACATCAGCGTGACTGGATTGAATTCTCCATACAGACGCAGATAGTAACTCTACATATAATTTCTCCATAGCGCACGCCTTCTCACAGATTCTCACTTTCCCGACCCGCCTCGCTGATCGCCTGGACCAACACGCCTCACTTCTCGAATTATTCTTTACATCACTGCTTGAGGCTTGGGAACGATGATCACCTTGTGGTAATGATTGATATCACCTTAAAGTCTTGTCCGAAAGCTGATGAGCCGTTGCTCAAAAAGACGAGATACTACAAGCGGGCTGATTCGGAATCCACCAGAGATCACACCAGAGATGCCCCATGGAGTGAAACTTTTTCTCTCCCTGCTGATCAGTGCGCAAATGATGTAACCGAATGGATCAAAGTTGGCATTGAAAAATTCTACATTTTTACAATGGTCCATCTTAAATTGTAAAGAAGCTATTACTCAGAAACAGAATGCATTCCGACAATTCAACCGCCATAAGTCAACTACAAATAGACAGAAACTTATAACGTCAATAAATCATTGTAAGACTGTGATAGTTTGAACAAAGAGAAGGTATACAGAGATGAGTAGAAGACGCATTGAGTCACAGAAACTAGGTAGTCGCGATTTTTAGGAAATTTTTTCAATAGTGTGGGAACAATAAGCAATGAACAATTCGCCCGCTATCCAAACCCAATGATGTCGTTTGTACGTCAACTGATAAGGCTGAACTACTAGCCCAGCGTTTTTGACTTGAACTCCACGTTAGACTCCGTAAACCACTCCTCCCAAAATTTCCCATTGCGGATTGAAGCCACACTTAATGACCTGACAATAACCCCATCTGATGTCCGGGACATCATAAAAAACCTTGACACCTCCAAAGCATGTGGGCCTGATCTTATACCAGTAATAGTAACAAAGAAATGCTCTGCTGAACTGGCCCCTGTCCTCTCCAAACTCAACAACAAATGCCTTGCCGAATCTTGCTTCCCTGCTGGCTGGAAAATTGCCTCTGTGGTACCAGTCTTCAAGAATTCTGGAGATAAAACTGACCCCAAGAATTATCGTCCAATCAGTTTACTCCCGCTCTTCGCTAAAATCTTTGAATCCTTAATCAATCCAGCGATAGTCACCTCGTTAATGCTTAACTTCTTTCTGACAATAACTATGGATTTACACAATCACGGTCGACTGCGGTTATTCTAACAGTCATCTCTGAACGCATATATCATACATTGGACAAGACAGTTGAAGCTAGGGTGGTAGCGCTTGATATATCCAAAGCCTTTGACAAGGTCTGGCGTAAAGTGTATTTCATAAAAATTAACTCATATGGTATTACTAGACTAATATTTAATATGATTAAATCCTTCCTTACAAAAAAAGATCCAGGTTGTCCTCGATGGCCGTTCATCCAAGCAACATGCCATAAACGCTGCTGTACTCCATGGTTCCCATGCTTGAACTTCTACTCTTCCTGATTTTCATAAACGACATCCCTGATGACATTGTGTCTGAGATGGGTATATTTGCTGACGACACCACGCTCTACTCTCATCATGTGGATAAAATGGACGCGCACATATCCGAAGCAATGGCTGAATTCTTAGAAATTGACCTCCAGTCTAGTAAAATAGGGCGATAAATGGATGGTAACATTTAATGCTTCTAAGACAAAGATCATTTCATTTACCAAGAAACTTCTTCAACAACCAATTGCCATGGCAAATAACACCCTACCTGATAGTCAAACATACAAACTCTTTGACATAACATTAACAGGTAACATGAATTAAAACAAATACATAGAAGACATTGCCAAGGCTGCTGCAAAGAAAGTGGGCTTCCTCTACTGTGCTAGAAAAATTCTCACACCTGGGAGTATCCTATATCTCTTCAAGGCTACCATCCGCCCATGCATGAAGTATTGTTGTCACATCTGAGCTGGTGCACTATCTACCAGTCTCTCCCTCTTAGACAAAGTCCAAAAAAGAGTCTCTAATCTAAAAGGTCCCTCACTATCCACCAAGCTCCAGACCCTGTCCCATTGCTGCAATGTTGCATCCTTCAGCTTGTTTTACAAGTACTTCGATGGAATCTGCTCCGCTGAACTTGCTGCTCTGTTGACCCCTCCACGTAAATACACACAACCAACCCGACAATCAACTAAATCCCATCCATTCAATGTGATACCAGATACCAGAGAACCTTCTACTCCAATAGCTTCTTTCCTCGAGCTGCTTGTCTTTGGAACTCCCTTCCTACTCCCTGTTTCTCTGACTGTATTGACATGCAGAAATTTAAAACTAATGTGAATATGTATATCGCTTCACACCTCCCAATTTAGGATGAGGCCCTAAACTTTCACCCTAATTCTCAGTACCTCTTACGTCAGTGGTAACTTGCCTTGTATGGGGTGAATTCAGTATATATATATATATATATATATATATATATCCGGGTAAACATCCACAGGGTAATAATCCAAATAATTTCAACCGGGTTTATAAAAAGTGCTCAATATCAAATAGAGCTTTTATATATGATTAATTTTATTTACACAGACATGTGTACAAAATCTGCGACACTGGAATGTCGATGTTATCGATCAACATGAGAGCTCAGTTTATAATAGCTGCTGATCGATAAAATCGACATGCCAGTGTCGCAGATTTTGTACATGTCTGTGTAAATAAAATTAATCATATACATATATATATATATATATATATATATATATATATATATATATATATATATATAATGAGATCATGATAATATAAATGTAATTTATATAGTTCGAATTGATTTAAAATGACCAGCGCAATCGTTATCAATCAAATAGAACATGTATTTATTTCAAAATCTTTGTTTATTATTATATAATCTCATACTAATTTATACTGAAAACAACTCAACGGATTAACAATTGTTTCCAAAAAAAAAAACAACTTGACAGTAAACAAAATATCCAGATAGTTTACCAAATAAGACAAAATCTTTTCTTCAGAATCTTCAATTTAAAACGTAAACAGAAGAATATTGGATTAATCGCATCGAAATATAAGAGTAAACATCATTAGAATTGAAACTATTTTTTATCAGTTAATACAAAAGAAATATAGTTAAGAACGTGAATAATGTTCAAAGGATCAAAAAGAAAGAATGCTATTTATAAAAACAATCCGAACACAAGAATAACAGGAAGCGTATCACCGGAGAATGAACTTCCACCCTGCCGTCAATTACATCTGGTTTTAGCATCTCTACGCTAACCGAGACTGTCGACTCTGTCTAAAGTATTACAGCCCGGAATTTTTCAATACTTCAAGGATGACCAGGCAAAGACGTTGAATGGATGTCAAAGTTGAATTTAGTTCGGCGTTTGAACCAAGCGACTGGTGGTATAGCTTTATCTAGCCACATTGATGAGTCTTATTAAGACGAAACATGGGATGTTGGCAACCTTCTCGTGGTCCTTCCCGTAAGTACCCGATGTCTTTCCAGAAAGATTTCTAACTAGGAAAACATCGGGGAAACTAATGCCAACACCAGAATCATCTGATTCACACGAAAGAAGAAGAAGAAGAAGAAGAAGAAGAAGAAGACGAAACATATATGTATCTTGATTGATAAATAAATCATTTATTATACAAATATTCAATTGCTTATTTCAAAGGTGAAGCAGTCGGTCGGAAAAATATGTAAAAAATTCTGAATTAAAGCAATATTATGTAGTTCGCTCACCGGAAGTATGAACACTGTATAGAATCTTACATAGTATATTTCCTTTCAATTTCGTTAGGTTATCTCAGTAGCCGAGAATCGCAAAGACGTTATATGAAAATCAAAAGTGACTTCAGTGCAGCGTTCGAACTCAGCTAATGGTGGTATAACATTATTATGCCATACTGCTTAGTCTTATAAACATGAAACATATATGTAAAAAATATCTATATATATAATATATATATATATATATATATTATTTTCTTTTCTTATGATATATATATATTATTTTATTTTTTATTATATATATATTATTTTACTTTTTTATTTTATATATATATAAATTAATAAAAATTATATATATATATATATATATATATATATATATATATATTAGTGAAATAACTGAATTGTGTCTACATTTGCTTATTGAGGAAGTAGTATTTTTATCAGGACTAGAAGAGTGCCATGAAGTTAATAGCTGCTTCGTTCTTAAATCTCCGAAACAGTTACATGGTAAACAGCTGATTATCCCCGTTTTCTATTTCACAATTTTAGTTAACGTACCATGTTTATGTTTCACTCTTATATACTTGAATCCCATTTTGTATTTTTGAATTTTCTAGCGGTAAGTCGGCTTATTCAAGTTCTTAAGGCTACAATATATTAAACTTATTATCCCTAGGAATTTAAACTGCATTTTTTTGTTTTTTTCCTTCGTTTATAAATTACTTAAAGCTTCTCTAGACTCGCATGATGGCGTAGGGGTTAGCATCGCCGACTGTCAGCTCGACGGTTGCGTTTCGATCCCGGCTTGAGGCACTAACTGGTCTAGCCGCACTGATGAGCTGTGAAACAGCGAAACAGTCTGTATGTGGATGACTATATATATATATATATATATAATAGAGAATGATAGTTTGCTTGAAGCATTGTTGGGAATAGTAGTAGTGTGTTTAAGAGTGCCGGGTAAGTTGTAAGCTGGAAGGAACAAAACTAATCAATGGTTTTTCCTTTGGTGTTTATTATTTTTGACAAAGGGAAGTTTTTTTCCGAAATATTAAATAAATGATTTTTAATAATCATTCGGACAACACACAAACAACTAACACCACACTTGCTGTTATGTAAGATTTTAAGAAAAAAATAATAGTAAGTTCCATTTCGATTTATTATTCTTGTTCCTTCCAGCTTACAACCTACCCAGCACTTTGCATTGCCCTCAGCCTTCTTAAACACACTACTACTACTACTACTACTACTACTATATATATATATATATATATATATATATATACATATATATACTACACACACCAAAATTACAGAGCATCCACCCTCCCCTCCTCTTCCCCCCACTCTTCCACTTTATCACTAACAGCCATCCACATTATTTCCATTCACCCCCACCCCTCCAGTTTTTCACTCAGAAGCATTCTCATTAATTTCATTCCATGCTACTGACTTCACTAAGCCCAGACCTGGGGCCTGAGCACCCAGTAGTAGCAACTACTTTTTCTCGTCAACCCATCATGTCAACCCAATATTTTCACGTACTTGCATGACATTTTTCTTAAAATTATCATCCTGAGTAAGTCTTACAAATAAAGACGAAACGTTGATGAATGTATAACAAAAACAAAACATCCTTTTTGGTTTTTCCTTTTTCATTTCCCATATATATATATATATATATATATATATATATATATATATATATATATATATATATATATATATATATATATATATATATATAAAATAGAGAATGGTGGGTTGCTTGAAGCATTGCTGGGAATAGTAGGAACAAAACTAATCAATTATTTTTTCTTTTGGTGTTAATTATTTTTGACAAAGGGAAGTTTCTTTCCCCGAAATATTAAATAAATGATTTTTATAATGATCTGGACATCACACAAACAGCTAACACCACATTTGCTGTTATGTAAGATTTTAAGAAAAAATAAATAGTAAGACCCATTTTGATTTCGATTTATTATTTTTGTTCCTTCCAGCTTACAACCTTCCCGGCATTTTACATTGCCCTCAGCCTTCTTAAACACACACACACACACACACACACACTATATATATATATATATATATATATATATATATATATATATATATATATATATATATATATATATATATATAAGGTTAATACAACAAAAGATATAAGAGGCAACTAATATATTTTATTAGTGAACATCCGGATAAAACTGAAGCTCAATATTTGATATCTTTCCTGGAGCTATTTTAAACATTTTGACTTGGATGAACTGTATAGATTTACAAAAAAGTATGTTTTGGGCCGATATATTTGATGTTTTATATACCTTTATGTATTTTCATATATATATATTTTATATATTTTCAAAGCTTAATTTTTATCACCTGCAGTAATGTGATTGCGGTAATGGTCCTCTGAGGAGAAGATTTTCTTTGAAAACTCATGAGTTAAGGACTTTAAAGTACTTTGTCTGAACATTGAACTGTAATAAAATTTGATTCGCACCTTATTTTATTCTTTCACTTCATCTATTGCTATATATATATATATATATATATATATATATATATTCATCTCTCTCTCTCTCTCTCTCTCTCTCTCTCTATATATATATATATATATATATATATACATCCATATCCCTCTCTCTCTCTCTCTCTCTCTCTATATATATATATATATATATATATATATATATATGTGCGTGTGTATGTGTGTAGGAAATGTTTGAAGGAGTGTTCAAAGAAAGTGGTTGCATATCTTAAGTGTTTAAACCCTATAATTAAGCCACTTTTTATTCTGCTATTGTGACGTGAGCAAACATGTAGCCATACATATTCAAGAGCTCTTAGGTTATGCCAACCCAGACACTTAGATGAGGAACACACACATAGACACGCACACACACACCCACACATACACCCCCCACACACATATATATATATATATGTACGAATGAGTAATATGCTTGTAACACTTCGAAATAAAGAATAAAATAAGTGTAGAACCTGATATAAAAACAAAAACAAAAATGGCTAGAAGTGACGCCCCCCCCCTCATCGAATTCTCTGATGACGCAAAATTGACGCATGCGCTTAAGCTACCGACATTTTGACTTTCTCTTATTGATCTTTATTTTTTGTTATTATCTATTTATTTTAATGCTTTTTTTTTCTTTCAATATCAGTTGATGACACACATGTCTAGATTGAGCGGGTGTAGAGAGAGCCGATCACGTCATCAATGATGTCATTCCGTCGACCGGCGGTGATAATATATCGGACGATTAAGATTTTGTCATTTTTTGTGCGATTGAAATAATTTTGGGCTAATAATTTTGTTTTCAACACAGAAGAAAAAACTGCAACGTAAGAAATTACAGAAATAATAATAATAATAATCTATTACTATTATAAGATTTGGTATATGTCTGTCTGAAACCGAAACTATACTATGACTTCTCATATATGGCTTCCGTTCAGCCTCGCGAAAAAATGGGTACCCCCTGTAAGGGTGCTTGCATGTGTAATTTTTGAAGTAAGGGTTGCGCGATCCCAACCACATCTATCCTGAGTTGGCAATGCTTGATTCTAGTGACAAGGATACATCCAGGACGGAGAGCGCATACAGCGTCTGGTATTCCCAGTGGTCACTCATTTTAGTACTGACCAGGCTTAACGTCGCTTAACTGCGGTGATTTGACGAGAACCGGTGTATCAGCGTGATTGTGCTGTATATTACTATTTCTTCTATTATGGTACTCTGCTAAATACAGAGTGCATAGCATCGTATCTGTTCTGTGGCCATGATACCATCCTCCCAGGCATTACCTTTTCTTTTGGGGGTAGTGTAGTATGTGTTCGTTCTTCATGAGACCATCATCCGACGTATTGTCTACCTCTTTGGGGGTAGTGTAGTATCTGTTCTGTTGTCATGAGACCATCCTGTCAGTCAGTACCTTCTCCTTTGTAGGCAATGTAGTATATATTTTGTGACCATGATACCATCCTCCCAGGCATTCCCTCCTCATTTCCATCGTCGTGAAACCATCATCTGATGCATTACCCCCTCCTTTGAGAGTAGTGTAGTATATGTTCATTCGTCATGAGATCATCATCTCAGGAATCACCTCCTCCTTTTAGGATCCGTAGTGCAGTATCTATTCTATTGTCATGAGACCATCCCACCACTAGGCATTACTTCCTCTTTTTAGGGGTAGTGTAGTACATGTTATGATATCATCCTCCCAGGAATTACCTCTACAATTTTTGGGTGGCGGTGGTGGTGTTCTGTTGTCGTAAGACCATCCTCCAGGCATTACCTTTCCCTTGAAGGTTGAGCGTAGTATATGTTGTGTGGTCATGATAACACACACCCCCAATACATTGCCCTCCTTGCGGATTGGGGTGGGGGTATAACGTAGTTCAACAAGAAATTGTCACAGTCGTATCTTCATTAGCAAAATCAACACTTACATTAAACGAAGTCTGTCTAAAAAATATCCGACCTTTATTTTTCCGTTCGAAAGAGAGACGATAGGGCGACGCAAATTAACACAGTGAAGGAAGACACCTTCATGCGCATGTGTGAATTTTATCACCGCCTTCTTGTACGTTAGTCTCTGCCTGTCGGTCGCTGAGTAAGGTGCTACACAACGTGTTTGTCGGATTACCGATTCTTTCAAGATGACTGAACGCGTTGAGAAAAGATACTGCATCAAATTTTGTCAAAATCTTGGTAATTCTCAAAGCAAAGCAATTCGTAAGATTCAGCAGGTGTTTGGAGAAAATGCGATAAGCGTAACACAAATTAAGGAGTGGTTCGACCGATTAAAAAATGGCCGCACATCTGTGGACAGTAACCTGCGTTCTGGCAGGTTACTAACTGCCCGGGAGATCGCCTAAGAGGTCGGAGTAAGTAGAGATTCCGCACATGCAATTTTGCGTGAACATGCACAGAGTCACTGCGAAAAGGACCTTTGTTTTCAAGTTGCACAGGACCTTCTGGAAACCGCTAACACTGATCTTGGGTTTCTGAACACCGTGATAACTGGAGATGAGTCATAGGTGTACGGGTACGACCCAGAAACAAAAAGACAGTCGTCGCAATGGAAGTATCCCGAGGCTCCAAGACCAAAACAAGCGCGACAGGTGCGAAGCAAAATCAAGGTGATGCTGACTATCTTCTTTTGTATATCTGTGGAATTGTGCATCACGAATACGCACCGGAAGGACAAACAGTGACAAAGGAGTACTATCAAGATGTTCTCCGGTGTCTCAGTGACGCAGTTCGGCGCCAAAGATCAGGCATATGGACGGCGAAAAACTGGCAACTGCATCACGACAACGCTCCCGCCCATTCATCCTAATTGATCCAACATTTCTTGGACAAACATGGAATTCTAGTCGTTCGCCAACCTCCCTACTCTCCAGATATAGCTCCTTGCGACTTCTGGTCGTTTCGAAAATTGAAGACGCCACTGAAAGATCGACCTTTTGAGACTAGAGAAGAGATAATGCGGAACGCGACGACAAAGATGACCACCATTCCAAAAGATTTCTAGATGTGTTTCCGGCAGTGGATGGATCGGTGCGCTAAGTGTAAGCAAGCACAAGGTGCCTAATTTAGAGGAGATAAGGGTCCCAACCCCGTCAGGTATTTGAAATATTTTTCTGGCCTGAGGTCGGATACATTTTAGACAGGCCTCGTATATACTAGCAAAAATATGCGACATGATACCATCAGTCTACTGCTCTTTGGATCTAAGTGTATTATATATTCGTTCGTCATTATTCCATCCCCAGGCTAATAAATGTTGTTAATAATAAAAATAACACCAACTCTTTGAGTACTCGTGGGGAGACACGTAAGATCCAGAATGTGTCATTGCATCTTCGTTAACTAATGTTGACGACTGTCATGTTAAAGGTTTAATCAATGTTGGCTGACCAACATTTCTACAGGTAAAGGATTGAAACAGCCTATTAAATAATAACAAAACACTGGTGACTGTATTCTCTGTCTCTTTCTCTCTCGCCCTCTCTCTCTCGTTTTATCACAGCGAGGGATTCTTTTAACAGTTTTGATTTCGATTTCGTCCACGACGGGTCGTGACGCTCGCCAACTCGACTTTTGAGTTTTAATTATGTTTCTTCGGTAAAATACTTAATTATATTTTTATATATAAAAATGTGTTGTTCGCTCCATCAGAAATTAGGAGAGAATTAAGGATGCCTAATGATGCCTAAAACCCGACAGAGAACCCGTCAGATTACGGACGAAATCAACCCAACTGGATTAACCCCTTTAGTGGATGGGATGTGCCTATCGTTACCAACTCAGGGAGCTGGGGGCCGTGTCAAGACAAAAAGAGCCATTCTAGAAAAGTGCCCAAAGCGCGGAAAACCGAATTAAACTCCCCGCCAAATGACTTTGCCACATGCTAAACATATGATAAAATCTCTTAAAATAGCATGAAGCGTATGCATGCATTTATAACACGCAGACAACATCCTTTATGTATAAATTCTAAATAAAAATCTATTATGTATAAATTCTAAATAAAAATCTCTTATGTATGAATACTAAATAAAAACGGCAAAAATTTCAGAGCTCGGCGACATTTTACATTGTTTTTCTGTTTTTAATTACTAAGTTTAACACCCATTAAATTGGCAAAGATTAAATCGTGCAGTGAAATTTCTTAATGGAATCTAATATTTCTCTCATACACCTTTTAAAAATATGAAAATCTTCATGTTCCGATAACTGAAGTTAATTCAACCATTTTTTAAATAGCGATGTTTCTTTTTTTATATTAATATGGCACTGCAATTTTAAAACATTCAATTTAAAATAAAGTATTGCAAAATAATAGAATGAACCGAATGTTGAGCAATATGAGGGAATGACGACGCGATATTTGCAGTCGTGACGTAACCAGTTCCGACTACGAACGGAGAAAGTCGAATTAAGTTCCGACTTTTTCCGAAATATACAAATAAAATACGCGCTGTTACTTAGCAGACGACTATTTTTCAATCAATTAGAAAAATCAAGTTCCAACGTTTTTGTATTTTTTTTATACGCTTATTACTTCTGTAACTTTTAATTTTAATTTTTTGGATATCTTTTTATTTTTCCTTTACTAAAATGTTTAGTTTAGAGTTAGGTTAGGGTTAGGTTAGGGTTAGGATTAAAAATAGTTCGGTTAGTATTGTGTAGAATTACCGAAACAACATTAGAGAATACACTTAAATACAAGATAAGTCAACAAATTCTTTCGTTAAATAACTTCTTTGCAAAAAACAAAACAAAAAAACGCTAATAATACATTCGGTTTGTTCGGTGAAGTTTGTAAACATTCGCAAGTCTGGGAAGTCTCCGGTGAAACTCGGAATTGATGACGTACGTACTGAAATTTTCTTAGATACCTATTCCAAAAAAGTACCAACATTCCTAGTTATCCCAGTGTTCCCAGCTTAGAAACTTTGGTGTCCTATTCTTACATAAGGAAAGTCGGTACTGGAATTAAAAAAAAATTTCATTGACACCTAAGTTTCAGCGGTTAAACCATAACAGAAATTGACGAAATCATATGACTTCCGAACAAAGATAATTCTGTCTCTTCCTGCCAACACTTCTAGCAGAAGAGACGCGTAAAAGAAAAATAGGCGACACGCGTGAAAAAGTGAACTTTTATGTCAATTATTTTACTATTGTGACCATTTTCCTTTTAATAATTTGTTATTCTTAAATCACTGACGTTTTAACTTCTTCATTTTTAAAATACTATTCTCAAAACTAAAAATTGTCGGTTTTTCCGATGATTCACTTTGATTTTCTCATACCTTTATCTGTATTTACCTATTTGTTTGACTTAGTATAACTGGTTACTTAAGTTAGTCTAACCTCGAGACTAGGAAGTCAAATGAAGTGCACCTGCTCGACATAACCATTACCCACTCAAATGCGTACGTACCGAAAAACCGTCAAATCTAGAACTTTCAACGGAGATGTTTACACAGCCACACAAAGCTACATTTTGGTGCCAAGAAAACTGGCCAATAAAAATCATTTCAAACTACAAAAGCATACGAAACCTATTAGCTTCGTGTTTTGTCTATCTATTTGATGGCGGCACAAAACTATCAACAGCAGCTCGAATAGAACTGCTTTATTCATGTAATAGCATCCTACCTGCTTAATATTCACAGGTAACATGACTTGTAACAAATAAACAGAATGCATTGCCAAGGCTGCTGTATAGAAGGTGGGCTCCCTCTACCAAGCTATAAACATTTCCCACACCTGCCACTATCCTATATCTCTACAAAGCCACCATTCGCACATACATGGAGTATTGTAGTCAGATCTACGCTAGTGCACCAACCATTAGCTTCTCCCTTTTCAGACAGGGTCCCAAAAGAGCCTCTAATCTAATAGGTCCCACACTATCTACCAAGCTCCAACCCCTATCCCTATCGCTGCCATGTTGCATCCCTGTACTTGTCTTACACGTACTTTAATGGAATGTGCTCCGAAGAACTTGCTGCACTGGTGCACCCTAGACGTAAATACCCCCGATCGACTCGGAACCAGTAAAGTTCCACCTCCTTATCGTAGAGATGCCCAGATGCCATAAGGTTTTATACTCTAATATCTTATTTTCCAAAACTGCTAGCCTTTGGAATTCCCATCCATGCCCCCTGTTTTCATAAGGTTGGTACAACCTACAGAAGTTTAACTGTTATGTGAAAAACATCCCGCTGCACAACTCACTACTTAGGATGCCCTTTTAGGTATGGCCCCTAATCCATAGTTGTCCCTAACGTCTCAGTTGCAATTACCTTGTTTGGAGTGAATGAAAGTAAAAAAAAAAAAATTCTAGTGGGAGTGTGTAAATATCTTCACTGGACTATTTGTAAAAAGCTGAATATCCAGTGTAGCAGCAAGTCCTGGCAGCATATACCAGAAAGAACAGTTGGAAATAATTTATACACAATCCACTATGACTCTGAAATCCCTACAGCTACATATCTAGAAAACGGAGTTGTTAAACCTGACATCGTAATATGGGACAAAAGGGAGAAAGTAGCAACCCTAGTTGAAGTCAGTGTCCCTAATGATGCAGGATTAAACAGAGCAGAAAGAGAAAAGATTACGAAATACTAAGGTCTTATGTACGACATGAAAAGAAACTGGAATCTTAGGAAAATCTCCATCATACCAGTAATTATAGGAGCAACAGGACTAATGAAACATAATTTAAAAAACTATCTGGTGAGTATACCCGGTGAACCGAGTGCAAGAGAAATACAAACAATTGCACTTAAAGAGACGGTTAAAATCTTAAAAAGATCTCTAGGCTAGATTGTCTGAAATAACCGGTGAATGTCTGGCATCCGGTAGAATGCCCCATCTCCAGAAAGATAAGCACTTTTATCTTCTGCTGACTTACTATTCCTTAACTGAACACTCACTAACCATAACCCTAACCCTACCCCTAACCATAGCCCTAACACTCACGTTACATACCTACTAGCATGCACGCACGACAAGTTACAACATTTCCCGACACTTTTTTCTCGCCTGTTACGTTATTTGATGACCATTGTCCTGTTTTTCTTTCGTTGTTTGTGTTTTTGTATCATTTTACAAGTCATTTTGGAAGTCATCCGGAACAAAATTACTTAGAAAGCGATTTTTTTCCATCGACCTTTGGCGTGAAATTATACTTTTTTTTTTACTGACATTTGACAATGTATGTTGTTTAGCATTTTTTGTTTATACCGTTTTGTACTAGGGCTCCAGACAGCTTACTAGGTTGACACAAACGGATTATCTATTATATAAAGGGTAGTTGCCAGTTGGTGTGTGTACAGCTAAAAGTCAGATACAAAACAAAACACGTTTTTGTAATATTAAACCTTTTGGAAGTCAGCGAGAACAAACTTAGTCAGGGAGCAATTTTCTCCATCGACTTTTGGTGTTAAATGGTACATTTTGTACCAATATTTGTAAATGTAATATATTTTTCAACATATATAGATGTGAGAGCGGGAAGTGGAGATTGAGGAGGGAGATTGGAGAGAAGGAAAGAGCGGGAAGTGGCTTGAGCTAGTGATAGATAGGACGGTTAGAGAGAGGTAGAAAGAGATAGACGTATGAAAAGAATGATGTTACAGACAATTTTTAACGCCGTGGAGTCATGCTAGTGGCGAATAAGGGCGTGTTTGGCGAGGGTTAGGGTTAGGGCGTGTTTGGCGAGGGTGAGGTGTTTGATGGGACACGCAACCAAAGTTGATATATTCTGTTTCAACATTGTTTCGGATAAATATGGACACATGCTTTTGTAATATTCATACTTTTTGGGGTTGAACAAGACACAAAATTAGTTAGGGGTGTTCATATTTAGAGCGAATTTTTCATCGATTTTTGGTGTGAAATCGTACTGTTTGTCCTGGCATTTTAATTCATTCTTTAGCGTATATAGATATGAGAGGGAGTAAAAGAGGGGGATGGAGGGAGAGAAGGGAAGAGGGGGAAAGAGGGAGAAAGAGATGATAATGAGGAAACGGGGAGAGGATAGACATATTATTTTTACTAATGAGTCCCGATTGATAAGACCCCAAATCCACCCTAGGATGATGTGTTTGTCAAGTGAATGATGTAACAACTGTTTCGTCGGGTTAGAGAAGATGAGTGAAGCTAGTCACAATTTGATTATTAATAAGGACGGCTCGACAAGTATTTGGTAACATTAGACTTGATAACGACCATGTTGTAGACAGTCGGAAAGCAACCTCGTAGTATTGCGTTTCATAGACGGTTAGTTCTAAGAATAAAACTTTGTGCATGGAAGTTCCGGGAGATATAGAGGACGAATTGAGAGAGTGTGTGTGTATATGTGTGTGTGTGTGTGTGAGAGAGAGAGAGAGAGAGAGAGAGAGAGACAGCGAGACAGCGAGACAGAGAGAGAGAGATTTTAAAAAGAAATATATTACACTGGGGAGCCATGCTAGTTACGAATAAGGGCGAGTTTGGCGAAAGTGAGGTGATAAATGGGGCATGCCTACAAAGCTGATATATAGATAGAAAGAAAGGTAGAAAGATGGGGAGTGAAAAGAGAGAGAG
>OY744542.1:11163418-11213418 GCA_963556195.1 Sepiola atlantica
TAAAGACCTGGTCAGAGATTGGTTCGTTTGGAAGTTAATTTCAAAAAGCCGTCTACACATTTTAGCATGTAAAACTGGTGCTGAACCGAAGAAGAAGATGATGATGATGATGAGGAGGAGGAGGAGGAGGAGGAGAGGAGAGAAGAGGAGAGGAGGGGAGAGGAGAGGAGAGAAGAGGAGAGATGAGGAGAGGAGAGGAGAGAAGATGAGAGAAGAGGAGGAGGAGGGAGAGGAGAGGAAAGAAGAGGAGAGAAGAGGAGTAGAGAGGAGAGAAGAGGAGAGGGGGAGGAGAGGGGGAGGAGAGGAGAGTATGTAGGATAAATGACGGCTTAGTCAGAGATGGGTTAGTTTGGAAGTCAGTGTCAAAAAAGCCGTCTAATACATGCCCACATGTAAAACGAGTGTTGCCCCAAATCTGATGATTATGAGGAGGCTGGATTCACGTGGACTCGACATGTTTACTTGCCGATTTTCAAGTCATAAAGCAACGTAAAGCATGAATGTAAATTCGTGAATTTCTGAAATAAATCATGAACAATTCAATTAACGGTTACATATATTCAATTATCTTAATTCAATTTCGCTGATATGATCTTGAAATATTTGACTGAACAACTCAAAAAGAAAATCGAAAAACCACAAAATAAATGCATTCCGTTGATATACAATTTATGTAAAAATGAATATCACATAAGTGTCGGTTTAATTACAATCTATATCTATATCCGTATATCTATTTGGCCAAGATCAAAGTGTAGTATCAGTTACGATGGATACTGCACCCCATATACCAGTATTGTCTTGGGCTTCGGGGCCTGATTTATGCCGGTCTGTGGGTTTATCCTGTGCAGTTCTAGGAGGTCAACCCTCCCAGGCTTTGCCTCCCCCTCTTTAGGGAGGAGTAAGTTTATTGCTTACTGAGGCGCCCCTACCGGGGAATGCCGACGGGCTGCCCATGCAATTTTTAATGGCCACAGTGCTCACCTGTTGGGCGCTGGCTTTTCAACCCCCACTTTCCCGACCCAACCTTGGGTCACATCTTACTTATGGGAGTAAGATAAAACTGGCCTTGTGCCTAACTCCTGGAGAGGAGTAAATAAAAACTCTGTGGCCTTGCTTGGCGTTTCTGCTAGGAAGAAAGTGTAGTATCTGTTCCGATGGATACTACACCATATAGACCGGTACCGTCTTGACCTTCGGGTTTTGATTCCGCCGGTTTTTAGGTTTGTCCTGTGCAGTTCTAGGAGGTCCACCCTCCCAGGCTTTGCCTCCCTCTCTTTGGGTGGAGTAAGTTTCTCGCTTACTACCTGAGGCGCCCCAACCGGGGAATGCCGACGGGGCTGCCCATGCATTTTTTGTAGGTCAGAGTGCACCCCTTCTCGGGTGCTGGCTTTTCAAATCCCACTTTCCCGACCTTGTGTCATATCTTACCGCTGTGGGAGGTAGATAAATAATAACTCTGTGGACCTTGCTTGGCCTTTTGGCTAGGACCAAAGTGTAGTATCTGTTCCGATTGATACAACATTGTCCTGTGCAGTTCTAGGAGGTCCACCATCTCAGGCCTTGTCTTCTCACTCTTTGAGAAAGGGGTAAGCTTATTGCTAATCGCCTGAGGCGCCCCTACTGGGGAATGCCGACGGGGCTGCCCAGGCAATTTGTAAAGGTCACAAGTGCTTTCCTCTAGGGTGCTGACTTATCAAATCCCACTTTCCGACCTTGTGTCACATCTTACCGCTGTGGGAGGTAGATAAATACCTTGCTTGTTTGTTTCTATCCGTGCCTACTGGATTACGTCACAAAGGCGTTGTGCTCTGTGGATGACGTCACAAATGCTGAATGACGTAGTTAAAGGGCGATTGATAAAAGAAGTAGTAGCAATGAAGTAGCGAATGAAGAAAAAAAGTAAGGTAGAGAGAATGAAAAACGGAGGGATGGGGAAGTGAGGGAAGAGGCGAAAGAAAGAGAGAGAGGACAAGGGAGAGGTGATAAAAGAGAGGGAGAAATGAGAGAGAGGGAAAGTGGGGAAACAGTGATAGAGAGGTGATAGGGAGAGAAAGAAGGGCAATTGAGAGATAAATATGGAAACGGGTATAAGAATAAATACTGATCCAACGGGTCACGCGTCGCCCAGTGTCTACTGCTAACACTTTGTGAATCTTGTTTGCTTTTTTTGTATCCGTGCACACTGAATGATCTCATAAAATGCGTCTTGCACAGTGAATGACGTAATCAATGGCAAATGACGTAATTGAAAAGCAATACATAAAGAGAAATAGTGACAGGAAGCGAATAAAATAAAAAAAAGAGAGAAAGAAAGAGAAAGGGGTGAGGGATTGGTTAGGAGAGAAAGAGAGACGTGAAAAGAAACGGGATGAGAGAAAAAGTCGGAAAGAAAGAGAGATGGAAAGAGGAGCAGTGAGAGAAATGGAGTGAAGACAGACAAATAGAGGGTATAACAAATACTCTATTTATCTACGTCCCACACAGTAGAATGTGACACAAGGTCGGAAAGTGGGAATGCACTCCAGAGTGCTAGGGGCTTTTTAAAAAATTGCCTGGGCAGAGTGCCTCAGACATTAAGCATTGAACTTAATCCTCCCCAAAGAGGGGAGGCAAAGCCTGGGAGCGTTACTTCCCAGAACTGCACAGGACAGACCCATTGACCGGCGTAAATCCAGGCCCGAAGGCCCAGACAATACCAGTATCCATCGGAACAGATACTACACTTTGATATTGGCCAAAAGAATGCAACAACATACGTAGAGCACAACATACGTAGAGCACAACGTACGTAGAGCACAACATACGTAGAGCACAACGTACGTAGAGCACAACATACGTAGAGCACAACATACGTAGAGCACAACGTACGTAGAGCACAACGTACATAGAGCACAACATACGTAGAGCACAACATACGTAGAGCACAACGTACGTAGAGCACAACATACGTAGAGCACAACATACGTAGAGCACAAAATACGTAGAGCACAGCATACGTAGAGCACAAAATACGTAGAGCACAGCATACGTAGAGCACAACATACGTAGAGCACAACATACGTAGAGCACAACATACGTAGAGCACAACATACGTAGGGCACAAAATACGTAGAGCCCAACTGATTTATACTAACAACATGTCTGTGTTTGTATTTTTATTGTGTGAATCTGCGTTTCTTTTGTTTTTCTATACGACTTGTTTACCAGTGCACACGATCGCCAATACCAGAGACGACACGGCCAGAACAAGAAGAAGACGAAGAGAAAAGTACGACACAAACATCGGAGGTAGGTGATCGTCTGGCGATCGTCTGGGGTGGTCACACACTTACACATTTTGTAAATTTGTATATATATATATATATTTTGAATATCGATAGGCTTTAGTTTAAAAGGCGGTGACAATGCAATGTGAGGTTATGGGCGCCGGGTGAATTTAAAGAATGTCTGCGTCAGAAATGAGATAATAATACACATAAAAAGACGTTTTACCATCTTCAATCGATCGTGCATTATATGATGTCCAAGTTTTTCTAATATTTCGAGGTAAAAACCTGCTTTTCAAGTTAATATCGAATCCAAGTGTGTTCCGTTTTAAGGTCGGTTGTAAGCAATACGATGCTACGGAGATTTATGTATTGCTTTACAGAGAAGACTAGTAGTGTTTCCTAATACATTTTGTTTTCATTTTAAGTTTCCTTCGTTCTTTATTAGTTCTTTTTTTGTTTTTCAATTCATTTCTGTTAATATTATGCATATTCTTTATATTCTTCATTCTATTTTCTATACTTACTCGTTTGTGTATTGTTTGTTTACTTCGATGTTTTTTTTAGATTTTAATTTCATGAGGTTGACATATTGTATGAAGGAAGACCATCGTGTTTATATTGACAGAAGAATCATAGACTGGTGTCCATTACATGGTTGGTTAATTTTATGTGTGTGTGTTTATATTATATAAGTACAAGTGTATGAATGGTTGAAGTAGTTTGTATTTTTATGTATATCTTCGATCTACTTATTATTTTATATACATACTAGAACAATACTCGTCCCAGGGCGGGTGAAATTAATTCCCTAAATAGAATACCACTGTCAATGAGTTCCCTTTCTCCCTCTGCGTGGCCAAGACGAAACGAAACTTCCATGGTAGAGCTTCGTTCCTAGAACTGCCTGTCTGTAGAACACAGTGTCGCGAGCCTGCTTTCCTGTCGACTACAATATGGTCGTCTTCAAGTCCAATGTAAACAAGTTCTTGTTTAATCGTCCCCGTAAATAATCAATTCATGCTCTGCTACAACTATCGTGCCGATGAGCGCGATGTTGTTTCACCATCCACCAGTCAAACTCTTAGACCCCTATTCTTGAGTAAAACTATTCAACCCTTATCCTCGAGTGGCTTTTACCCCTTGATAAGTGGTGACCTTTAATATAAAAAATGAATAGATTTACACTACTTTACGTTCTCTTATAAAGATAAAAATAATATATAATGCAACTAAACCTTATGTCTAGAATCCTTATGTCCAATTTGATCAAAAGTTATTACATTATTGTGATTCTAGAAAATGTCTAAAATTCAATGCTTAAGCTTCAGGGGTCTTAAGAAGAAATTGAAATTAAAGACATCTCGTTTAATTGGCGTCTAATTACTGTAGATCTAATTTAATGAAAATCGGAAATATTTGAATTTTCAAATGGGATGTTCTGTCCATATTATGATCCCTAAACAACCTTTAAAATACTTAAAGGGAATTTAAATTTTGGTAATATTTATTAATTGATGTCTAATATCGATTATTAAAGTTTCACAAAAATCGAAGGTATGTAGATTTTTCACGAAGTTCAGACCCCTCTTTGCCCCTTTGTATAAAACTACATCTAACTAAACATAGCCAACATTACCTACTTTAGCGCCTAGCAGCTGTCTTCCAAAATATTTAAGTTTAGGAATAGATTTTATACATATAAATATATTAACATTTTTATTTACATGTATATTCAGTTAAACATTATTAAATTACAATAAATGAAAAGTTCCATCAAACAAAAAACTCTGTGTTATTTAATAACATTTGTCTGAATAAAAACATAATGCCTAAATACACACATAAATGAAGAGTTCGAACGCAAAACGCGATAAATCCAATTCGTTTTAATTGAGACCTCAAAGAATAAAAACAAGAATATATGAAATCTAGACTTCGAATTCAAACTTATTTTTATTGAAATCAAAAAGAAGTTATTTCGGTATCATATTATGTAACACATAGTTTTGGTTGGGGTGTCGTCGAGTGTTGAACTGAAAAAAATTTTTTGTAGGGACAGTTTCGTGATTTTAAAAATGGCATTTATCGCGTTTTGTATTCAAACTCTTCATATATATATATATATATATATATATATATATATATATATATATATATATATATATATATACAATAATATTTTTATAAATAAATATTAATTATTTAAATACCTAGAGACATCGATGTTTTATGCTAAGGCAATCTTCAGTCTAGGAACTAATTCTCAACGGTCGGTAGGCGCGAACCCCGAACACAAATCGCCACTGATGGCCTAATCACGTTGACACACCGGTTTCTGTTAGATTACTAAAGTTAAGCCACCTTGAGCCTGGCCAGTACCAAATGGGTGACTATTTGGAAGTTGCCATTTTTTAAAGGGTGAATTAGCTCTACACTTAACTATGGGAAAATAGCACCACCAATCCGCAGTGCCTAGCGTGGCTACTATGGCACAACCCCTGAAGGACAGACTCCAATAAGGTGAAAGGAAACCAGATTATGATGATGATTATACTGATGATGATGATGATTTAGACTTTGCTCATAAAAATGAAATTTGCAGGCATGATTATTCTTTTCTATATTTTTTATTATCAGTTGTTATTAAGATTAAGATTAAGCCTCCCTTTCTTTGCTCATCGAAATAAATTTGCATACGTTATTATTAAAGCGAGCCGGACACACGCACGCTAACTTTTATTATATAGATGAGAAGCTAAGAACAGCAGGTGTTAAATCAGCAAGCACTTTGACAAAGTGGGGTTCTTATTACGTGACGAATGCAGGGAGGGGTAACATAATTTCGTATTTGCTCTTATTGTTCTACGTCGCACTATTTCGCTACGTTAAATTATTGTTTACATTATTTGATTTAGTATTATACGCTATTTATTTTCAACAAAAAATCGCTTAATAGCAAATACAATGATAATAATGCGTAAGTCACATTGAGGCGAGAAACATGCATACACAGGTACGCAGAACGTGATCACACACTAGTTGTAATATATATGTATTTGTTATAAAGCTCTGGCACTGTCGATGGTGCCACGAATTTGTCGACTGCAACCCCATGCAGAGGGGTAACCCCGCCTCCTTCTGAAAACGAGGTCACCTGTAGGCTGTGGGTGGCGACCCGTGATGCCTTAGCACGGAATCCTGGTTGCTGAGCAGTCTGTGGCCTGTTAAATGGTCATGTGACTAACAACGGAAGATCGGAGAGTCCCGAGCCGATCAATCGGCTGGTCACACCATGCACAAGTATCAATAAGTTCATCCTCAACCGTATTATCCAATCTGATTTTTTCTAAAAATCAAAACGTTATTTTTCCCCAATAGAAAGCGGTGACAATCGTGTTGAGAACAAAGAAGATTACCACCGCCGAAGAGTAATATTTTCTGGGAGTAATATTTTCTAGGAGTAATATTTTCGAGGAGTAACGTTTTCTAGGAGTAATGTTTTCTAAGAGTAATGTTTTCTAGGAGTAATGTTTTCTAGGAGTAATGTTTTCTAGGAGTAATGTTTTCTATGAGTAATATTTTCTAGGAGTAAGATTTTCTAGGAGTAATGTTTTCTAGGAGTAATGTTTTCTAGGAGTAATATTTTCTAGGAGTAATGTTTTCTAGGATGAATATTTTCTAGGAGTAATGTTTTCTCAGACTAATATTTTCTAGGAGTAATATTTTCTAGGAGTAATGTTTTCTAGGAGTAATGTTTTCTAGGAGTAATGTTTTCTAGGAGTAATGTTTTCTAGGATGAATATTTTCTAGGAGTAATGTTTTCTCGGAGTAATATTTTCTAGGAGTAATATTTTCTAGGGGTAATATTTTCTATGAGTAATGTTTTCTAGGAGTAATATTTTCTAGGAGTAATGTTTTCTAGGAGTAATATTTTCTAGGAGTAATGTTTTCTCGGAGTGATGTTTTCTAGGAGTAATGTTTTCTAAGAGCAATGTATTCTAGGAGTAATGTTTTCTAGGATGAATATTTTCTAGGAGTAATGTTTTCTCAGACTAATATTTTCTAGGAGTAATATTTTCTAGGAGTAATGTTTTCTAGGAGTAATGTTTTCTAGGAGTTATGTTTTCTAGGAGTAATGTTTTCTAGGATGAATATTTTCTAGGAGTAATGTTTTCTCGGAGTAATATTTTCTAGGAGTAATATTTTCTAGGAGTAATATTTTCTAGGGGTAATATTTTCTTGGAGTAATGTTTTCTAGGAGTAATGTTTTCTAGGAGTAATGTTTTCTATGAGTAATGTTTTCTAGGAGTAATATTTTCTAGGAGTAATGTTTTCTAGGAGTAATATTTTCTAGGAGTAATGTTTTCTCGGAGGAATGTTTTCTAGGAGTAATGTTTTCTAAGAGCAATGTATTCTCGGAGTAATGTTTTCTCGGAGTAATGTTTTCTAGGAGTAATATGTTCTAGGAGCAATGTTTTCTAGGAGTAATGTTTTCTAGAAGCAATGTTTTCTAGATGTAATGTTTTCTAGGAGTAATATTTTCTAGGAGTAATATTTTCTAGGAGTAACATTTTCTAGGGGTAATATATTCTAGGAGTAATGTTTTCTAGAAGTAATGTTTTTCAGGAGTAATGTTTTCTCGGTGTAATGTTTACTCGGAGTAATATTTTCTAGGAGTAATATTTTCTAGGAGTAATATTTTCTAGGAGTAATATTTTCTATGGGTAATGTTTTCTAGGAGTAATGTTTTCTAGGAGTAATGTTTTCTAGGAGCAATGTTTTCTAGGAGTAATGTTTTCTCGGAGTAATGTTTTCTAGGAGTAATGTTTTCTAGGAGTAACATTTTCTAAGGGTAATATTTTCTAGGAGTAATGTTTTCTAGAAGTAATGTTTTTCAGGAGTAATGTTTTCTCGGAGTAATGTTTTCTCGGAGTAATATTTTCTAGGAGTAATATTTTCTAAGAGTAATATTTTCTAGGAGTAATATTTTCTAGGGGTAATGTTTTCTAGGAGTAATATTTTCTAGGAGTAATGTTTTCTAGGAGCAATGTTTTCTAGGAGTAATGTTTTCTAGGAGTGATGTTTTCTAGATGTAATGTTTTCTAGGAGTAATGTTTTCTAGGAGTAATGTTTTCTAGAAGCAATGTTTTCTAGATGTAATGTTTTCTAGGAGTAATGTTTTCTAGGAGTAATATTTTCTAGGAGTAACATTTTCTAGGGGTAATATTTTCTAGGAGTAATGTTTTTTAGAATTAATGTTTTTCAGGAGTAATGTTTTCTCGGAGTAATGTTTTCTCGGAGTAATATTTTCTAGGAGTAATATTGTCTAGGAGTAATATTTTCTAGGAATAATATTTTCTAGGGGTAATGTTTTCTAGGAGTAATGTTTTCTAGGAGTAATGTTTTCTAGGAGCAATCTTTTCTAGGAGTAATGTTTTCTCGGAGTAATGTTTTCTAGGAGTAATGTTTTCTAGGAGTAATGTTTTCTAGGAGCAATGTTTTCTAAGAGTAATATTTTCTAGGAGTAATATTTTCTAGGAGTAATGTTTTCTCGGAGTAATGTTTTCTAGGAGTAATGTTTTCTAGGAGTAATGTTTTTCAGGAGCAATGTTTTCTAGGAGTAATGTTTTCTCGGAGTAATGTTTTCTAGGAGTAATGTTTTCTAGGAGTAATGTTTTCTAGGAGTAATGTTTTCTAGGAGCAATGTTTTCTAGGAGTAATGTTTTCTAGGAGTAATGTTTTCTCGGAGTAATATTTTCTAGGAGTAATATTTTCTAGGAGTAATATTTTCTAGAGGGTAATATTTTCTAGGAGCAATGTTTTCTAGGAGTAATGTTTTCTAGGAGTAATGTTTTCTCGGAGTAATGTTTTCTAGCAGTAATGTTTTCTAGGAGTAACATTTTCTAGTGGTAATATTTTCTAAGAGTAATGTTTTCTAGAAGTAATGTTTTTCAGGAGTAATGTTTTCTCGGAGTAATGTTTTCTCGGAGTAATATTTTCTAGGAGTAATGTTTTCTAGGAGTAATATTTTCTAGGAGTAATATTTTCTAGGAGCAATGTTTTCTAGGAGTAATGTTTTCTCGGAGTAATGTTTTCTAGGAGTAATGTTTTCTAGGAGTAATACTTTCTAGGAGTAATGTTTTCTAGGAGTAATATTTTCTAGGAGTAATGTTTTCTCGGAGTAATGTTTTCTAGGAGTAATGTTTTCTAGGAGTAATGTTTTCTAGGAGTAATGTTTTCTATGAGTAATGTTTTCTAGGAGTAATATTTTCTAGAAGTAATGTTTTCCCGGAGTAATGTTTTCTAGGAGTAATGTTTTCTAGGAGTAATATTTTCTAGGAGTAATGTTTTCTAGGAGTAATGTTTTCTAGGAGTAATGTTTTCTAGGGGTAATATTTTCTAGAAGTAATATTTTCTAGGAGTAATGTTTTCTAGGGGTAATATTTTCTAGAAGTAATGTTTTCTAGGAGTAATGTTTTCTAGGGGTAATATTTTCTAGGAGTAATATTTTCTAGGAGTAATGTTTTCTAGGAGTAATGTTTTCTAGGGGTAATATTTTCTAGAAGTAATGTTTTCTAGGAGTAATGTTTTCTAGGAGTAATATTTTCTAGGAGTAATGTTTTCTAGGAGTAATATTTTCTAGGACTAATGTTTTCTAGGAGTAATATTTTCTAGGAGTAATGTTTTCTAGGAGTAATATTTTCTAGGAGTAATATTTTCTAGGAGTAATATTTTCTAGAAGTAATATTTTCTAGGAGTAATATTTTCTAGGGGTAATATTTTCTAGAAGTAATGTTTTCTAGGAGTAATATTTTCTAGGAGTAATGTTTTCTAGGAGTAATATTTTCTAGGACTAATGTTTTCTAGGAGTAATATTTTCTAGGAGTAATGTTTTCTAGGAGTAATATTTTCTAGGAGTAATATTTTCTAGAAGTAATATTTTCTAGGAGTAATATTTTCTAGGAGTAATATTTTCTAGGAGTAATATTTTCTAGGAGTAATATTTTCTAGGAGTAATATTTTCTAGGGGTAATATTTTCTAGGAGTAATATTTTCTAGGAGTAATGTTTTCTAGATGTAATATTTTCTAGGAGTAATATTTTCTAGGAGTAATATTTTCTAGGAGTAATATTTTCTAGGGGTAATATTTTCTAGGAGTAATGTTTTCTCGGAGTAATATTTTCTAGGAGTAATATTTTCTAGGAGTAATGTTTTCTAGGAGTAATGTTTTCTAGGAGTAATATTTTCTAGGAGTAATATTTTCTAGGAGTAATGTTTTCTCGGAGTAATATTTTCTAGGAGTAATGTTTTCTAGGAGTAATATTTTCTAGGAGTAATATTTTCTAGGAGTAATGTTTTCTCGGAGTAATGTTTTCTAGGAGTAATATTTTCTAGGAGTAATATTTTCTAGGAGTAATGTTTTCTCGGAGTAATGTTTTCTAGGAGTAATATTTTCTAGGAGTAATATTTTCTAGGAGTAATGTTTTCTCGGAGTAATGTTTTCTAGGAGTAATATTTTCTAGGAGTAATATTTTCTAGGAGTAATGTTTTCTAGGAGTAATATTTTCTAGGAGTAATGTTTTCTAGGAGTAATGTTTCCTAGGAGTAATATTTTCTAGGAGTAATGTTTTCTAGGAGTAATGTTTCCTAGGAGTAATATTTTCTCGGAGTAATATTTTCTAGAAGTAATATTTTCTAGGAGTAATGTTTTCTAGGAGTAATATTTTCTAGGAGTAATATTTTCTAGGAGTAATGTTTTCTAGGAGTAATATTTTCTAGGAGTAATATTTTCTAGGAGTAATGTTTTCTAGGAGTAATATTTTCTAGGAGTAATGTTTTCTAGGAGTAATGTTTTCTAGGAGTAATGTTTTCTAGGAGTAATGTTTTCTAGGAGTAATATTTTATAGGAGTAATGTTTTCTAGGAGTAATATTTTCTAGGAGTAATATTTTCCAGGAGTAATGTTTTCTAGGAGTAATATTTTCTAGGAGTAATATTTTCTAGGAGTAATGTTTTCGAGTAGAATTGTTGATACTCTCACTGTAAAATTTCTTTCTAAAAGCAATGTTTTCTAAGAGCAATGTTTTCAACGAGTAAGACTATAAAACAATCATCTTACCTATAGGATTCCATTCGACAACTTTATTCGGCATTAAATAACCCATAAATAGTTGCTGTCCCGTACAATAAACAAACGAAACAGAACCTTTCTGAAGGACATTGGGCCCTATATCTGTGCGAGGTCTGATTCTGAATTCGGCTTGCTTCCAATTTTTAGAAGTTAATTTTTATATACTAGTGTACACCTCATTTAAATAACGGGAACTAAAGAATGGAATTACTTCAGTAATTACATTTTTTATGCATAAATTATAATCGTTTCTGATGACCTAAAAATACTCACCATTCTCTTTTATTTAGGGGGAGAATTTCTTTCCAAATACATTTCAAACAGTTGAAGTTTTTGACTTGTTATTTACTTTCTCTCTTCTCATCACGACTTGAAATAGTTTCGTTCCAGGACAAAAATAACATGTTTGTTTTACTCGCTAACTTTTTTTGCGATAGAAATGATTTATATTTATTTATATACAAAAAAATCGACAGTGCTCTTTATTATAGAGTAGAGAATATATATATATCGATATATATATATATATATATGTATATATATATATATATATATCGATATATATATATGTATATATATATATAATTTATATTAACATTAAATCAGCCTACACTAATTAATTTGTGTTTTGTTGAAGCAGCCAACCCTGAATGATGTGCGCTTGACACAGAAACACAAATTAATTAGTGTAGGCTAATTTAATGTTTATATAAATGTATATATATATATATATATATATATATATATATATATATATACATACATATAATAATATATATATATATATATATATATATATATATATATATATATATATATATATATATATAATTATAAATATTAGTTTTATCTACATACGTATACGATTCATCTTTTTAGGAATGTCGGTGTAGAGATTATTATTCATACCGGTCGCAGGATTCGAAACCCCGGAACACGTGTCATGTTATAACCCAAAGTCCGACGCCTTAACCCACTCGGTCACTATGAACAATCTGATAAATCAGCGAGAGTCTTAAAACTCTTATAGGCAGCCGTCGTCAAGAGTGTTCAACTACTGAAGAAACATGCATTAAAGCAAACATGACGGCTATGTAAATACTACTCACTACAGAGCCTAGCCTAGATTGTGGGCGGTAAATAATTATAAATATTTGTTTATCTACATAGTATAGGTTTCTTCTTTTCGACAATCATCAGTGTAGAGATAATTATCTATACTGGTTGTATATATATATTGTTGTGGACCTTGGTAAAGCTGAATGAATGACACAGGAACACATGGTTTAAATGAACAAAGGATATATTATATAATAGAAAGAAAGATATTACAAGGAGAGGTTGCTCTCAACCGCCATTGCTGGTTTGCCTGGGAAGAAGAGGACAAGTGTCACGTGCTTCCCGTATTTATAAGGTGGACGAGTCCATTAGTTCTCTGTAGGTAGGTACAGCACCATAACACCCCCTTCCAAGCCTTACCTCCTCAGGAGTCTTAATAACGTTTCCTTTTCGGATCTATCTCTAGGTAGTCCGGAGCCATTCGTTTTCTTTTTGGTTGTCGTTTACGTGTGACTACCTGGGGTGCTGGTAAGTTGAAGGTGTCATATATCACGTCCATCACGTCTTCTCCTTGTGGGGCGCTGTCAGTGTCATCTGACAGTCTTTTTCTGATCTGATTTAGATGTCTCTTATGCGAGAACCGTGGTCCTTTTATGATATAGACCATCGATCCGATCCTCTTTTCAATTGTACCGGGTTCCCAGAACGATGCATTGTTTTTGAACATCTTAAAATATACCCTATCTCCTGGGTTGTATTTTTTCTTCGGTACCGTAGAGATTCGGTCATAATTATTATGTTTAGGTAATAATTTATCAAACACGGACTTCACATTCCGCGCAAACATCATCTCTGCGGGGATAATGATGATGCTATGTTCATGTTTTTTGTAATTCTATATACCTGTAAGAATTGTTGTAAAGCCTTCTCCTTAGGAGTATCACCGGCCTTTTTTAATGCTCTTTTTAATGTGTCTACGAAGCGTTCCGCCTGGCCGTTTGACCTAGGATGATACGGGGGCGTCGTTATATGTCTGATTTGAAACGTCGCGCAGAACTCCTCAAAATCTGATGACGTGAACAGTGTCCCATTATCACTCACCAAACAATCCACTACCCCAAAACGGGCAAATAGTTCATGTAGGAATCTTATCGTAACCTCTGACGTGGGACTCTTGCAACGTAGTACCTCGGGCCACTTTGAAAAACTGTCGACTACGATTAAGTAGTAAAATCCTTCCAATGGTCCCGCGAAATCCACGTGAATTCTTTCCCACGGACGGTCGGTCTTTGGCCATGGGCTATGCTTTATATGCGGTGCTTTTGCCGCTAAGGCACAGCCTTTACAAAGCTTTACTGCTTTTTCAATGTCATTGTCCATACTTGGCCAGTACACAAAACTCCTCATTAACCCCTTCATCCTGGTTATCCCTGGATGGCCAACATGAAATTCTTTCAGAATTTGCTTTCGTAGTTTTTCTGGGATGACCACCCTTTCGTTATGCATGAGTACGTCATCACAGAGTAAGAAACTCTTTGCCGCATGTAAATCCTTATCTACCAATTTCATTTTTGTTCTGGTGATAAATTCATCCTCTTGAGCTTCTTTTTTTTATCTCGTATAGTGTCACCGGGAGCTCTCTCACTGCGTTGCACAAAATCTCTTTAAAATCTCCTTCTGTTTGAAGAGACGCAATCACTGTGTCTTCTAGAGTCTCTCTCTGTTTTGGCACTAATCTCGACAATCCATCTGCATGATAGATTTTATTTGAATGCAAATGTTGCATTTTAAAGTTGTAGTTTAATAAGATAGTTCCCCATCTTTGTAGTCTATTAGCTGTATATACAGGTAGGCCTTTTTTAGATCCATAAATTGTAATTAGCGGCTTATGGTCTGTCTGTAAGGTAAATTGTCTACCATGTATGTATCGGTGAAACTTTGTTACTGCAAATATTATTGCTAGGGCTTCTTTCTCGATTTGAGAATACTGTTTTTCCGCTGGGAGCAAGGTCCTTGATGCATGTGCAATGGGTTTATGGGTTCCATCAGGCATTTTGTGTAGGATACATGCTCCTAAACCATATGAACTAGCGTCGCTAGCTACGATTATGTCCAATTCTGGATTGTAATGTGTTAGAAATAACTCTGACGTAAGTCTTTCTATGATTTTATTAAATGTATCCTGACATTCAGGTGTCCATACCCAGGCTTTACCTTTTTTTAATAGCTCATTTAATGGAGAACGCAAATTATGCATTTCTGGGATAAAAGCCTGGTAGTAATTTGCTAGGCCCAGAAAACTCTGTAATGTCATGACGTTTTCTGGCGCCGGCATGTTTTTTATTGCGGTAGCCCTTTCTGGGTCTGGTCTTCTGCCGTCCTTGTCGATCACATGACCCAGATATTTTATTTCCTCCAGGAAAAAATCACATTTTTCTTCTTTTACTTTGAACCCATAATCTTGGATTCTCGCAAACACTTGATTTACATGTTTTTGGTGTTGTTCGATATCTTTGCTGTTAATCAAGATGTCATCGAGATACGCTATTGCGAAATCGAGTCCGCCCAGCATTGTGTCCATTACTTGTTGGAAAATGGCTGGCGCGACCTTAACTCCGAACGCTAATCTTTCGAATTTATATAAACCACGATGTGTGTTTATACATAACAGCTTAGAACAATCTTTATCCACCGGTATTTGTAGGTATGCCTCACTTAGGTCTATTTTTGAAAAAAATCTTCCTCCATTTAAGCTTGTAAACACTTCTTCCGGGGTATGGAGTGGGTAGTGATAGTCCGCGAGGGCAGTATTCAGTCCTGTTGAAAAATCTGCACATACACGAATCTCATTAGATTTTTTCTTTACATAAACCGTGGGTGCTGCCCACTGGCTGTGTTGTACTTTTGATAAAATACCCATCTTTACCAGTCGGTCTAATTCAGCATTTATTTTTTCAATCGAGGCGAAGGGTACTTTCCTTTCTTTTCTAAATACCGGCAGTACATTTTCTTTTAGACGGAATTTTGCAGTCATTTTAGTGCAGCATCCAAGACCGCCAGAAAAAACCTCTGGAAACGAGTTTTTTAATTCTCGTTGTAGTTTTTCCGATTCTGTTGCGCGACTATTTATTTTTTTACAAAATGTATTTATCGGCAACTTCCATAAATCAAATGCCTGCATAAAATCTGAACCAAAAAGATTATTCGAATCCTTCAGTACCAGTAGTTTGAGTTTTTTAGTATTTCCCATTAGGGACACATTTGTGATTAATTCTCTTTCAAATGTAATTCTTTCACCAGTAACTGTGCTTGCCAGCCTGTTTGTTCTTGATAGAGTAGGTTTATTTAATCTCCTCCATGTATGTAAATTTATAATGGAAACGTCTGAACCAGAATCCAATTGCAATTTTATATTTTTATCCAGGATTTTCACCTGTACATATTTTCTTATGTTCATGCCAGTTTCCTTCTTTGTCCTAGTGGCTTGAATCCGCATTTTATTTCCTCTGCCCGTTCTGCAGTGTGAACTTTTATGTCCAACTTTTTTGCATTTCATACAGGTTTTAAAACGGAATGGGCACTCATTGTACCAATGTGGATTACCACAGCGTGAACAAGGGCTTGGTGGCAATTTATTTATTTTTTTACTGGTTTGGTTTGTCTTTGTTACATCAAAATTATTATTTCTTATTTTTCTATAAGGTTGAGCTTTTGTTTTTTGATGTACCTTTTTTTATGTGCGCAATGCCGGACAATTCAATGTCTTTTGAGTCCTGTTTTATATTTACAAATCTTTGACAGTCCTCAGCCAACTTTTGCAGCGTAAGGCTTGGTTCATTCTCTAATTTATTTAGAGCTCTACGCCTTATCTCCGTGTCATTTCCTGAGATTAAACCTTGTACAAAAATTAGACACTTGAAATTATCTGCACTTAATTCAGCTAGTCTAAAATCGTCACAATGCTTGTTCACTATCGATGCAAAAGTAGCGTAATCTTCCTCATCTTTCTTTACCAGGTTCATGCACTTCCATCGTTTGTGGAATAGTGTAGTTCTTGGACTAAACAGTTCTGTCAATAAACCAACTGCTTCTATGAAAGTTAGCTCACTGGTTTTCCGAGGCAAAATGAAATCCACGAATTTGGTATGTTCTGTGGTATTTAGTTTTCTAAGAAGGAGGCGTAGCTTCTTCGCATCACTCCAACCACCGCAGTCAATTTTATATAGGTCTTCATATCTTCGGAAATATTCTTCAAATGTATTATTTTCCGTGTATGAGTAATTATCAATACTGTTCCAAATTTCGTTCTGCGAAAACGTGTCGTCTTTTTCATTTTGTTGGTCACTGCGCGATATTGTTTGTATCAGAAATTCCAATCTTTCATCATACTCTTTTTTGTGTAATAAAATATTTTGGTTCTGTTGTAATAGAAGCTTTTGAAATCTTTCCTCAGTTTGTTGTTGCTGGGAGATTTGGAATTTCATTAGTTCGGCGATTATAGACTTAATATTTTCCATATTCAACCATTTAGTTTCTGATTTTATTTAGAAAATTAATATTTTCTTATTATCTTATGATTTTATAAGAGTTCTTTTCTTTAAATTAGCGTTTGCTAGGCGCCGTTTTTAATTATGAAAAGATTATGAAACTTTTCCTTTTCTCTATATACGCGTATATTCACTTATTTTTTTATTTTTTTATTTTGAAAATTAATATTTTCTCGTTATTTAATGAATTTATAAGAAGTTCTTTTCTTTAAATTAGCGTTTGCAAGACGCTGAGTTTTAGTTATGAAAAGATTATGTAATGTTTTTTCTTATACACGTTTTTAATTTTAACGAAGAGAAAAAAAAATCTGTTTCACAATTAATTCTTTCTGCATTTTAAAATATTTCAGTACAAGTCGGAAAAAAAAAGAAGAGAGAGAAAATAAAACTGACATTTTTTTTATCGTGCGTCTTTTTTTTTTATAGAGTAACGCACGTGTGTTCATTTCATGTTTTTGTTTCATATCTGTTCTTAAAATGAAGCACGTGGTGTCGGTTTCATTTTATTTTGTGTGTGTTCGTCAAATAAACTCGCTGTGACGTTCATCTAAAAAAAAACAATACTTGCTTAATCTTGGTGTTCGGTATTTCTTTTGTTTTGTTTTTTTTTTTAGTTTTCCAACCCAGAGAAATAAAACGCGCATTCAATTTCAGTTGTTTTTGTTTTGTTTGTTTTTTTAACTAGTTTTCCCAAACTAGAAGAACGCGCACCCAATTTCAAGCTGTTTTTTTTTTTCGATAAGCAGTTTTAAAACTTACAGCACAACATGTCCATTTCAGTTTTCTTTTTCTTAAAAGAAAACAATTTTCTCGCACTTAAGAATTCAACGTGTTTTTTTTTTTGTTTTTTTCAGTTGAGTTTTCTTTTCTTCTCTCGACCGTACGGCAAAAACCTTTGTTTTGTTTTTTTTTTTTGTTTTTTTTTGCGTGCGGTTTCCTGCATTAACTTTGTGAGTGCATTTTCACGTGGTATTTTCAGTTTTTTGACCCAAGAGTTCGAATTGCCTCGTCGCCATTTGTTGTGGACCTTGGTAAAGCTGAATGAATGACACAGGAACACATGGTTTAAATGAACAAAGGATATATTATATAATAGAAAGAAAGATATTACAAGGAGAGGTTGCTCTCAACCGCCATTGCTGGTTTGCCCGGGAAGAAGAGGACAAGTGTCACGTGCTTCCCGTATTTATAAGGTGGACGAGTCCATTAGTTCTCTGTAGGTAGGTACAGCACCATAACATATATATATATATATATATATATATATATATATATATATATATATATATATATGTGTGTGTATCTTTGCAGCATCTTTTCTTTTATACAAGTATCATTAAAAATAACGGACATCTTGTGTCTGGATATTTTTTCTATGATCTTTTCCGTTTTTCTGATTAGGTTCTTAGTTTCAGACGGAAACTGGCTGATAAAATTGCCAAAGCTTCCCAAAGCGCTTTCGGACCCTTCCAGGTCCATCGTCAGTGGAGTAGTGTTAACCAGGCATAGACCTAGGAGTGAATATATATTCTATTTAGGCGGGAAAAATAAAGGACTGTGTTTAATTTAAATTTATATTTATAGGCATTTGAGTATATTAGTACTAATAGTATAATTAATCTTGTTAATAGCTGGTTTTTCTGTTTTAATGTATAGGGCTTCGAGTATGTGGAGTTTATGTGTATTAGTATATTGTGCGATGATTTTGTGTTATCTACTAGAAGTTTACGGATATGCGAACGGGGGCAGGAATGCTTTTTATAGAGGAAGCTTTGGCAATTTTATCAGCCAGTTTCCGTCTGAAACTAAGAACCTAATCAGAAAAACGGAAAGGGTCATAGAAAAATATCCAGACACAAGATGTCCGTTATTTTTAATGATACTTATATATATATATATATATATAGTCTTGGAAGTTTTTCAACCATTAAAACTATATGAAAAAAGCACTTTTAGTCCCAAATCCTTCGCTGGAAATGTTACTTTTCTTGTAAGTCAATTTACTTTTTATAGTCATTATACTAGTTTTATTTCAAGAATTTACACTAGTCTTAACACTATTGAAGGGATCATCAGTTGTTTGCCATGAAAAACTGTTTCGGGAATTTAAAAATAATTAATATATATATATATATATATATATATATATATATATATATATATATATATATATATTTATTTATGTTGTGTATGCAATTATCTAATGCACAATATGATGTTATTAATTTTAACAAATTTATTTATTTTAAGGAGTTTTATGGAAGAATGCCTTTCTTAGATAAGATTGCGCTTCTTTATTTTCTTTTTAAATAAAGACGATTTCTTCTTCTTTAAGAATACAAACGCCAATCTAGTTTGTTATTCTCTTTTTCGTTTGCACCCGAAAATCTTAAAATGGCCGCCAATCGAGCGCAAGTGAACAAGGTGAGCTATTACACGCATGCGCGTCTTACCGGAAGGCAAACAGCAGTAAACATATAATGAATGTGTAGAAATTCATCGCCATCTTCCTTTCTCTCTATCTCGTTCCGTTGTTGGGCGATGGCGATGACACGTCTTATCGATTAATCCACGAACCGAATAATCTGCCTGGATTTTCTTAGCGAACAAGACGAAACAAAAGATATCCTACAAAAATGTAACTTGCAAACAAGCTCTTAGTATTTGAACTGGTCAGCAAACCCCGGATAGATTAGTTCCAGTCAATTTGAGGAACCCATGAATCTAGAAAATACTTCGAGTGTAAATGATTCTTGAATTACTAGAACCATGGGGAATGTAAGTTAGTAATGTACAATTATTTTAGCCTCAAGGGTTAAAGTTAGGGTTAGGGTTGCATAAAATGTTTAACACAATTTATGGCAGATGGAATGGCAAAAAATAAAGCAATTACAATAAATTATTGAGTGCTTCCAAAGTTATATACTCAAAGTGGGCCGTGTAACAAGTAGATATATTTGCCGGTTTAGCATCATGATTCGAAAGGTCTAGTCATACAACAAACTAAAAAAAAAATGGTAAAAGTCCCGAATAGTTAACAATCGAGAACTTGCAAGTAAAAAATAAAAACAACAAATAACTTATAGCAAACGCTATTAAATTCTCTGCTTACCCGTATATTTTTAGAGTACGGAAACTATAAGATGTTTTGTTTTAGAATTTTATTTCGATGTTCGTGTGTCTTATTGAGACACGAACACCAAAATGGCGACCGCGCTTATGAGTTGTCTTTAGTAATGAATTACTTTCCCGACCACTAACTCTAAGTCCGAGTGGCAAGCCCTCACCCAAACGAAACCCTCGGAAGTTTGATTACGAAACCCTATTGAAATATAATAAAATGATTACTTTGGGGAGAAAAGTTTTTTTTCTCTAAACATTGAAAGCATCATACTGTCGGAGTTCAGCTATTATATGGCCGACCTTGTTTGTTTTAACTCGGCGACGTCAGAGAAACTCCTGCAGGTTAGGGTTAGGGTTAAGGTTAGGGTTAAGGTTAGGGTTAGGGTTAGGGTTAGGGTTAAGGTTAGGTAGATGATGAAGTTTTCTCGACTCGTACCTAGCATCGATCTAACACACCTGTTACTATACTGTGCATAGGTCATTATTTTATCAGCCTTGTTACTTTGTAATATTTCAGTATTGAGAAAACGAAACTACCGAATAGCTGGAATCGAAAATTCTACCGGAAGTTGGATTACGGAACTCTTTAATATTAGATATGAAATCTGACCATTCACCGGTTGCTGCTGTATCAGAGTCGAATTGCCAGGCATACATTTTGGAGTTGGCGTAGGGATTTCACCTACTTGGATCCGGGTTGTATTTTATGGCCATTTGTACTCAGAACTCTGACTCACACATAACTTTCATCATTCCGTTCCTCTCCATTTCCGTCGCAAAGTACACGACACTGACCCCTAAATTAAGAGCACAACGGGGCGATTTCATACATATGATGTAGTCATATGGATATTTATTTTGAAGAATACTTTTTAAGGAAACGCCGACTTTTTGCGAAAAATGCATTTAAATAATAATAATAATAATAATAATAATAATAATAATAATAATAATAATAATATTTCCATAGGGTCAAGGAGGATGAGAGACCGAGGAGGGACAGCACAAACCAGGCCTCCACTGGAAATGTAGAGACTGCTGGGACCTTGGGGAGGCTTATTGCCACCCACATCCCAGAGAAGATCAATGGCCCTTACCAGCGAGAAATCAATGGTAAACGGCTGTTGTAATACTGCAAGTTGATTTACGGTGGCTATCGAAAAGAGGTGGAGAATACTAGAAATCTAGGGGAGACTTGTTGTCACTCAGACTCCAGGGAATATCACTGGTTGTTATCGGTGAGCAATCACTGATTGCCTGTGTGAGAACTCCTAGTGAGTACATAATAATAAAAGAATATTGAGCATGAAGATAGTCACTAGAAGCAATATAAAGAACAAAGAAAGTCAATATAATATCAATAATCGGAACAGTAACCAACACACCTGGAGAAAAAAATGGGAGAAATTAGAATCAAAGGCATCACTGAGACCATACAAAAGAACGGCAATGATCAAAACAGCTGCAATCTTAAGGAAACTCCTCGAATGCGAAAACCAACCCGCATAAGCTACGAATGTTACATGGAATTTACACCAGGAAGAAAGTAAAATCACAGGAAGAACACCAACACATGAACCAAAGAACAGAAATTGTAAGAATCATCATCATCATCATCATCATCATCATCATCATCATCATCATCATCATCATCATCATCATCATCATCATCCTCCTCCTCCTCCTCCTCCTCCTCCTCCTCCTCCTCATCATCATCATCATCATCATAATACTCACTAGGATTTCTTACACAAGTCATCATCAGAGATTACTCACTGATAATAACCGGTGGTGTTCCCTGGAGTCTGGGTGACAACAAGTCTCCCCAGGTTTTCTGTACTCTCCACTTCGTTCGATAACTTTTGCAAATGACTTTGCATTATCGCAGCAGCCGTTTTTATTTTGATTTCTTGCTGGTAACGTTAACAAAACTCAACGGTAATGATATAGTTGTAAAAACACCAAGACTAACCCCGCCTGATGATTATTTGATGAATCAAATCGAAAGTACTCGCGGAATGGAAGAGAAAAATGGAACAAGAAACCCACGGAACTTACATACACCAATTTGATCGAAATACTAAAAATACAGAAAATTGAAAAAAAAAAGTTTTATCAAGCTAAAACTCCCCGTTATATCAAATAATTTATCATTATCCTTGCCTCTGGTTGGGCCCACTTACCGGCGTTCAAGTACCGAATTACATAATATGACCCGATGTTCTCACAGTAATTGAATGACCAAATGTCAACGAGAGCGTCAAACCCTCGACGAAATTATTTTCACGTCCTGACACGTGCAACTGCTAAAGTGACCATCTGCAGTGAAACCTTGGTGGAAATGATCTGTTTTTTTTGTTTCATGAGTGAAAGCTTTGTAAATAAGGTTACTGTATTTCATCGCAGTCATTATGTAATTATACACACACATATATATATATATATATATGAGTTAAGGACGCAGTATCACTCCTTGTTTTTGAACTTTAATAAACTTTGATTAATTTCTCATTTTATTATGTCATTCAATTAATATATATATATATATATATATATATATATATATATATATATATTAATTTTGTACGTACATAAAAATAATCCATGGGCACGTGTTTCTGGATCACATACGTCATCAGCATGGCTAACTTAGACAAGGATCGAACCTTCGATATTCATGTCTATAGTCTGGTGTTTTACCTCCGGACTATAAGTTAGCCATGCTGATTACAGATGTTAGCCAGAAACACGTGTCCATGGATTACTTTTATGTACGTATAAAATTAATAAATAAATAAATAAATATATATATATATATATATATATATATATATATATATATATATATATATATATATATATATATATATATATAAAAATTGTTTATTTAGGTAACATGTTTTCATTTAGACATATGTTATTTAGTTTAATTAATCTTTTTTTATCTCGATCTTTCGAATACTTCTTCCTGTCTCATTTTTGGATGTAGGCTCCGTAGGTTTTTTCTTCCATTTTTGTTCGCGAGTACTTTCGACAGACTCTCTCAGTCATCTCTAGGTGTAGGGAAGGACTTGCTTATTCATGTCTACTGAGTTCGGGCTGTGTGCTAAATATATTACTATTTAAAAGTACGTGTGTGGGATGGGATTCCATATTTGGAACGTGGCCACGTGACCACGTGACCACGTGTTATGTGCGTAGCTAATTAAAATTTAAAATATTTAAAAAGGTTGAAAGTAGAGTTTTTTTTTGTTAATTTCTATCCTAGACCCTTTTAAATATTTTGACTCGCTTCGTAATTAATATTGTTTGTTGTGGGGCGTCTGGGCTTCATGTACAAATGCCTCTATGATTTTCAGTCTTTTTACGTTTGAGTTGTAGAATCTTCGTGTTATTAACTAAAAGTTGTGTGAATTGCGAATTGGGAAAGGTGTGTTGCTTCAGATGCGGGCAAATTGAACTTGAAAGTGTAGCAGTTGTTTGACCAATGTAACAGTTATTTTTAATATTATTATTGGAAGAGATACAGTCTCCAAAATGGCACTGAAACCGATAAATGACGTTGGTTCGTTGTACTAGTTGCTTTGCTTAGGAGAGTCAATCTCATTTGCCTCGTTGTGTGTTTATCTCGAATGGGAGCAAGTCAGCCCTAGAAAAAAGGTTCGCACGACCACATGCATTCCAAACGGACATTTGTGTTGTGTTTTCTTCTGATGGAATAGATGTGGAATGCCCACACTATCAGTGGCTAGAACGGTTACTTGTGAACTGTGTTTTGGCTGTTTTATTTTTGTTTGGGGGGGCGAATGATTTTCATCGTTGTGCCGCCCGACGAGAAGGTGTATCCTCGCACATTGTTCCTGTTTCTTTTGAATGCATTTAGGACTAATTCTTTGCTGTTTTGCTTAGTAGCAACAATACTGCAAAATTCTTACGAGCCACTTTTTTAAGAGGTTTTTTATTTCTTATTTTTATTATTTCATTCTGTCCTCTTCTTAAGTGACCTCAATTAAGGCAACACCACATTGTGTATTGTCAGTTGTTGAAACTCTTACTCCAGGTACTTAATTCCCCTAATGATCCGCCAAGCAAGGACCTGCCTGGTAGTGAAACACGTGTAGGAAAAAACTCTTTAATTTGATATATAAATAAATACACTTTGAAAGAAAAAGTCTTTTGTGGTTATGAATGATCTTCTGAACGGAATGTTTTGGTAAGCCTTCAGAAAATCACATATAAATGCTCTGTACCCTGTAATCGAGTATCATCGAGCTTATTTTTATTGGCCTAATCCCGGTCTTCACTGAATAAACTATATTCTAAGTGAAATATATATATATATATATATATATATATATATATATATATATATATATATGTATATTTAACTCAGTAGTCGGAGCGCGTACCGATGTGCCCACCACGCATTGTCTGGAAATTCGGTGGCTATATATATATAATAAAGAGAATATTTTTCATAAAATATTTAGAAAACCTTCACAACGCAAATTATTTGTTTTAAAAATAAATTATTTATCTACCTTAAAAACATCTTTTTCTTTTTTTTGAACTTGAGTACTTTCGGTAATATATACCATCTTCAGAAGAATAAGCATATTTTTTCTTCCTTTTCTTCATTTTTTTTTCTTCCTGACTGGGACAAACTTATCGCAGTCAGGTTGAAGTTCGTCTTGATTTCATGGATGAAAATGTTGATATGGCTGTGTGCATCACGTGGTTATGTGGGAAAGGTATTTTGAAAAGTCACACATTGGAAGCGTTGGCGGAATGGCAATAATAAAGAGAACATTTTTTAATAAAATATTTAAAAAACCTTCACAACGCAAATTATTTTTTTTCAAAATAAATTATTTATAAAAAAAATATTCTCTTTATTACTCTAACCCTAACAACTCGGTAGATAACGTATTAGATTATAAATTATTCGGTTGATTACATATTTTGATTTGATTCTCTGTACGCTCCAAAGGCAGCAAAATAATTGTAGCCAGCAAACATCGATGGAAAGGACAGGTCGACCTGCAATATGGCTATGGGCAAACATCGTTTTTGGGTGATTTTCTAATATGTGATCTACCGAATGGTTTCTAATCCAATATGTGATCTACCGAGTTTTAGGGTTAGGGTAAGGGTTAATGGATGCATTACATATCGGTAGACTGTATATTGGATAACTAAATAACCGAGTGTTTACAGTTGTGGTTATGGTGAGGAGTGTGATATACCGAATGCTTTCTAATCCAATATATGATCTACCGAGTTGTTAGAGTTGTGGTTATGGTTAGTTAGTTAGGGTTAGGGTTGTGATATACCAAATAGTTTCTAATCCAATATGTGATCTACCGATACGTGATCAATCTATTAACCATAAGCCTAACCCTAACCCTAACCCTAACAACTCGGTAGATAACCTATTGGATTAGAAATTATTCGGTAGATTACATATTGGAAGAGCACTCTTTTTTGTTTACTAATGAGTCATCACTTATCAAGGCCAAAAGCTACTCGAGGACAAGGGTAATAAGATTAATGGATTACACAGTGTAATGATGAAGAATATTATGAGACGATTTGAAATGATGAATGAACTGAACAATGTTTGATAACTTATAAAGGATTTATTACAAGTATTTGTTGACGTTGAAGAAGACCAAGTTGCAGTTTGCATGGAACCAGTCCCGTGGTAATGTGTTTCACAAATGGGAAGCTATTGGAAATAAATTCTATTTATTGGAAAGTACCCCTGACGCTAGGTAAACAGAGGAAATAGGGAAAGTTATTTTCAGTTGAGGTAGGAAGACGAGTTCTTGTGACTGTTTTAGAAAAATGAAATCAGAGATTGGAGCTTAATCCAGCACGTTTCACTGAAACAGCGATAGAGTATAGACAGATTAGTAACGTCTTTTCACTGAGAAAAGGGGATGCAGAGAAGAGATCTTCGCCCACTAGATTGCCAAGTCATTTTGGTACTCGGTCAAGGAGAGAAAGAGTACTCTGAGTGGTCCTACCCAGATGTGACAGCAGTACTCCATCTTAGGACGTATCTGACTCTTATACAGGTAGAGGGTTGCAGCAGGAGTTATGTAGCGGGGCTCCTGGGTTGATATATGGTTTTTAGCGTCTTTGGAAATTCATCATAACACATGCTGACAATCAATATAAATGCTATGAAATGGTTATAGTTGGTATGTTATAGGAAGAAAGAAATGTGGGATAAACATCTTGCATGTATATTAAAATGAAAATGAATAAGAAATTGGAAGAATACTTTAAAATAGTTTAAAATAAATAGTTTAAAATAAATAGTTTAAAACAAATAAGAGATTGGAAGAATAGTTTAAAATTGGGATAAACATCTTGCATGTATATTAAAATGAAAATGTATAAGAAATTGGAAGAATAGTTTAAAATAGTTTAAAATTAATAGTTTAAAATAAGTAGTTTAAAATGAATTGTTTAAAACAAATAAGAGATTGGAAGAATAGTTTAAAATTGGGATAAACATCTTGCATGTATATTAAAACAGAAATAAATAAAAGATTGTGAGAATAGTTGAAAATAGTTTTAAATAAATGGTTTAAAATAAATAAGAGATTGGAAGAATAGTTTAAAATTGGGATAAACATCTTGCATGTATATTAATATGGAAATTAATAGTTTTAAATAGTTTGAAATAAATAGTTTAAAATAAATAGTTTAAAATAAATAAGAGATTGGAAGAATAGTTTAAAATAGTTTAAAATAAATAGTTTAAAATAAATAGTTTAAAATCAATAAGAAATTGGAAGAATAGTTTAAAATAGTTTAAAATAAATAGTTTAAAATAAATAGTTTAAAATAAATAAGAGATGGGAAGAATAGTTTAAAATAGCTTGAAATGAATAGTTTAAAATAAATAGTTTAAAATAAATAAGAAATTGGAAGAATAGTTTAAAATAGTTTAAAATAAATAGTTTAAAATAAATAGTTTAAAACAAATAAGACATTAGAAGAATAGTTTAAAATTGGGATAAACATCTTGCATGTATATTAAAACAGAAATAAATAAGAGATTGTGAGAATAGTTTAAAATAGTTTAAAATAAATGGTTTAAAATAAATAAGAGATTGGAAGAATAGTTTAAAATAGCTTGAAATAAATAGTTTAAAATAAATAGTTTAAAATAAATAAGAAATTGGAAGAATAGTTTAAAATAGTTTAAAATAAATAGTTTAAAATAAATAGTTTAAAATAAATAAGAGATTGGAAGAATAGTTTAAAATAGCTTGAAATAAATAGTTTAAAATAAATAGTTTAAAATGAATAAGAAATTGGAAGAATAGTTTAAAATAGTTTAAAATAAATAGTTTAAAATAAATAGTTTAAAACAAATAAGACATTAGAAGAATAGTTTTAAATTGGGATAAACATCTTGCATGTATATTAAAACAGAAATAAACAAGAGATTGCAAGAATAGAAGTATCAGCAGTTAACAAGTGTTAACTAAATGCATAAACGTTAAGAGAAAAATAATTAAATGACAGAACATTTATATAATTATAATTTTGCAAGAATATAAGTTTTATAAGAATATAAGTGTTCATTTATAAAGGTGTAATGACTAACGAGAACAGACGTAACTTGGGAAAGCTTTATTCAGCACACAATGTCGGTACAGTATTAGTGCTACTATTTATAGTGGTTAGTAGAAGCAGGAGAGTTCTCCAAAGGGGAGATAAGTCAGAGTAAGGAAAGTTATTTGTAATTATTCATTACAAAAGGTTTATCCAAATAAAGAAAATTCAGTGAGTGAGTCGACACGATACCTAGAGATGTGCGTGTCTATAGGTTTGTAGCGGGAATAATATGCGTGTGTGAGTAATAGTCAGTGTGGGTCTACCTTTGTTCTGTCAATGTGTGTGTGTGAGTGAGTAAAAAATTGCTTCTGTTCGCCTGACTCGATCGGTATTTTTTTAGTGTGAAAATAAGTGCGCGCAAAGTAGGAAAGCGGTGCGGGCGTGTAAGTATTTTGTTGGTATTCTCCGGGCCCAAAACGGCATGAGGTTTGCGTACTTCTGGTCTTCTTCCGATGTCCGCCGATCTGGATCTGACGATCTGGATTTTTTTAATTTTGTTTTCGATTTTCGCATAAGCTCGCGAACTCTATCGTTCTAAACGAATAGGGGAATCATTCTCATCGGCTCGAAATGATGAGTAGGCGAGCACATGTAAAAAAAATCTTACTTTTTTTATGGAAATCGCTCCGGACAAGGCATGAATCCACTTGATTTAATGAGCTAAATAAATACTACTTCAAGGAAAAAAGCTAGCCAACGATAAGTGTTAGATGGACAGATTCCTACCCAGAAAACAGCAATTCTCCTCCCTTTGTCAGAAACATCGCTTATGGAATATGGGACTAAAAGACAAAATAAGGGAAGCGAGAGTTATGAGGATGCCGAAAGAAAATCCAAGGTCCAATTTCTACTCCCCTACTTTGTTTTGGAAGTGAAGAGAAAAAGGGTATCTGAACGAAGATAAATGCTGTTTAAGCCAGTAGCGTCTGTTACAATCACATCTCCGCCCGTCAGAGGTGGTAGAATAATCCAACCATTTTTGTAGCCACAGATTGGATAAATGTCTTCAAAATTAGATCTGAAATAAAGGAATGTTCTATAAGTGTATACTGCCACACAACAAATGTCTCAGCCACAAAACCATCAAGAGCAACGTTATATCTGTAATGTACGTACGTTCAGAGCGTATATAGAATGGCAAAACACCGGACGTACGTTCACAGGGGACATCAGCCATAAAACACCGGGCACTTCCGGCCAGGCTTACATTGGCGTTCTAACGTCACAATAAAATACTGAATCATCACCTCTACCTTGTTTTTCTTGTGGGAAACAGAACATGGCGGCGAGGGAATATCAAACTAACGATTTGATTACGTTCTTATTTATTGAACGATTAATTAAGTCGATGTTCAGAATGCCAGTTCAGACAACGGTGCCTCGCAAAGAAAGCTATTGAGAGGAAGCGCCGAAACGGTGTCTAGTCTCACCTGATGACCCGGCATTAGAAAACCGATAAAATATTGTTTACCTACAAACTGGAACACAACGTAAGCTGTGTGTGCCAAATTATTGATCGCTAGCACAATAAAACAATCCCTCTTGCCCGCTCGCTTCACAGTGAATTTCTGTTTTCGTTCCATTAGCAAGTTTCATTCTACGATTTTTTACCTCCGCAAAGTAGGTTATGCTTTCGCTGAAGTGTGTTTGTTGGTTTGTCACTATGTTTTGTTTAATGTGTACAGCCAAGTGTCAACCTCGCTTGACCAATCGGCACCAAACTTAGTCAAACTTAGAACTGACTTGATTTTTTAGATATCTAGGTCAAAGGTTATGGTCAAGTTCACAGAAAAGATAAAAATCACTTATTTAGCAATAACTTCGCTTCTATTCATAATAGAGACTCACTAATTGGCCCATATTGTAGCCAATGAAGTCCCGCATCTTAACTTTTGAGCATGAAAGGTTCGCTGAATGTCGAAGTTTTGACGGAATTTAACTTCAGTTTTTTTTTGTTTTATTTCTCAAGTAATTAAATGCCGAATCACGTTGGGTTTATATATCTTTAGATCTTTATATTTTTGTATATAGATCAACCGTTTTATAAGGTTCATTATAGTCTCTACTATTTTTGTAAACAGTTGTTTCATTGTATCTGCTCTGTAAAACGTTTCTCTTATAGGAGATTGCTATTAGATAACCAGAATACATTGCTATTAGATAACCAGAATACATTGCTATTAGATAACCAGAATATATCGCTATTAGATAACCAGAATACATCGCTATTAGATAACCAGAATACATTGCTATTAGATAAACATAATACATTGCTATTAGATAACCAGAATACATTGCTATTAGATAACCAGATCTTTTCCAAATTTGATGTATGGATGTGATGATTTTTTGTAACAGTAAACACCATGCTAAATTTCAGCCTGATCTAATAAATAGGTTTTGAGTTATCAACGTTTCCATGACATATCTTTCGTAATATTTCACACAATATGGAGAAGTAAGGCCCAGATTATTAAGTCTGCACCATTCACTAAGTGTCAAGAGTGAAGCAAGTGCCGATCTGTTAAAGTCTCTTCTTTTTTATAATCAAAACAATAACAACAATTACAACAAAGGCGCCCTCTGGGCCAATCAAAAACTTCACCCAATGCCTGTAACTTGATACATTACATTCTTCCATTCTTAGACGGATTAATAAACATAGTCTCTTAAATTAAATGGGGCTCTCCTTACACGCTCAGATCTCCGAAAAATAGACGATGCTTTCTGTTTGAAGTCTATAGGTTCCATCTCAGCCTCATCCTGTTTTAATAATTCAGGTACTCCTTCTTTCTCAGTAGACTCCCTTGTACTGGTTGTCACCGTGTCCTCTGCGGCATCATTCATATCAGTCACATTCTCCTCTGGGACCCGGATTGTCCTTTTAATGATCTGGTCTGAATGTTTCCGTGTAACTCCTCTCTCAGTCTCTACCTCAAAATTGACATTACCCAACTGCCTCGTAATGATGCCCTCCAGCCACCGTTGACCAGTGCCAAAATTCCTCACAAGGACTGAATCATTCACCCCATGATTTCAGCACGGTGTCATGATCTTAGTACCCTTCTCCATTTTGTAGTTGTACACCCTGCTCTTAAACTTGTTTGGCTGTAACAGATGAACGGCTGTTCTTAATTGTCGCTTGAACAGCAATTCAGTAGGAGGAACCCCAGTTACTGTGTGTGGAGCTGCCCTGTAGTTAAAAAGGAATCTGTTGACTTGTTTCAAGAGATGATTTTGTGTCTTTGTCCATCCTCTTCATTGTTTCCTTGAATGTATGCACACTGCGTTCAGCCTGGCCGTTGGAGGAGGGATGATAAGGAGCCATTAATATGTGTTTAACTCCATTTGCCTCTAAAAACCTCATGAATTCATCACTGGAGAAACAAGGGCCGTTGTCACTCACAACCAGCAGAGGCAAACCATGAGTCGCAAAGATTCCCCTCAACTTCTCAATGGTAGCTGCAGCAGTGGATGTCTTCATTATGCTAACTTCTATCCATTTGGAGTAGGCATCAACCACTATTAAGAACATGTGTCCAAAAACTGGACCAGCATAGTCTATGTGAATTCTTTCCCAGGGCTGACTTGGATATTCCCAACAATGAATCGGAGTTCTGTTGGGCTGTTTCTGATTTAGCACACGACTTTCACACCCCTTGATGGTCCACTCAATATCTTCATCCAGTTTTAGCCACCCTACATAGCTTCTAGCTAATGCTTTCATCCTCACAATGCCTACATGAGTCTGGTGTAATTGCTGCAGAACTTTTCCTCTCCACTTAGGAGGAATAATACTCCTGCTTCCCCACAGTAACACGCCATCTTCACAGGTCAGTTCCTCCCGTTTATTAAAATAGGGCTTTAACTGTTCACTTCAACTGACCCCATTCCAGCCATTCATGGTGAATTTGTATACCCGACAAGATCGGATCTTTCCTAACCTCTGCTCTCACAGCTTCAACCTTCACTGGAGCTTCCACAAAGTCCATCATAAATATTTCATTAGTGGATTTAGATATATCTTTTTTCTGAGCCTCCAGTGGAAGACGACTCAGTCCGCATTACTATTGAGGGCTCCAGTTCGATATTCTAGTTTGTAATTATAGGCAGCCAAGAATAGGGCCCAACGCGTAACCCGGGCAGCTGCCATAGCAGGAATTGGCTTGTTCTCTGCAAATAGACCCAACAACGGTTTGTGATCGGTGAACATCGTGAAGGGGTTTCCAAACAGATATTGATGTAACCTCCCCACTGCAAAAACCAGGGCAAGCCCTTTCTTTTCAATGTGTGCATAATTCTGTTCAGTATCTGAGAGCGTTCGGGAGATGTAACATACTGGCTTTTCACTGCCATCTTCCATCCTATGAGCCAACACAGCTCCCAAGCCATAAGGAGAAGCATCCACTTGTACAAGTGTGGGCTTAGATGGGTCAAAATGAGTCAGAAGGGGTGATGTACACAGCATTTTCTTTGTCTCTTCAAAAGCTTTTTATTGGCAGGCTTCCCACTTCCAAACTGTGCCTTTCCTCATTAGACTGTGCAGTGGCTCAAGTCGTGTGGACAAATTTGGTAAATGGCTGCGATAATAATTTACTGCCCCAAGATAAGCTTTCATTCTGTAACATTCCTGGGTGTGGGGGCTCTTGCTATCGCAGCCACTTTCTCTGGTAGATGAGCTGTACCATCCTTGCTAACCTTGAACCCTAGATAGGTTATTTCCTCAAGAAGGGATTCGCACTTGCTTCTTTTCAATTTGAGCCCAGCTATGCTCAGCGTATGTAATACTCTCTCTAGGTTCTTTAAGTGGCTGTCATCATCGGGACCTGAAATTAGTATATCGTCCACTCGTACCTCGCAGAAAGGAACACCTTTCAATCGTTTGTCCATCTCCTGTTGAAAAATGCCTGTAGCACTGTGCACCCCGAACTGTAACCTTGTGGGTTGGTACAAAACCCTATGTGTGTTTACAGTTAACAATTCCTGGGTACCTTCCTCCAATTTCAGCTGCTGATAGGCGTGGCTTAAATCCAGTTTGCTAGATTTTTCACCCCCTCTCAGTGTGGCAAATATATCTTCGGTTCGAGGAATAGGGTAGCTGACACATGGAGCTGCTGCATTGATGATTTGCTTATAGTCCCCACATATTCGGATCCCCCCATTGTTACTTTTAACAACGGGCACTATGGGTGCAGCCCATCTAGAATATTCTACTCTTTTGTAAATGCCTTGGTTTTCTAGGCGGTCTAACTCCTTCTCACCCCTTCTCTCAAAGCATAAGGTACAGGCCTGGCTCGACAAAATTTGGGCTTGGCTTCTTTATCAATGGGTATATTCACCTGAAAGTCTTTCAGGCATCCCATTTCTCCATTAAATAAGGCATCATATTTTGTAAGTATTTTTTTAAGCATCGATGGGGTCTCCCTTGTTAAACAAAACAGCCTTTCCCAGTCCAGCTTTAACTTCTTCATCCAATCTCTACCCAGTAGAGTTGGTACATCTCCTTTCACAACCAGTAGTGGTAAACAGTTCACTTATCCTTCATGTAATACCTCTACAACGGTTGTCCCCTGAGGTTTTACTATTTCACCAGTATACGTCGTCAGTTTTACTGTGCTTTTTTCTAAATCCTGAATCCTGCCCAGTTCTTTAAATTTTTTTAGACTAATGACCGAACAAGATGCTCCTGTATCTACCTCCATGACCACTTTTTTTTTGTTTAACAACAGCTCCACCTTTACCGGTGGTGTTTGCAAGTTAGAAACATTGTATAAATTCAATTCTTCTTACCGAACCTCCCTCTCATCCAGATTTGACCTTTCCATAGTGAATCCTTTTTCAACTGTCTGGTCTTCATCCACCACATTCATTGGATCGCTCTTTTTAGTTATTTTAAAGAATTTACCTTGTTGCTGCCTGCACTTTCTGCGGGTGTGTCCTGTCTTATGACATCTGTAACATTCACTATTTTAAATGTACATTTATCTGCCGTGTGTCTGGTACTACCACATCTGTAACACTCCCGTCTCAAGGGTAATTTGTGTATTGGGTTTTCATAATCGGGAAATGTTTCCTGCATTGATATAGAATATTTCCGGGCTGATTCGATTGACACTGCTATTTCAATAGCTTGATTCAATGTTAGATCCCTTTCGGTTAGTAGGCGTTCCTGAATTTTCACATCTTTAATTCCAGAGACTAAGCGGTCCCGTATGTATTCACCAACCCTCTCTTCAAAATTACAGTGTTCGGACATTTTCCTTAATGCGGCCACATAGTCACTTATAGACTCTTCCTCCCTTTTGTCCCTCGTGTTGAACAAGAATCTTTCATGAATCACATTAGGTGCTGGTTTAATATGTCTCTGCATCAGCCCAACTAGTTCATCAAACGTTTTCTTTTCCGGACGATTATCTGCTAAACCTCTTAACACAGCATAGTGTTTTGCACCAATAACCGATAATAAAATCGCCTTTTTCTTCCCTTCACTCTCAATATCATTGGCTATAAAAAAAACTTCACACGTTCAATGTAGTTAATCCAGAACTCCTCAACACCATTCTATTCTCGTAAAGTGCCTATCAACGCCATTTTTTTTATGCTTCAGGGAACTCCGAACACATCCAATGAGTGAGTTTACTTTTTTTTTCCTTAAAAACTTCCAGCACATGTTGGTGTTAATCTTCCAAATCCCTTCCTCGCATATTCTTCTACTACCTCGTCGCCAATTATTAAGTCTGCACCATTCACTAAGTGTCAAGACTGAAGCAAGTGCCGATCTGTTAAAGTCTCTTCTTTTTATAATCAAAACAACAACAACAATTACAACAAAGGCGCCCTCTGGGCCAATCAAAAACTTCACACAATGGCTGTAACTTGATACATTACACAGATAAGACTTTTGCCCATCCTTACGTTGTCGGGCGAAGATATGCAGTCTCACGACGGACTTATGATAGATAGAGTATCTGTTTGACGACGTCCCTTGACGTTATGGGATATGGATAGATGGATTTTTCCCCACTAAATTTTATTGACTTTTTTTTACGATATTCGCGTATACTAGAATGCTCAACCCTTTGTTACTTATATTTTAAACGTTTTTTGTTTTCTCTCCCTTTTCTCAATTTTCTTTTTCCTTTTTTTTTGCTGAGGATTGGGACTCCTACCCGATGCCAGGCATTCAGGTAGTTTTTTAAAGTTATTTTTCATGAGTCCAGTGCTCCTATGATTACTGGAATTATTGAAATCTTCCTAAGGTTCCAGCTTCTTTTGATATCGTACATAAGACCTTGGTATTTAATTCTTTTCTTCTTCTCATCTCTGTTAAGGCCGGAATTATGATGGATACTGGCTTCGACTAGGGTTGCTACTCTCTCCCTGTTGTCTCATATAACTATATAAAGTGTAATTGGCCAGGTAGTTTTTTTTAAATTTTAAATTTATTTTTCATCAGTGCCTTGTTTTGTATGGTGTGAATCCTTCTTTAGATTCCAATGACCCCCATCTCTTTTTATCTCGTTCTTTTTTTCGGGGCTGTTCCTTGTGTTCCTTCAATTATTGGTATTACTGTAATTTGTGTTTTTACATGTTCCATATTCCATACAGCTTTCTGGTCAGTTCTATGTAGGTTTTTGGCTTCTTTGATCTCTATAAGACATAATCACATGGACGCATCGGTTCTCGTTAGATCAGCAACGTAAAGCGACGTTCAGTACCAGATGGCCGACCATTTGTGAATATCAGGTTCGTATACAGGTGTTGCGCTCTGTACACATATCAACCAATTAGAAAAAAATAAACATGACAAAGTCACAGAACAACCTCTCTAGCTCAGAATTTGTCAACGTTTGACCTACACCTACAGACATAGGTTGACTTGAGTAAAAATTAAAAAACATTGCAATTGTTTTTTCTTATTGTTTTTGTATTTTATTGTGACCTACGAAATTGAAGCGATAACTTCAAACAGAAATATGAAAGAAAGAAAAAAAATTGGAGAAGAAATAAATAGAAATAAAAATAAAAGATCAATGGATAAAGAAAGAAAAATGAAGGAGTATAGAAAAAATACGGCATAACCACGTTGACACACCGGTTCTCATGAGATCACTAAAGTTAAGCAACGTTGAGTCTGGTCAGTACCAGATGGGTGACCATTTTGAAATACCAGGAGGGCGCTGTATATATATATATATATATATATCCAGGTATGGCGAGCTGCATACATATTCAGACATTAGTAAACGCATGACAAAGTCCAGTTACAGCAGCTGTAGAGATCCGAATTTATCAACGGTTCACCTACACCTACTGGCATAGGATGACTCAAGTCAAAGTGATCTTCACCCTGTGAACTGCTAGGACGGCGAAAGTTTCAATTTGGCATTTTGTTCCTTCTTGTTGCTTGTTATAACGTCCGCTTTTCTTGCCAAAGTTTCTCCGTTTGTATTTCAACGCCCATTAGGCTGGCATGCCTTTCAGTTTCCCCTACTCGCTCCTGTTTGAGTTTGAAAAACTTGCCTGCATTAAAATATTGTCGTTTGCACAGTTCCCAGTTGACTACCGTCCCAAGCGAGACATGCCAGTTTTTTTTAAATATTTCATTTGGGGTAGTTTACTGCATTTACTTATGATGTAGTTTACAATTTCGATTCTTCGATCAAAGAGTCTACAATTACCATTTTTCTGAGTCTTGTCCATCTTGGCTTTTATGAAGTTTCGCATTGTTTTGTGTGTCTGACATTAGAGATTCTGTATATCATTATTATTATTATGGGAGTTGTCACACAGAAGTCACTATCTATGATTGCCCACTGACAATCATCAGTGGTGATCTCCTGGAGTCACAATCACACCAAGTTTCTCCCAGACTTCTAGCACTCTCAACCTCTTTCAATAACCGTTACAAATCACTTTGCTTTATCGCAATAGCCGTTTACCATTGATTTATCGTTAGTACCGACAATTAGTCTTCTCCGGAATTTGAATGGCAAAAAGCACCCTGAAAGTCCTAGTACTCCCTGTCTCTGTGGAGTTCTAACCTTAACCCTAACCTTAACCGCTGCAAATCACTTTGCTTTATCGCAACATCCGTTTACCATTGCTTTATCGCTGGCACTGACCATTGGTCTACTCTGGAATTTGAATGGCAAAAAGCACCCTGAAAGTCCTAGTACTCCCTGTCTCTGTGGAGTTCTAACCTTAACCCTAACCTTAACCGCTGCAAATCACTTTGCTTTATCGCAATATCCGTTTACCATTGCTTTATCGCTGGCACTGACCATTGGTCTACTCTGGAATTTGAAAGGCAAAAAGCCCCCTGAGAGTCACAGTACTCTCTGTCCTTGTGGATTTCTAACCCTAACCCTAACCCTAACCCTAACCCTAACCCTAACCCTAACCCTAACCCTAACCCTTCCAGTGGAGTTCTGGTTAATTATTTCCCTCCTCGGTCGTTCAATCCTCTTTGACTTGTCATAATTATTTGGTCTGGTACCTGACGAAGCTGACGCCACCACATATGTGTGAGTGCGTGTGTGTGCAGGTTTTTTTGCGGAGGAGGGTAGTTAGTTTATAGGATTTTTGACAGTTTTAGTTCCCTCGGGCTCCTGTAATCTTCTCTGAATGTTTTTGTTTTATTTCTATTTTGACTTATCTGCAACTGATAAGTGTTCGTTGGTTACTTGGGTTGATTCCTGCATTCAAGAACTTTTAAGATTTCCGCTGTTTTTAATCATTGCAGTTTGTTGTCGGGTCTCGGACTTCCCTTTGATTCCAATTTCCCCTAGTCCTTTTCCAGTTTTTTTCAAGTACTGTTCGTAGTGCTACTACAATTATTGATATTAGACTGATGTTTTTCATGTTCTACATTCCTTTCAGTTCTCTGGAAAGTTCCATGGATTCCTTTCGCTTTTATAATTTCTTTATCTTCACTATGTGTTCTACGGGAACGGCGAAATTTACGATTTGACAGTTTATTATTATTATTATTATTATTATTATTATTATTATTATTATTATTATTATTATTATTATTATTATTATTATTATTATTACTATTATTATTATTATTATTATTATTATTATTATTATTATCATTATTATAATTATTATTACTATTATTATTATTATTATTATTATTACTATTATTATTATTATTATTATTATTACTATTATTATTATTATTACTATTATTATTACTATTATTATTATTATTACTATTATTACTATTATTATTATTATTTTTTTTTTATTACTATTATTATTACTATTATTATTATTATTATTATTATTACTATTATTATTATCATTATTATTACTATTATTATTACTATTATTTCTATTATTATTACTATTATTACTATTATTATTATTATTACTATTATTATTATTATTGTTGTTGTTGTTGTTATTACTATTATTACTATTATTATTATTATTATTACTATTACTATTACTATTATTATTATTATTATTATTATTATTACTATTACTATTATTATTACTATTACTAATATCATTATTATTATTATTACTAATATCATTATTATTATTATTACTAATATCATCATTATTATTATTACTAATATCGTTATTATTATTATTACTAATATCGTTATTATTATTATTACTAATATCGTTATTATTATTATTACTAATGTCGTTATTATTATTATTACTAATGTCGTTATTATTATTATTACTAATGTTGTTGTTGTTGTTATCGTCGTCGTCGTCATCATCATCATCATCATCATCATCATCATCATCATCATCATCATCATCATCATCATCATCATTATTATTATTAATATTATTATTATTCGCTTCCACGTTTCTTCCTTCAACTTTTTACTTTTTTCCTCTGTATCTTACCGTTGTTATTTTATTCTATTTTTTGTCTTTCCATTTTTTTTCTTCTTTTAAACCTTTTGCAACCACATTTCTTGCTTGGCGTTTGTGTGACCCCTTGACCCTTCTTTCCTCTGCCTACTTTATTTCATTCTGCTTGCAACAATGTCAGGCGCCTCCAGCTGTTTTCTTTTTCTCAATCTACATTGAATTGATACATACTAGTTGCCGGCATTCTAGGGGTCAGGATGTAACATCCGTTTTTATTTTTGTCCCAATCCAAAATGCCCCTTTTTGGGGAGCTTGATTTTTTTCCATATAAAGAAAAGACGTTGTGTCTGACTTTGCCTTCGCATCACGAAGTGTAACTAAACAGGGATTATAGAATAGATATACTCGTTGACTATGACATCGGCTATGACCCCCAAATCCAATCCGATCGATTTTTTTCTGGCCATTTACTGTTGGCGATTGATGGATGCAATTTTCCTAAAAAGTAAAACATCAACTTGTGTTCAATTAGTCGTATACAATGCATCTTTTAGAATATGTATTGTGGTTCCACAGGGAATAACACAAAAATGCTGCATTTGCTATTAATGAGACAAAACAACCATTCCCATGTTCTACATGAAGATTCCCGAGTTCTGAGAGTTGCACCTGAAGAAGATCGGAATTTACATCGGCCGAAACGTTGTAACAATAGCATCCACGATGAGAACAGTAGTCCAAATAATACAAGTAATATAAATTGTCAATCCCCATCTAAAAAAGTTCAAAACACAAACATATCTATCTATCTATCTATCTATCTATCTATCTATCTATCTATCTATCTATCTATCTGCATAAAGATTCCCGAGTTCAAAAAGTTGCACCTTAAGAAGATCGGAATGTACATCGGCCGAAACGTTGTAAGAATAGTATCCACGATGAGAACAGTAGTCCAAATAATACAAATAATATAAATTGTCAATCCCCATCTAAAAAAGTTCAAAACATAAACATATCTATCTATCTATCTATCTATCTATCTATCTATCTATCTATCTATCTATCTATCTATCTGTACTCACTCACGCCCCAGAAGAAAAACTAAGGGGATTGCAGTTGAAGGAAAAAAGCGTCCACAAGTCCGGCGAGAAATTGGTGAGGAATATTGTTGAACACTTACGCCTGGCTTGTCTTAGCGTTGTGTGAAGGGGCGGAATTCTGCTGGAAGACGTAGGGGTGTCGAGCGGCAATCTCGTCCATTCAGGGCTCAACCACCCTCCTAAGAATCTCTAAGTAGATCTCGCCAGTAACTTTTTTTGAAAGAAAAGCGGTGGCATGACGGTGGCAGAGGGGGGGAACTTCGTTTTTTTACACCCAAACCGTTTCATTGATCAATAAATAATGTTTCCTCTGAAAAACAACAACAAGAAGAAATATATATATATATATATATATATATATATTCCATGAAAAATGCCAGTATACTGAAATCATATGCCCTTAATAGGGTTAAGATGAAAATTCATATACACTAAATGTACAAAAGCAAGGAAATCCCCTAATGTTTACACTTTTATTGTCATTAAGGGTATGACTACATATCAACCAAACCATTTCATTATCACATCACTACAGTATAAATCTCTATGCATGAGTGGATGACGTGTGTTAGGAGCGCTGAAGAAACATTCCTACCAGTAAAATACATAGCCCTGTTGTGCTCGCATACCCTTCATGACAATAAAAGTGTAAAAATTTGGGAATTTTCTTTGCTTTTGTACATTTAATGTATATGAATTTTCATCTTAACCCTATTAAGGGCATATGATTTCAGTATACTGGCATTTTTCATGGAATGTCACTACTTTTGTAAAGGCTATGCCTCAATACAATGCCTTCTCATAACTGATATAGTTGGTAGTTTAACTAATCAAGGTATATGGTAAACTGAAATTAAAATGCCATCAACTAAACACTAGAACCTCTATATTTGCCAAAAATCAGCTGAATCCATCAAATGGTCGATAAGATATAGAATAAAGTGCATGAATACTGGTCATTTTAAAGGTTTTTTGAATTTTCTTGAAAACTAATGCATATGGTAAACTGAAATTAAAATGGCATCAACTAGACCCTAGAACCTCTAGCTCTGCCAAAAAATCAGCTGAATCACTCAAATAGTTGATGAGATACAGCGTGGCACATACGTATGTTCGTACGTACGTCCACACAGATAACATAATTTAATGATTGAACTTTCTGGATCTCTGGGTTGCCTTGACTAATGATGCTGAAATTCTACACACTTATAGAACCTATCAAATAAAAATTTTGTGCAAAGTTTTAACTAATTTGTTTTATTGAGTTTTGAGTTATGATTGATCAAAGAAATGAGATGTCCAGCATAGGCCTTTCGTGAAGTCTATTAAGGGATAGAGCGCTCTCGCGCCCTTCTTGATATGGAGGTGATCATATAAAAAACACAATATATTTATATGTAGTTCAGATGTATTTTTACGGGAATCAGCTTCCAAAGTAGAAAGGAAGCTCAATATTCAAACCTTTAAATAGTTATATAAAAAATGCCATACATAAATGTAGTTACAGATCAAGGTTATCTAATACTGTGATTTAATGTCCATTTCGGAGCAAAGAAAACTTACACGCCTTTCAGTCAGATTTGAAAACATACTTAAACAAATGACACACGAAAACCCTATCATTAGAGTTTGTTGCTGAATTAAAACCATACAATATCTAAGCGAAATTTCATGCGAAAAGCCTTCGGAAATGTTCAGGAAATGTTCAGCAAAACCCTAATGTCGAAATAGGAATTACATATGTTAGAAAAGATTTTAAATCTTAGAAAACTCGAATATCTAAAAAAAAACTCGTCATATTATATATATATATATATATATATATATATATATATATATATATATATATATATATATATATAATTCGCTTGTTACAAATATCCAAGGGGTATACATCTGAAGGAAGTTTAAACCGGATTCGTGAGAGTGCTCAATAAAAATTCAGAGCAAAGTATATTTAGTTGATGGTTTATTCCATTTGCTACAAAATATATTCTGTTTAATTAACGCTTAAAATAAGCATCAATTCATCAGGCATTTCGGAACCATACTGCTCAGATTTGTATAATTTAACAACAACAACAACCTATATATATATATATTTATATATATATATATATATATATATATATATATATATATATACACGACAACCTATATATATATATATATATATATATATATATATATATATATATATATATATATATATACGAGCAAAATTATGCGACCGGGGGGAGCATACTTTTGCAAGGCTTGGAGAATGTCATGATAAACGAACTACATACACTGACCCTTAAAGTAGGGGGTAATGCCTGCTAGGATTGCATCATTACAACAGAACACCTGGAGGATCTTCCCCATTAAAGAAAAAAGAAACATCAGAAAAGATAATACTCTCCTCCTTACACCACCAAAAAGAAGAAGGTAGTAACTGGGTAGAGGATCTCATGACAACAGAACAGATAATACATTAATCTCTCCTCAAATGAGGATGTTATACCTGGGAGGATTACCCCAACCCTCTTAAAAAGAGGGGGTAATTCCTGGGATCTATGTCTTATGACAACAGAACCGAGTACAATGATAGACTAAATCATTTTTTAATCATTTAAAACATTATTTCGATAGTTTGTTGTTATTTTTTGTCTGAAATCAAAGTGTAGTATCTGTTCTTAGCATTAAAGCGACGTCGGACGTGGATGAAAAATGAATACGGTGTCGTTAACGGTAGCAAGGAAGGGGGAGTGGGAAGTGGGGGACGCAGATCGGCAGCAAATCAGTAGCTCACTTGCTAGCTATAGCCACCAGCTTTCTCGTTTTTTCCCGGTCGGTATAAAGTCTCGCGAGCGATGTTAATAGTTTTTGAGTTTATCGATTTTTTTTTATTAAATCATTTTAATTAATTACTGTTAATATCGACGAAATGATTGGACATCGGTAGATAAAATAGTTCAATACAATTAGAAATAAATTACATCAAACATTGATTAATTATGAAGTGTTCAAAAATAGATATGCAAATTGGCCTATCTAATATCTGTCCTTAAATCGTTCGTCCCTAGTATATATATGTATATATATAGAGAGAGAAAGCTAGGAAGAAAGTGTAGTATCTGTTCCGATGGATACTGCACCCTATAGACCGGTGTCGTTTTTTCCTTCGGGGCTTCATTCCGCCTGTCTGTGTGGTTTATCCTGTGCAGTTCTAGGAGGTCCACACTCCCAGGCTTTGCCTCCCCTCTTTGGAGAGGAGTAAGTTTATTGCTTACTGCCTGAGGCACCCCTACCGGGGAATGCCGACAGGGCTGCCCAGACAATTTTTAATGGCCAGAGTCCTCACCTTCTCGAGCGCTGGCTTTTAAACTCCCACTTTCCCGACCCGACCTTTGGTCACATCTTACTTGTGGGAGTAAGATAAAACTGGCCTTGTGCCTAACCTCCTGGAGAGGAGGTAAATAAATATATGTAGAGAGTATTTCAAATTTGTATTTTGATTTAAATGACAGTAATCCGTTCTGATCTCATTATAGGAGTGATAAATAAAAAAACATTCGTATTGATTCATATATATATATATATATATATATATATATATATATATGTAAGGAAATTTATATATTTGCGGCACGCATAAAAATGTATTTAAGTAAAATATTTTTGAATATCGACACATGGTGCAATTTAAATTAAAAGATCGTTTATTTCATTTTTTTTGGAAAAAATTGGTTAAATAAATGATTTTTCACATATATATATATATTTAGCCTGACGATTCCCCCGGGGATGAAACACGGGAGCCTCTGTGTAGCTTGATTGCCATATATATTTTCATTGCTTACTACCTAGCTCTTCTTACGTATCGAGCACTGTTGAAGTAAATACTGAAAACTGATACATAAAAAAAATTATATCTCCTTATAATATTTTATGTGGATACATGAAGTACTAATATATATATATATATATATATATATATATATATATATATATATATATATATATATATATATGTTTATTCCTATTCACATATAGTTCTATTTATATATGTTTCTATTAATCATAATCTGATCTTATCTATATCAACAACCTGTTATCCATCTACTGTTTATGATCCCCCCCGATTCTCTTACTTCCTCTATATTTCTCTTCTGAATGAGTATTTTAGTTTTATTATTTTTATAGGCCTATGTAATGTTTACATTTTTCTTTCTTTTTCCCTTTTAAATTTGTAGCGCCACATTAGTTGCCTGACCTTTTCTTTACCTCCAATGAACCCACTGCCCTTGCAGACCTCGTTATTCTAGTCGCAGTCATGCCAGACGTTTCCAGCTGTTTCCTTCGCCGAAAGCGCATGAACTTGAATTTAATTTCTATTTTCATTATTCACAGGGGAGAAAAAAAAACTATTCAAGTGATTTAATTGTTACTTCCGGTTCGTCCGCCATCGACGCCATTATGTCGTCAATAAGCATGGATACACATGTCTCAAAACTCGCCTACAGCTTCTTGCGACATGGAAACAGACACCACCCATAACAAGAATGGCTATCCTTAAGATACGCCCATTTAATTAGCGCGGATTGTGCGATTCTAAACTAATGTGCAACAAGTCACGGAAATTGCTGTTTCAAACTGAAGCGTGCTAAGATTATGAACAGACAAAGCCGTAATCCAGTGATACCTAAAATATTGTATTGCGAACTTAAGCGTGACAGACCAACACAAATGCTCTTACCAACTGAAGCGTGAAAGATTGACGGACCGTATGATGAGCAGAACCCCTTATAGTGATGTTTCGACATTGGGAGGTGACGGTGGTTAAGTGGATAACGACACGGACTGAATACCTGGGTGTTCCAAGTTCGAATCCAGTCGGTTCCACCGTATCACTTTTACTTAGGGATGTTGGCAACCTTCTCGTGGCCCTGCCTGTAAGTACCCGATGTCTTTCCAGAAAGATTTCTAACTAGAAAAACATCGGGGAAACTAATGCCACGAAAGAAGAAAACGTGTCTTTCAGTTAGCAATCATTTCATCTCATTGAACCGTATCCTCGAGTGGCTCTTGGCCTTGGTTAAAGAGGACTTAAAAGTAAAAAAGAAAAAAAAAGTCATATAAAGTATCATAGACAAAAAAATCAAATAAGGTACATAATCTTCGCGTCCAACCATTTATTGCGTTTGCGGAATCATTCAATCTGCGCGTCCAATCAATCTGTGTGTTATTATTCAGTTTCGCATTTGCTCATTCGGTTTGCACATCTATTCAATCTGTGCCTTTATTGAGCTTGCGCGTTCATTCAACCTGCGCTTCCATTTGATCTGTGAGTCTATTCAGTCTGCGCGTCCATTAAATCTGTGCTGTCATTCAATCTGCGTTCACATCCAATCTGCGTGTCTTATTCAGTCTGCGCCTCCATTCAATCTACTCATTCATCCAATCTTCGCATGTATTCAGTTTGCGCATTGCTTCCTTCTGTGCATCTATTTTATATGTGCGTTTATTCAGTTTGCGCGTCCATTTCATCACGCCCATTCAGTTTGTACATTTATTCAATCTGTGCATTTATTGACTTTGCTCGTTCAATAAATCTGTGCTTCCATTCAATATGTGCTTCCATTCAATCTTCGGATCCATTCAATATGTGCGTCCATTCTGTTTGCCCGTCCATTCCATCTGCGCGTCTCTTCCATCTGCTTGTCCATTAAATATGTACGTCCATTCAGTGCGTGCGTACATTCAACCTGTGCGTACATTTAATCTGTACTTCCATTCAATATGCGTGGTTATTCAATCTGTACGTGTATTCAACCTGTACGCGGTCATTCAATCTATTCACTCATACAATCTGCGCGTGTATTCAATCTCTGCATCCATTCAGTATGCGCATTTACTCAATCTGCGCTTTTATTCAGTTTGCACATTCATTCCATTTGAACGTCCATTTAATCTGCACGTCCATTCAGTTTGCACATTTATTTAATCTCGGCATTTATTATGTTTTCGCGTTCATTTCTACACCGCGTCCATTCAATCTGTACATCCATTCCAGTCTGCATGCCCATACAATACACTCAACCATTAAATCTGTACATCCATTCCAGTCTGCATGCCCATACAATACACTCAACCATTAAATCTGTACATCCATTTCAGTCTGCATGCCCATACAATACACTCAACCATTCAATCTGTACATCCATTTCAGTCTGCATGCCCATACAATACACTCAACCATTAAATCTGTACATCCATTCCAGTCTGCATGCCCATACAATACACTCAACCATTAAATCTGTACATCCATTCCAGTCTGCATGCCCATACAATACACTCAACCATTAAATCTGTACATCCATTTCAGTCTGCATGCCCATACAATACACTCAACCATTCAATCTGTACATCCATTTCAGTCTGCATGCCCATACAATACACTCAACCATTCAATCTGTACATCCATTTCAGTCTGCATGCCCATACAATACACTCAACCATTAAATCTGTACATCCATTTCAGTCTGCATGCCCATACAATACACTCAACCATTCAATCTGTACATCCATTTCAGTCTGCATGCCCACACAATACACTCAACCATTAAATCTGTACATCCATTTCAGTCTGCATGCCCATACAATACACTCAACCATTAAATCTGTATGTCTATTCAATCTCTGCGTCCATTCAATTTTCGCGACTAGCGATAGAAATTTTATTTCACACTTAAATACGACGAAATATGGGACGAGAAATGAATGCACAGTTTTACAATAGTGATACGTGAACACATCTTACACTTAAACCGACGTAAATACAGTTTATAAAATAAGCGTGACAGACCGACCGACGAACATAGCCTGTGAAATGTGATGCGTCCATTCACTCTACGCGTTAAGCGACACCAGTGATTTTTCAAGCTGAAGCGTGACTGATCAAGTAAAATGCTATTTCAAACTTAAGCGTTACAACCACATTCTTTTCACAATTCATTGACTTCATATTTCAAGAAGGGAGACAACTCCATTATAATTTTCAGATTTATCGTCCTCGTTAAAACCACAAATAAATTATCGTAACATTTTTTAATATGACGAACTTTTGATAAATCCTACCAAGACCAATTTCTTTATTTACACAAAAATGTCGATTAAAAAAATTACTCAAAATAACACGCACTCACCCCCAGCTATTTAAGCCTAAAACAACATCGTCTAAATTACTTATATGGATTCAAGGTTGGGTGCAGCAGTTTCTCCTGTTCCTACATTTTCTCAAGCAGCGCTAGGATCACGAGTCTCGCTAGTATTGAAAATAAATATTTAGCTTAAACTCATAGGTTTCCCCATATTTTGTGCAATTCTATCGAGCAGTTTCGGAGCCTATAAACAACCTACAGACAGGCAAATCATTAATTTCAAAATTTGCACTTAAATAGCAGTATTGGTATGAATGTAAAAAATATGTCTTTATATATAAAGTCAATGTCTGTGTGTAGGCGTCTGTTATGTTTGTGTGTTATGTGTGTGTATGTGTGTGTTATGTGTGTGTTACGTGTGTTATGTTTGTGTATATGTGTGTATGCGTGTGTTATGTTTGTGTGTTACGTGTGTGTATGTGTGTGTTATGTGTGTGTTACGTGTGTTATGTGTGTGTATATGTGTGTATGCGTCTGTTATGTTTGTGTGTTATGTGTGTGTATGTGTGTGTTATGTGTGTATACGTGTGTTATGTTTGTGTATATGTGTGTATGCGTGTGTTATGTTTGTGTGTTATGTGTGTGTATGTGTGTGTTATGTGTGTGTTACGTGTGTTATGTGTGTGTATATGTGTGTATGCATGTGTTATGTTTGTGTGTTATGTGTGTGTATGTGTGTGTTATGTGTGTGTTACGTGTGTTATGTGTGTGTATATGTGTGTATGCATGTGTTATGTTTGTGTGTTATGTGTGTGTATGTGTGTGTTATGTGTGTGTTACGTGTGTTATGTTTGTGTGTTATATGTGTGTATGCATGTGTTATGTTTGTGTGTTATGTGTGTGTATGTGTGTGTTATGTGTGTGTTACGTGTGTTATGTGTGTGTATATGTGTGTATGCATGTGTTATGTTTGTGTGTTATGTGTGTGTATGTGTGTGTTATGTGTGTGTTACGTGTGTTATGTGTGTGTATATGTGTGTATGCATGTGTTATGTTTGTGTGTTATGTGTGTGTATGTGTGTGTTATGTGTGTGTTACGTGTGTTATGTGTGTGTATATGTGTGTATGCATGTGTTATGTTTGTGTGTTATGTGTGTGTATGTGTGTGTTATGTGTGTGTTACGTGTGTTATGTTTGTGTATATGTGTGTATGCGTGTGTTATGTTTGTGTGTTCCCTATAGAAAGAAAAGTTAGAGAATCTACAACAAATCTAACTATTTTTCCTCATGTGAAATTCACTGGGGAAAATAGTAGAAATATTCCTGAATCTCTAAGTACACAACTAAGTGGCTATGAGAACATTACCCCTTAAAACTTCAAAGATACTCTATTTTTATGAAATTTAAATCGTATGTATAAACATCTTTATGGGAAGACAATTGAAGTGGTCTCGAATCTCTAAGTGCCCTCATAACCTAAGGGAGCTATCGAGGCAGAATCGTCTTTAGATCTTCAAATATATCATAGTTTGATGAAATTTGTATCATATGTATAAAATAATCCGGGAAGACAATGGAAGTGATCTCGAATGTCTACGTTACGCTCTATGTGCCGAATATATACGTGCCCCCACATCTAAGTGCCCAAACATTTGCAGCGTCTTCCGACTGTATTAGGGAGCTAAACATGAGAAGGGGGCAATAAGAATTTAAAAAAGTAATATGGTGTGATGAGTATAGTGAAAAAGTACATTGTAGTGATCCGCATTCAATCCAGAACAACGTCGGGTGTTCCTGCTCGTTTTATGTAAAGTTAGGTATGTGTATATGTTTACATATTTTTATGTATAATATTCAATCCACAACTAATTAATCTAACTTCCTGAACTTTAGAAGACAGCTGTTAGGCGTAATAGGTCGTAATATGGGTTGTATTTAGTTTAATTTAGTTTTTATTAAAAGGTGTTAGAAAAGAAATGAAAGCCCTTTGTGACAATTGAAACACCTCCGGTTTTTGTGAATCAAGTTAGAATTATTCCCCAAATTTCAGTTTCTTTGGCGTATTTTAAAGGATTTTAAGAGGGGCATAATATAAGCACAACCTCACATTTGAAAATCGAAACATTTCGAATTTGTATTAAACTTTATCCATAATCATTAGGCGCCAATTACGCAAGATTCTTTGAATTTAAACTTCTCCTTAACCCTACGTCTTAAAATGAAGACATTTTCTAGAATCAAAATAAGCTTATAGATTTTTATTAAAATTGGAATAAGGATTCTAGACATAAGGTTTAGTATCATTATATCTTGATTTTAATCTTTCTATTTGTACATAACAGTGGTGCAAAACAGATCTGCTGGGGGGATTAATTTTACCTGTCCTGGGATAGGTATCTGTCTAGTTCTACATAAATATATTTCCAAAATGACACACAGAGTTTGGATTACCTACTAGACACTATCCTCGTCTTCGGTCTCTCTGTAAAAGGGTTTGTCAGGACAACCTGGCATGAAGAGACCTGACCCTACAAGTGTACCCTGACCACATATTCAAAGTAACATAGTATTGAAAACCCAAATAACATCCAATCAACACAGCTATGCTTTGTCTTACACGAGGAAGTGTGTACCTTCTCCTAGTGATGTTATCTTAAGTAGCTTAGCTGGATACTCCACCAGACCAGGTGTATTCTTGTCCTGTATTCTTGTTAACATAATTAAGTGACCAATTGGGAAGAAGGAACACTAGTGTTATTCACTTTTTTAGAAACTCAAAATTTGAGAGAAAGAGGGGAATCTTGATTGAACACTCGCATATATATGCATCTCATATAGAAATTAAGTGTTAGCCCCAGAAAAGGGCCCCTTGATTTCTAGGAACATACTTACTGAACTAAAATGAAAACAAGTGTATATATATATATATTTATATATATATATATATATATATATATATATATATATATATATATATATATATATATATATATATATATATATATATATTTATATATATATATATATATATTTATATATATATATATATATATATATATATATATATATATATATATATATATATATATATAATTGAATAAGTTACATATTTATTAATTGGACATGACCAGTGGTTTCACG
>OY744542.1:11218418-11253418 GCA_963556195.1 Sepiola atlantica
TGCTATTCTCTAAACGCTGTACTTCGGGGGAAGAGGGGGGGACCGCAGATCTTTCTGTATGGAGGCTTGTTCTGAATGCTGTATTTAAAATACGAATCATTCTGTTAAAAAGTTCCAAAAGTTTGTTTGAATAATCGGTTTTTATGAACATAATGTATTTTTTTTTACAATTTTAAACATTTATCAATCAACTTATATTGAACTTATCCACCCATCAAGCCTTTTTAGTTTAATCGATAATCTTATTTAAACTTCCAATTATTTAAAAATATGCACTGTATTCTCTATTGATATTAATAATATGAATATGTATATATATATATATATATATATATATATATATATATATATATATATATATGATACATGTATTGTATTAGTTTCTGTAGGTGTAAATCCATTGAAACTCAAGTGTTTATAAAAAGTACTCAATAACAAGTACAGCTGTTCTTCAGTATACATTTTTATTTATACAAACATTATTGGTTACATATGTGCGTACATGTTTTGGTTGTAATATTCACAGAGAGTCAACCTCTTCAGACCAAAGAAGAGAGAGAACTGACTCTTCACCGAAACATGTATGCACATATGTAACCAACAATGTTTGTATAATAAAAATTTATACTATATATATATATATATATATATATATATATATATATATATATATATATATACTATCCTATAATAAAGACCAATGTATATATATATATATATATATATATATATATATATATATATGTATATATATATATTCAAGGATATTATAAAAGGGTATTCTTTTCATATATTTTAAAAAGTATGATAAAAAAGTTCCTAACACGATACATTTATGTTCGATATTGGGAATAGATCATTATTATGGTTGAAAGGGGGTAAAATAATTGCATATATATGTAAATAGTTATATATTTATCTTGGCCTTCGGGCCTTGATTCCGCCGGTCTGAGGGATTGTCCTGTGCAGTTCTAGGAGGTCCATTCTTTCAGGCTTTGATTTCTAATCCTTTGAGAAGGGATTAGTTTATTGCTAATCGCTTGAGCCCCCCCCCCCCATACCGGGGAATGCCGACGGAGTTGCTCAGTCATTTTCTTAACTGCTCTTTCTCTAGGACGCTGGCTTTTCAGTCTGACTTTCCAACCTTGCGTCACATCTTATCGCTGTAGGAGGAAAAAAAAACAAAAACGAAGATCTATCAGAAGCGAGTTTATTTGATGTTTATCCATTTTTTAAAATTATTCTTACTAATTTATATTTGCGTTATTCATCAATACTTTAAATGGTTCTATACTCTCTTCTAAAAAAATACACTCATCTATTAACTTTTATTATTTTAATATCATTAATAAAAAAAATTGAAGCTGATTATTTCTATAATAACCTAACAACCTTCTGAAGAGAAGAATATTTTCTTTGAAAGATCCAGGATTTGAAGGGCATACATGTGTAAAATAATGATGCAGACATGTTGAGTAATAACGCATAAGACGTCACGGGGAGGCTAAGGGCATGACCCCGCAATAATCAAGAAAAGCCGAAGACTAGATAGATTGTCAATTAGGCATAAAAGAACAACGGAAATGAATTGGTGACCTTTGAACGAGCCCAGGTGTGTGAGGTCGACGAGTTCATTTCGGAGTATGACGTCGTAAAAGAAACGACTTGGTAACCTTTAAAAGAGTCAGGTGCACGAGGCCAGAAGAAGAAGGTACCCGAAGGGCAAAGTCAGAAATGAAAACGGCGGTTTTAAACGAAGGAAGAAGGAGCGCTTACGTAGCAGAGATTGAGTTGGGAGGATATAGAGAAAAACATGTCGTGGGTCAGCCTCGAATAGAGGTACCCCGACCACGGCTGAACGTACTGTCGTGTTTCCCACATAGATTGGAAGTAAATCACTCTGCCTGGTTTTCGTGAAAATAACCTACGTTGGGTAGAGTCGAAAATCAACCACCGTTAAGGTAAAGAAAGAGGTTTCTTCGTAAGACAAGGGAAAGAGCAATAATGCCAAAGGACTTTTGCTAACAAAAAATATTTAATTATATATATGTGTATACCCAACTTACACCAGCTGGTGGTGAAGAATAAAGAAACAGAGTTTCTCGAGCACGTCTTTGTCTCTATCGTTGTGTTTTGTTTGGTCCCCCGAAAGAACGGGTATTGAAACACATGGACTCACTCACTTCTGTATTTTGTTGTAGTTGAATGGTATGAAAGTATGACAATAAATATATGTAACTATTTATACATATATGTGATTATCTTCACTGTCTTTCAACTATATATATATATATTACTTATTAACTAGAAATCCCGACCATTATATACCACGACTGCACATAACAAAATCTAATAATATAGATAAATAATAATATAGAATCGAACAAAAAAAAAAATAAATAAATAAATAAATAAAATAAATAAATTAATAAATAAATAAAATATAAATGTATGCATGTATGTTTTACATATACGTATATATATATATACATATATACATACACCAACACACACACGCACACACACACATATATATACCAAAGGCTCTATTAACGACGCCCCACCCCCATACCCAGGATTCCTCACCAACCCAATCACATCTGCTACTACACACACACACGGTAAACAAATTTATAGTACGAAATTAATTAAAACTCTAAAGGGACATAACCCCCACAAACAAAGCTTGACTCACACGAGTTATCCAGCCTCTACCACAGAGATAATGATTATTCAGTATATTATTAACAAAACAAACAACAACGTTATATAAAAAAAAAAAAAATAAATAAATAAAAAAAATAATAAATTACTCAGTATATTTACTAACAAAACAAACAGCAACGGTTAAAATAGCAAATAATAAATTATATAAAAAAAAAAATTAAAAAATAAATAAACAAACCTCTGCGGACCTGCTACTAAAAACAAACCAGCATTTCCGGCCCTGGCTTTTGGCAAAAAAAAACACACTCCAACGAGTGGTAGTATTTATTTTATTCTGAGGATGAGGGATACCCTCGAAAATGAAAAAAATAATAATGAAAAGGATACACTCCAACCTAACACCACGGTCAACGATACACTGGTAAAAAAAAAAAAAAAAAAATTGAAAATTATTGACTTTTCAATATTGTCACTTTGTTTTGTTTTTACGATTCCACGTGTCGTATGTATCACTTTAACAACGCATTGTTATCGCCTCCAAAATATTATTCTTATATATATATATATACATATATATATATATATATATATATATATATATATATATATATATATATATATATACATACATATATATATATATATATATATATATATATATATATATATATATATATATATATATGTATATAGAGGAGTATTAGAAGTTTATCACGATGCAAGAAATGGAAATATGTTTTCATCCTAATTAACATGTGCCAATTAAGATAGTTATCTCCCTTGTTAAACCTTCAAAAGAATCTCTAAAAGAAGTGTATTTTGAACTTAACAATAACAATTTAGTAAAATAATAATTAGTTTAAAGTAAGTAGATAAAGACAACAGCTACGAATAAATGCGACAAGCGCCTTTTAAGCATTTAAAGAATATATTTCTTTGTCGCATTTGCGGCCGACTAGGTACGCTCTTGCTGTGGTTCGAAATTAAAACATAACTACGCGCTAATTAGGATAACAAATAAATAAATACATTAACTAAAGATAGTTAAAATAAAATTTAAAAATATAAAAATAGTATATAATCCCCAAATCACCATTTCATCGCTTCATCAAATAAAAGAAATTAAAAAAATAAAATAATTGTGATTTTATTTCATTCGCTGCGGGCGAAATTGATATTTACTGCGGTATAACTATTTCCCGTTCCGCACGGATTTCACGAGATTTGAAACACCTACCATTTGATGAAGAGGTATTTCCTCGAAATATATTATGGAACACAGTCACACACATTATATCACTGTGTCCTGACTAATCAAGTAAGTTTTTAAAAAAAATTAAATGGAAAAAAAAAAGAAAGAAAACAAACTTGTTTTTGTCATGCTTGACAACGTCGACTTATTCCCATTTTTTGAAAGTTCGCAACATAAATTAAATAAACATTAGAAACAGTCTACGCGGATCAACCTACCTTTCGATGTTTACGGAGCACATTCCGATGAAGTATTTATAAAACAAGCACAGAGATGCAACATTGCGACGATGTGACAGGGGTTGGTGCTTGGTATAGACTCTTTTTGGACCTTATTCAATCAGAAAAGACTAGTGGTTGGTGCACCAGCCCAGATGTGGAAATAATACTTCATGCATAGGCAAATGGTGGCTTTGAAGAGATATAAGGTATTGGTGTGAGAAGTTTTCTGGCCAGGTAGAGAGAGCACACCTTTTTTGCAGCAGATTTGTAATTATCTTATGTGTATTTATTCTAATCTATTTTACATGTGAACGTAATGGCGAGGAGTTTGAATGTTCGATTCTCAGGATGGGTGCTATCAGCCTTTACTATTGATGGTTGGTGAGGTCTCTTATATTTGTTAAAAGAAATGATCTTTGTTTTAGTAACATTAAATGTGACGATCCATTTATGGTCACATTCTACTACAGACTGTAGACCATTTTCTAAGGATTCCGTGGATATGTATGCGTCTTATTTTCCCACGATTAAAGAATCGAGCGTGGTGTCATACGCAAATATACCCATCTCAGACGCGATTGCATCAGGGATATAATTTATGAAAATTAGGTATAATAAAAGTCCCGCATTAATTTGATATTATTTAGCTCTCAGGCTACCGAGGACGACCTGGATCCTTCTTTTAGTAATGAAGGATATTATTATATTAGATATTCGTCCAGTAATATCGTACGAATTAAATGTCTTTGGAAGATCTTTATGACAGACTTCGTCAAAGGCTTTAGATATGTCAAGCGCTACCGCTATAGGTTGATATGTCTTATAAAGTGTATTGTATATGCGTTCAGAGATTACCGTTTGGATATACACAGTAGAACGGGATTGCAATTTTGAGGTAGCGGACTATCGCTAGATTGATTAATGATTCAAAGATTTTAGCGACGAACGGGAGGAGACTTATATGGCGATAGGTTTGCGGGTCAGTTCTTTCACCAAGCTTCTTGAAAACTAGTACAACAGGGGCATTTTCCCAGCGATCAGAATACAAGATTCGGCAAGTTATAGAGTTTGGAGAAGACATCTTAGTAAAGCATTTTTTTTACTATATAATTTCCGGGTGAGGACAAACGCTTCTATACCTGCTTTGACTCTTCTGTTACTTCAGTTACGCACTGTGCAGCACAGAGAGAAAAGGTTTTACTCCATGAGGCGTATCTGATGAAATCTTATTGAATATTCGTTGTAATATTTCATCGTTTTAAGAAACTGCGCTTCTATTTGGTGTCGGAGGTTTAAGGTGATATCAACAATTATCACAAAGTGATCAACGTCTCCAAGTAGGCTATGGACATCCGTCACACAATTATCGGGGGAGTGTTGTCAAGAATAGGTTGATAAATTAGACTTGCTCATCTCTACGATCGTGTCTTCCCCCCACCAGCGGTTTGGTACTAATACGTCGTAAGTCAGTACACTGGTTTTATATAAATATTTTCCTTCTTCTAGATCAGGGGCGGGCAACCTTCGGCCCACGAGCCACATACGGCCCACGAAGGCTTAGTGTCCAGCCCGCCACCCTGCTATGCTTTATTATTGCAATCCGGCCCGCGGACATCCCAGTAAAACTCATATCATTTTGTGACATAGACGTAAAAGTAAGTTTCAATTAAGAGTTACAGTGGGATGAAAATGTATAAATATCAGCGAGAGATGATGCATGTATATTTCATTTTTCTTTAACTATTAATTTCAAATCCTTGGCCTGAGATAAAAATAGAAAAAGAGAAAGAGAGAGGCAAAGAGGAAACGAGAGACGATGAAAGAGCATGAAACATAGAACTTATGTGAGGTGTGTCAAAACGAATGCTGGATTAACTTGCTACTTCCCCCGTCATTATTTTTTTACGATTCCAAAATGGCTCTTCATCGGCGCCTTTTATAACATCACATACAGAAGTCCCCTGAGAAAACATATCAGATTTGTAGAATGTTCAATGCAGTTTTTGTACAATTTATACATGTAAACAAAATATAGTAATTCTGAGATTTCCTTTTTCACTCCGGCCCGCGATCTACTTCCAAAAGTCTCATCTGGCCCTCACTCTGAAAAGGTTGCACGCCCCTGTTGTAGATGGATGATCTGACACGATCTAGGGATCCATCTCACCGAGGGGAGGGGGTTAATTCAGTGCCTGGGTTTTATGCCAGATATTTCTACGCCCGCTTGGGTAAAACTTCGTTGTAAGTATCAACTTAAATAAACTTTTTGAGTCTTTTCCGGAAAATTGATGATAGTTTCCTCTAAAGAAAAACAGATTTAATGGAAGTCTAAAGAAATGTTTAAAAATATTAACTTACAACTTTTGGATGGACAAATGCTTCTATAAGACAATAAACAAAACGAGAATTAAAAATATTTGTTCACCAGTAGAAGGAATCAAAATCAAACTTTAAGTGACATGTTTAAATAAGTGTGTGTGTGTGTGTGTGTGTGTGTGTGTGTGTGTGCGTGAGAGAGAGAGAGAACAGAGAGATAGGGAGTCTATATGTTAGAGAGAGAGAGAGAGAAAAGATGGATGGGGAGTCAATATGTTAGAGAGAGAGAGAGAGAGAAAAGAGGGATGGGGAGTCTATATGTTAGAGAGAGAGAACAGTGGGATGGGGAGACTATATGTTAGAGAGAGAGAGAGAGAGAAGAGGGGTGGGGAGTCAATATGTTAGAGAGAGAGAGAGAGAGAGAGAAAAGAGGGATGGAGAGTTTATATGTTAGAGAGAGAGAGAACAGAGGGATGGGGAGTCTATGTGTTAGAGAGAGAGAGAAAAGAGGGGTGGGGAGTCAATATGTTAGAGAGAGAGAAAGAGAGAGAGAAAGAGAGAGAGAAATAGAGAAGAGGGATAGGGAGTCTATACGTTAGAGAGAGAGAGAGAGAGAGAGAGCGAGAGAGAGAGAAGAGAGAGAGAAAGAGAGAGAGAAAGAGAGAGAGAGAAATAGAGAAGAGGGATAAGGACTCTATACGTTAGAGAGAGAGAGAGAGAGAGAGAGAGAGAGAGAGAGCGAGAGAGAGAAGAGAGAAGAGGGATGGGGAGTCTATGTGTTACACTTGCACTTACAGAGCGTGTTTTATTATGCCCTAACATATCACCGCTTATCACTGACACACTGCGTGAACTGTTTATATGATAGTTTATTCCCAATGCACATATGCAGCTGTGAAAACTTCAATGGACGAAAAAAATGACATACCTATAAGAACAAATGTACATTAAAATAAAAGGTTACAATATTTTACAAACAAATGAATCATAAAAATGCGACAAAGAAAAATAGACATTGCAACGACATCAGACACATGTGAAACAAAAAAAGATTTTTCGCAAAAACAAGGAATGTGACTGCCAAAAATACATGTACAAATATCTAGAAATTTCGAATATATTTTCTATCAAAAACAAAAACTATGAATTACTTTTTATTAAAATCATGCATTTACACTAAATATATGTACAGTTTAGATTCTTACCTCGTTGGCACTTTTAAGGGGTTAAAAAAAACTTTTATGGCATCTAGCTGACTGACCGAAGTGACAACGGACGATGAACGAAGCAACATTTGGCATCTCTACCCCGGTTATCGCTACGCCTAAGGGGACTGGCCGAATCACGACTCGAGTGTAGAGGCTTCTAATTAATTATAAATCTATGTAAAACACGGAATAAGTAGTTTATTTATTTTATTTATATGTATTTATATGATTAGTACGTTTTTATTCTATCTGGAAAATACTTTTTTCTACCTTTTTGGCTTTATATTTAGGATCTATTTTATGGTAAGTAATCTAAACGAGGGACTATTGAGTTTCGATATTTCGACACTGTTTTTCGTACAAAAGGAAATACAAATGCCATGTAGCCTATCAAACGAATCTGGCGGCAGCCACAAGCCACTCGAGGACAAGTGTTAATGAGTGTGTCATATGGACGATGAGACAACGCCGTGAGGTTTGGTAACGATGGTCGAAACTGGACAGAACCTGACTATCAAAGAGGACAGTTCAACAAGAATGTGTTATCATTGGAATTGAAAACGACCATGATGTAGTCAGCTGGGAAGCAGCACCGTGGTAATGTGTTACATAGACGCGTAGTTCTGGGAAATACATTTTACTCATGGAAGCTCCGTGTAGACTTAGGTACACAAAGGTAAAAAAAGAAATTTAGTTATAGTGGTTGGAGAAGAAACCTTTTGCTGTTAATGTTTTATAGGGGGAACTCTAGATTGAAGTTCAGTCGAACAACTACTATGAAAATAACGACAGAGTAGAGAGAGACTAGTAACCCCTCTTCTTTGTAGAATAAGACTGTGGGGAAGAGAAAATGACATCTCCAACCAGATTTTGAAGTCGCCTTTGAACTCTGTACAGTGAAGTAAAGGATGCTATGAGCTGAAACAATATTGATTTTTATACAGGTAACGGAGTGCGTCAGGAGTGAGATACTTTCTGGAGCGGTAGAATGATCCAACAATTTTCCAGATAAATCCTTTGTACATCCGTGTCGTGGTCGGATCCCGTTTGTTGATCGCGTGTGGACACACAACTGCTCGGACGCCAATATTCACTTTTTAATAAGATTTATTTAAAACAGAGATAAACAGGCACAATGACAGGTTATTTTCGTATGTATGAAAGATATATATATATATATATATATATATATATATATATATAGAGAGAGAGAGAGAGAGAGAGATAGAGAGAGATATAGAAAGAGAGAGAGACGGGGACAGCAGACAGTCAGACAGATATATAGATAGACGAATAGCCACACTGTGCGCGCTGCTCACTCATGCGTTCATTTCTCCTTGAAATTCTGCCAGCTAAGAGGGAGAATTACATTTGTCCGGAAGTCACATGGTTCTGTTACCTCGGCCTGGTGTCACTTACTGAACCTTGATTTTTCCATTTAAACACGGTCCTCACTTTGTAACATATAGTGAAACAAGGGTTGCGCAATTTATTGAGCCCACCGGCAAGGAGACTACGAAAAAATTCCGGCAAAAGCAGAGAAAGGTTGGTGTTAATTCAGAAGTTCTTATTCTCCAAGACTACTTACACTAGCAAGGCTTGTAAGTCTAGTCCACCCTTCTATTAAATCCATAGCTATGTTTGATAATGGCCCTGTGAGGCCGGACGTATGTGTGGGAGATCGTTTGGTTTGGCTTGCGCGATTTAGTGCTGGTGAACCCGTGCAACCGAGTGCAAAATAGCGCTTTTCTCACAGTCGGAGTTCACAGGCGTTGACAGGGCCACCACGTTGACGAGACCTTAGGTCATGGGTCAAGATGCACCTGCGCATAGGGGTTCTGTGACGTCACGGGCTTTTGTGTGGGAAACGGAGTTTTGCCAGTCAGGTTTTTGGTAGCAAGCCGAACAGACTATTTCTCTATGTAGTCCTAAATGAAACATGAGAATTTATTTCCCTAAGAGAATCAAAGCATGAGATTCCTTCTTCCCCCTCCTCGAATGGGTAACGACTTAAGCTAGGAATTAACTACGATAAAGTAGTAATTTGGTCTCTCCCTCAACGTTTAGTAAAACATCTTCATGGCCGATAGAAATCTGACGCCTGAAATACATAAATCAAAATTTAAAAGATTGGTTGCCTCCTGAATTGGTTATGAAGGTTTTGTTGTAGACACAGCGGACGGCGATGTTCACGGCAGTACATAAGCGAAGAAAGAACTCAACCACTAGACGACACCTCTCCACGCGACGAGGAAGAGAAGGTACAAGAAATGAAAGGGTATGACACAGCTAGACGAATGGTAGATGTATTCATAGTGTTCACTAATACCATTGGGAATATACCCTTTACTAAATCTGAGGTAATCAATGTTTGTTTCCCTAACACTTTCCCCAATATATTTTAATCACACTAAGTACATGTTAAAATATTAGTTAGTTTTGGGATTGAGTTATGTTTAAAAAATCCATTTTAATTTATCTTATTAGTTGTAATTTAAAGTTACACACTAACTTAGTAACTTACCCATCTCTTACGACTCAACCCTTTGGGGTTCGTTCATACCAAACTCGGATCGGCAAAATCTATGATATTTTCTGGATGGCTTGTAATCTGTCGGTCTGAGGTATGGTCTTGTACAGTTCGATGAGGAACACTCTCCCAGGCTTTACCTTCTCGCCCTTTGCAAAGTAATTATACCGAGACGCACTTACCGAAGCTGACGAAGCTTCCCAAGCAATTTCTTTTATTCGTTCGGCCAGAGTGATCTTCTTCTTCTAGGGCATTGGCGTTTCAAATCCCACCTTGCTGACTTAATCTTCCCGTCGTGGGAGGAAAATAAAACAAATATTTCTATCTATTACTTTCCCCCTCTCCTACGATATGTTGTTTGACCACCCGCTTTTATTTTATACAGTGTCTATCACTCTCGCTTTTCTCTCTCTCTCTCTCTCTGGTTAATAACAGTTAAAAATATTAAAACTAACTATGAAGCAGAATATAGGGATCGACCATCATATAAATAATGGATATATAATGGATATCACCATAAATCATAGCTGGAAAGAAAAGGAAAGATAAAGAGAAAGAGAGAGAGAGAGAGGGAGAAAGAGAGAAAGATAGAGATGATGAGAGAGATATAAAGAGAGACAGAGAGAGAGAGAGATGGAAAAAGAGAGATGGAAAGAGAGAGAGAGAGACAGACAGACAGACAGACAGACAGACAGACAGACGGGGATGTAACGAAGAGAAATAAACTAATCTTGGATTCTATCTTTTTATTTGTTCATATTATTTAACTAAAAAACTCTCACACTTGCCAGCATCCTATATCTCTACAAGTCGATTGTGGAGAATCGTTATCACATCTGAGTTGGTGCATTAACAACTAGCCTCTCCCTCTTAGAAAGGATAAACAAAATGAACCTCTAATCTAAGAGGTCCAACACTATCTACCAAGCTCCAGCTCCAGTTCCCATCGCCGCAATTTTGCATACTTGTGATTGTTTTGCAAGTACTTTAATGGAATGTGCACCGACAAACTTGCTGCACTAGTTCCCCCTCGACATAAATACCCCCGACGGACAGGCAGTCAGCAAAATCCCACCCCTTCTCTCTAGAGGTGCTTAGATACCGGAGGGCTTTCTACTCTAATAGTTTATTTCCTCGAACTGCTTACTTTTGGAATTATTTCCATGTCCTTCGTTTCTCTAACTGTACCAACATGCAGACGTTTAAATGCAAATCGTTGCACAACTTAGAATGTCTCTGTAGGTATAGCCCCTAATTCACAGTAGGACCTGTCTTGTTTGCGATGAATGAAAATAAAAAAATAAAGCAAAAAATGGCTTTGCTAACTCACTTTTTTTTATTCCAACAATTTAACCCAAGTTCAATCGTTCCTCACATGGGTCACAGTGTATAAATATATATATATATATATATATATATATATATATATATATATATATATATATATTTGTTATTGTTTATTTATCTATGGACGTATACGTTTCGTCTCTTTTCAATCAAGACTCATCAGCATAGAAGTATGACTATTCACTACCGGTCACACGATTCGAAACCCTGGATTACAAGTATTTTTCAACCCCAATCCAACGTCGCTAACCGATAGGCCAATTCTGAACAGTTTATAAACAATGATAATTTTAACTCATTTTAAGGGTGCGAGACATACAGGCATCCAAGTTCGATAAGTGAAGGAATGATGCATATAAAGCAAGTGACGTCACGCTGTGTTAGTACTACCATTTACAGTGCTCTACTTTTTGACGAGGAGCTTCAAATATAAATATTTGTTATTGTTTATTTATCTATGGACGTATACGTTTCGTCTCTTTTCAATCAAGACTCATCAGCATAGAAGTATCACTATTCACTACCAATCACACGATGCATTTATTAATTAATTTTTACGTACATGTTTCTATCGCCAGTAAAAACGATAACAAAAACAACGTAACTTTATGGCGATTAAAATCGTACATATGTCGGCAAGTTGTTTGTACTGGTAAAACGCCAGACTGCAGACAGTAATATCTTAGGTTCGATCCTTTCTCAGGTTAGCAATGCTGATGACGGCTGATAGCGAAACACACGTGCCTATGGATTCCTTTTATGTACGTAAAAATTAATTAATAAATATTTATAAATAAAATAAAAAATAATTACACGTCTTATTAAGAATGGCGACTTAATGCAATATTCTTTTACCGCTTAGAAAATAGAGCTATGTTTCTATCGCCATTAATTATTAACAATTTAACAATAACAATATATATATATATATATATATATATATATATATATATATATATATGATATTTATAAATAATTATTAAATTATTAATACCTACAGACGCTAACGTTTCAAGCTTATTGCTCTCATCAGTGCAGGAAAGTAATAATTTCAGATAGTCGGGAGGCGCGAACCTGGTTCACAAAGCAAGCATTCGGCCAACAGAAACTGTTTAAGGGAAATTAAGATCTATATGTACCTAGAAGCGGTCACAGATAGAAGACTAGTTGAGAGTGTTCTACGAACTTATTCGGAACTTTGCAATAGAGCTTTTTGACAGTCTATTTTTAACATCCCCGAGAGTGCTCAACTTTAATTTCTTAAAGGGGCTTAGTATAATATTTATAAATAAATGTTAAATTATTAATACCTACAGACGCTAGCGTTTCAAGCTTATGGCTCTCATCAGTGCAGGAAAGTAATAATTTCAGACACACACACACACACATACACACATATATATATATGCAAACATTGTTAAAAATAACAAAATTTGTCTGTTTGATTATACCTTTTTATTTTTTTTTTCTGCTAGTCTTTTTTGTATTAAAATCATCAAAAGTAATCAATGCCCCATAAGTTTCAGAGATTTCACGAACGTTTTTCATCCTTCGTAGAATCTTCCTGTCTAAACCAAATGAACAAAAATGCTGGAGAAAAAAGAGAATTAAAAAAAAGACAGCGGAAAAGCGCGCATAGAACGTTTTTCGTATTGTTCAAGGAACATTACCATAATATATATATTGCGCAATCCCCAACCACACTGCTTGATTACAGTGGTAAGGAAAAATCCAGGCCGACTGGAAACAATTCCGAGATAAGCGGAGAGCACATACATCACCTGGTATTCCCAAATGGTCGCCCATTTTTGTACTGGTCAGGCTCAACGTCGCTTTAATACAAATCAAATAAATAGACAGTTGCTAAAATAAGAAACCCCAAAAAGGTCTCAATAGATACAAATATCAAAGTGCAGAGGTGATTTCGACGTAATAAATAAGCATAAGTTTATTGCTCGGATTTCATCAATTTATACCCAAAGTTGTTCAATTAAACAAAAAAGTTTACACAGTGACACTTTTATTAATTTTTCATTTCTACTTACATGTAATTGAAAACGGGGTTGTGGTGGCGGTGTCGAAGGATTTGTGACAGGCGAAGTCGTGGCCAGATTTTTCTAATCTCCGAAGAATCAACAGACAGTCTGTAGAATACTAAGAGTCGGAGTCATAGTTGAACTCGGAAGAATATTAAGAGTCGCGGATATAGTTGAACTCAAAAGAATACTAAGACTCGGAGTCAGAGTTAGACTCGAAAGAATACTAAGAGTCAGAGTCAGAGTTGGACTCGGAAGAATACTAAGAGTCGGAGTCAGAGTTAGACTCGAAAGAATACTAAGAGTCGGAGTCAGAGTTGGACTCGGAAGAATACTAAGAGTCGGAGTCAGAGTTAGACTCGAAAGAATACTAAGAGTTGGAGTCAGAGTTGGACTCGGAAGAATACTAAGAGTCGGAGTACGAGTTAGACTCGAAAGAATACTAAGAGTCGGAGTCAGAGTTGGACTCGGAAGAATACTAAGAGTCGGAGTCAGAGTTAGACTCGAAAGAATACTAAGAGTCGGAGTCAGAGTTGGACTCGGAAGAATACTAAGAGTCGGATTCAGAGTTAGACTCGAAAGAATACTAAGAGTCGGAGTCAGAGTTAGACTCGAAAAGAATACTAAGAGTTGGAGTCAGAGTTGGACTCGGAAGAATACTAAGAGTCGGAGTACGAGTTAGACTCGAAAGAATACTAAGAGTCGGAGTCAGAGTTGGACTCGGAAGAATACTAAGAGTCGGAGTCAGAGTTAGACTCGAATAAATACTAAGAGTCAGAGTCAGAGTTGGACTCGGAAGAATACTAAGAGTCGGAGTCAGAGTTGGACTCGGAAGAATACTAAGAGTCGGAGTCAGAGTTAGACTCGAAAGAATACTAAGAGTCGGAGTCAGAGTTAGACTCGAAAAGAATACTAAGAGTCGGAGTTATAGTTGGACTCGGAAGAATACTAAGAGTCGGAGTCAGAGTTAGACTCGAAAGAATACTAAGAGTCGGAGTCAGAGTTGGATTCGGAAGAATACTAAGAGTCGGAGTCAGAGTTAGACTCGAAAGAATACTAAGAGTCAGAGTTATAGTTGGACTCGGAAGAATACTAAGAGTCGGAGTCAGAGTTAGACTCGAAAGAATACTAAGAGTCGGAGTCAGAGTTGGACTCGGAAGAATACTAAGAGTCGGAGTCAGAGTTAGACTCGAAAGAATACTAAGAGTCGGAGTCAGAGTTGGACTTGGAAGAATACTAAGAGTCGGAGTCAGAGTTAGACTCGAAAGAATACTAAGAGTCGGAGTCAGAGTTGGATTCGGAAGAATACTAAGAGTCGGAGTCAGAGTTAGACTCGAAAGAATACTAAGAGTCGGAGTCAGAGTTGGACTTGGAAGAATACTAAGTATTGACGTCAGATTTTTGGTCGTTTTTTTTTATCTTCGAAAAATCAACAGTCAGTCTTAATATTAAAATAATTTAAAACAAGGAGTCAACTTCAGAATTTTGGAAATTCTGAGTAATAGTAATACCTTCCGACTCCACAACCCTGATTAAGAGATATACCCTTGAAATAGAAATAGGAAAGGATGAAGGAGCAAAAGTGATCGATTTTATTTCATCAAACTTGTTTAAATGACAACCAGCCTAAATATATGCATATCATTTAGATTAAGACTGCCACTGTTCTAACTTCAAATCCTTCTATGTCACACAATGATACCAACCATTCCGTCATCCACCCTCGTACAAGACGTCAGATGGAACCGGGACAAACTGCCAACAAATAACGTTATGCATTTGGGAAACTAATCTACACTTTACTTGAAAATCATATCATTGATAAGTAAAATGTATCATAAGATTTGACCGGGTCGTGACCTTTAGTCTGAGCGGGTCATGACCTTTAGTCTGACCGGGCCATAAGCTTTTAATCTGTCTGTAAAAGCTAATGACTTTGGTCGAGTGAAAAAGTGTTTGGTTGAAGAAAACAAAAACAACTAAGTATATTCTCAAAATATGTCTATTCAATATGTGTCTTTAGAAATCACCATGCGCTTTAAAAAAATGATGCTTGACAGACCGACAATTTCTCATATAGAGATGCGTTGACGCATCTAGAAATGACAGATCGACAAAAATGTGATTTCAAACATTAGCATGACAGACTAACAAACTCCTAATACAAACTCAAGTGTGACAGACCGACGACAATTCTATTTAAAACTTAAGCATGTCTCACCGAGGAAACAACTATATCAAACGTAAGCGTGATCTACCTACCTACAAGGTCTATCATAGATTTGCTTGTACGCATTTAAGAACAGATGCGTCCATTGTATATGTTCGTTCAACGTTAAAAAAGCTAATTGAAACCTAGGCGTGACAGATCGACTGACGACATCGATTCGATGACGTATCTAAAAGAAATCAGCTGTGAAATATCGATTGCTACGACATGTTCCAAGTTTTGGTGAGACTTTCGACCTCCAGGATTTTGGCAAGCGAATAAAAATGGTTGGAACTTTCTCAAAGAGAAAAAGCAGCGACGCCAGAATATCACCAACAGGTGGCGCACTGTCGAAAGATTGTACCCAACTTGTCTACATTGGTAGGTACGGGGTGCTGGGAGCTGGGGCGCGTAGTTGGATGCTTACAAGCGACAAAATATGTACACTTGAGCTTATATAACTAGATTCGACCTCATTATATATCTAAGCTACAAACATTTGTTTATTAAAATCAAAAATTTTCCTTATGCGAAAATTGCAGCTCCTTTGCTGGTAATGTCACCCGATTTCAATTAATGTTAACCTTAACCTTTCAACTAACTGATTTTCGAGTAGAAAGGTGCTGCGGATTGTTAGTTTTGTTGGTCGTGTTTAGCGAATCTGACTTTTACATAGAGTGTATATACGGCTTGAGGCACTAACTGGTCTAGCCGCACTGATGAGCTGTGAAACAGCGAAACAGTCTGTATGTGTATGACTATATGAAGCTCCCTCCCTGGGTAGAGCTTATTTGCAAGGATATCGCCAACTGCCATTAGCTTTGAGGCATAGCTCATTAGGTAAAACTAATTCGAGCTCCCGGCACTTGCAAGGGGTTAGCAGCGCCGACTATCAGCTCGACGGTTTAGTTTCAATCCCGGCTTTAGTCACAAACTGGTCTAGCCGCACTGATGAGATGTGAAACAGTGAAACAGTCTGTATGTGGATGACTATATATATATATATATATATATATATATATATAAATAAATATATATATATATATATAAATAAATATATATATATATATATATATATATATATATATATATATATATATATATATATATATATATATATATATATATATAGTAATCCAGGTAAAGTAAATATCCACAGGATAGGAATCCAAAGAATTTCAACCGGAATTATAAAAAGTGCTCAACATTAAATAGAGCTCTTATCTATTTGATTGTTTTTATTACAACCAACATGTACACAATCTGCGACACTGGCATGTCGATGTTATCGACTACGGCTGTTAAAAGCTGAGATCTCATCACGACTATTAGAATGTGATCGTTCCCTCAGATCGTATGAGGGAAGGATCAAATTCCAATTCTGCCTGATGAGATCTCAGTTTTTAATAGCTGTATATCGATAAAATCGACATGCCAGTGTCGCAGATTTTGTACATGTCTGTTTGAATAAAAACAATCATATATATATATATATATATATATATATATATATATATATATATATATATATATATATAAAGATTTTGATATTACGCTGAAAATATTAAAATATTCAGTAAAGTCCGGAATAAGGCCAATAAAAACAAGCTCGATGAGCTCCGATTATAGAGTACAGAGCATTTATACGTTTATTTGGAGAGTTTATAAAGATATTTTTTTTCAGATAGGATTCATCACAACGAAAAAATCTTTTATTTTTATCATTTATTTATTTTGTAAAGTTATTGTTCCGTTTTACAAAATAAATAATAGATTTTTTCGTTAGGAAAAATATATTGGTAAACTCTCTAATATATATATATATATATATATATATATATATGTGTGTGTGTGTGTGTGTGTATTTGTTTGTGTGTGTGTGTCTATGTGTGTGTGGATGTACCAGATAGATACCCATATACTTTAACAATATGCACGTATGTGTAGCAAAACTGGTGTGTTATTCAATCCCCACAGTGCGTTCAGGTGGTCGTATTTTTGTAGTCGCAGGTGTGAGGTGGCAACCGAAATTTCCATCACTTTTTCTTCTCTTTCTCTCTCCTTCTCTTCTTCTCATAAAATCTTCATGAACTTAGTTAATAAAAAAATTCACAAATATATTTTCATCTTGTCGTAATGGATTGTTGTTTTCATTATTCAGTAGTGCTGGGTGTGGCTGAATTGCTGTAGAAAGTTAAATTAGTAATTTTGAGTAAGCTTTTTCTGGCTGGTTAAAATTCAATCGGATATATAACTTAATAAAACTAACTCTATAATCATTTGCCACTCGACAATTGATTCTTTTATTTGTGTTATACGTACACCAGACACAATAATAGGGAAGAGAACGATATACCTTCACATGTTCTAGTAAAAGAACCTACTTACACGTGTTGTGGATTCCGCTTCCAGCCGTAAACTAATCTGATTTAAGAATCTCTTTTCATGATCGTCGATCGCTTTGATCGTTGAGTAGTAATGGTTGTGGCTGAATTGCTGCAGAAGCTGAAATCAAAATAATTTGAAACAAGCCTTTTCTGACTGAATCAAATTCAGTAATACCATGAATTAATAAAAATAAGTCCACTAGAGTTAGGACTTTATATTTGTGTCTTCCATACAGCATATAGAGTAATGGCGAGGAGAAAACTATAGACCATTACATGTTCTGGTTTAAGAACCTATTTCCATTATTGTCGATTCCGCTTCAGGTCATAAACTATTCTGATTTAAAAACCCTTTCTCTAATGACATCATTCTGTAGCATAGCTGGGGTGTTCTTCAATCCTCACAATTCGTCCTTCTCGATTCCCACTGTCCATCCACTACATCAGCATTATTAGTTTGTCGTATTTCTGTACTCACAACGGTGAGATGCAGCTGAAGTTTCCATCATTTTTATCTTCTTTTTCTTCTTCTTATTTTCTTCTTTTTCTTCTTCTTCCTCTTCTTTTTTTATTCTTCTTCTTCTTCTTTTTTTCTTCTTCTTATTTTGCTTCTTATTCTGCTTCTTCTTAATAACAACTTTCATAAACATTATTAACAAAGAAAAATCGAAAAATGTAATTTGAGTTTTAAAAATCTCTTTGAGGTTTTATTCCTCCTTCATACATGTGCACGAATAACACACTCGAGAAACCTCGCATTGTATACGCATAAAACATCCAACAAACTCCTCCACGAAAAGGGTACAGTAGACATCCACTCACTGCTCTTTCTCTCTGCTGAGTTCAGTCCGAGAGTGAGATCCTCCCTGCTCACTCGGTACGTTAGACTGGAGGCTTCCTGTCCGTGGGACGTCACTGTCGAGACACGTTGCTGACATTCTAATTAGACAATTCCACTCTATCTGATTTTTTATCTTTTGTTGAAAATTTACCATACTAACCCTATTTGTTTACACCCGGCTATTATCTTGCAACATATGGATAACAAGTGCATGTACACACATTGGTCAAAATAAGAACACTGGTTAACCACACACATATAAACACACAGTTACGTACACCCACATACTTATGCTTGACAAACCGACAGTCTTTAGTACAAATAAACACACTGATACACCTAATACATGCGCACACACAGAATAAACATACACACAAAGATATATACACACACACACTTTACACGGAAGAAAATCTTGCCATTGAAAGATGAAGAACCTCAAAAAACTAATGACTTTACAACGCACACACATAAACTAAATTACACACACATAAGATATACCAACGATAACACACTACACGCACACTCGGAAACATGCACACACACACACATACACACACACACTTCAAGGAGCGGGAATACATATTCACACATGCCAAAACGAGCAAACAGACACAATCTAACGCACACAACACACTATAAACACATATTTACAAAAAGAACAAATACACAAACATACTCACATACACACATATAGAGTAGTAACGTACACGTAGAAGAAAATGGCGCCACTGATAGATGAAGAAAGTCATAAATCTATTGAATTTCCAACTATTTAGCATAAAACGGCTTCTAATCTTATTATCTCTAAACCAATAAATCTCATTTTTCCACTAATCCTAACTATATTAACATCAAAACGGCTTATGCTTATTTAATTCCATGATACAACGTAACATGTTGAAATACCGTATATAGAGTAAGCTGCAACACCCCACACATCTTTATAGGTATTACTTATTTGAATATTTATTTTAAAAACAGTTTCTAATTAATTAATATACTGTTATATACAGTTGTAATTTGCATTGTCATATTATCTTATATATAAGCAATACATTCGTCAATAGTAACACGGCTAATGTCAGTGGGATGCTGCGAACAGATGCTACACTTTATCTTAGCCAAAAGGCCAACAACCATCAAACATAATGTGTTTATATGCAGGCATTTTTAAATGAATGAAAAAACCCTGATCTTATCTATTATTTAATTATCTTTTATGAGGTGGGTAGTGTAGTATTGGTTCTGCTGTAATAAGATTATCCTCCCATGAATTACCCCTTCTTTTTAAGGGGATGGAAGTAATCCTTCCAGGTATTACAGCATTTTTCGGAGAAGAAGGTTATGCAGTATCTGTTATGTTGTCATGAGACCATCTTCCTAGGGACTACTTTCTCCTTTTTTGGAAGGGGGTAGTGTGATATCTGATCTGTTGCCACTATACCATACAAACAGGCATTACCTTTTCGTTTTTATTGGGGATCCGGCCAGGTATTACCTCCTCTTTTAGAATGACAGTATAGTATATCTTCGTTCACCATGATATTTATTCATCAGCTAGCAAAAATATGAGACCAAAGAGAACATATTCTTGCTAGTACAGGGTGGGAAAAAATAAGGGTCCTATTTTTAAAAATTCATAACTTTTTTATTTATTGATTTTTTAATATTTTTTTTTTAGAATAAGTAAAGGACCCCTTCCGAAGCAAGCATGAGCCGTATTAGCCCTAAGGAACGTACCCTCATTTAGAAAACATTATTTTTGCTTAAAAAACTCAAAACAGTGTAAAAAACAATACTTTAGTTTTTGTAAGTTTTAAGAAGTGTTTTTCGGCTAAAATTTGTTTTGTTTATTTCAAAAAATCTCGGAAGGGTCAGTCTACACACACATAAAGTTTGGTGAGTTTAACTTTCATTTTGTGGAAGTTATTCAAATTCAAGTTATTCAAATTTAAAGATAGGACCCTTATTTTGGCCCACCCTGTATATATATATATATATATATATATATATATATATATATATATATATATATATATATATATTATATACAAATTTTACAGCAAAGACGGAGTAATCCAATAAGACCAGGATTTCCAAATACATTGATAAGGCCAATTTTACTTGGCGAAATATTTGTAATTACTATAAACTAAAATGAAGGTTTATAAAAAAAAAGAAAAAAATCTGTTACGATTTTTCTTTTAAATTTAATATCGCATCTTAAATATGCTGTTGAAGGTATTTTACCTCATTTTTTAGTCTTAAATTTCTATAGATGCATACAAAAAAATATGAACTCTATAATTGATACCTATCCCGCGCGCATACGCGTTCTTATAATTAAAAGTGAAAGAAAAAACATCCGACATGACACGTCCATTTTACAGCAAGGACGGAGTAATCCAATAAGACCAGGATTTCCAAATACATTGATGAGGCCAATTTTACTTGGCGAAATATTTGTAATTACTATAAACTAAAATGAAAGTTTATATAAAAAAAGAAAAAAATCTGTTACGATTTTTATTTTAAATTTAATATCGCATCTTAAATATGCTGTTGAAGGTATTTTACCTCATTTCTTATTCTTATATATATATATATACATTTTTTTTCAAATAAATGAATTTATAAATTATTTTTTTGCGTGCACTAAAAAGAGACATGGACACGTGTTTCTGGCTATGAGCCATCATCGGCATAACTTATCCGGGTACGGATCGAACACTCGATCTAAATATTCGTAGTCTAGCCAAGAATGACCTGCCACATTTTGTGCTCGACTTTTTATCACTTATAAGGTTACGCTGATTTTTTGTTATTGTTGTTTTTCTGGTGATAGTAGACCGGTGTTTACCGGTGCGTTTTTTTAATTTGTCGCTATAGAATAAATACAATACAATATTATAACACAATAATAAAAAATCAGTGTATATATATATATATATATATATATATATATATATATATATATATATATATATAATTTATTTGAAAACTATGTTACATATTTCACAAAGGTACGCCGTTACATTCAGATGGGCTGACTTTTACATTCTTTAAGAAATTCCTTGCCCAGTAAAATCGTCAGCGTTTTGAATGAGGTCAAACTACGTTTATTTATTATTTACAGCTTTTTGTTTTAACAAGGTTTTTATTTTATTCTACTAAGTGTTTTATTTATTTATTCTCTTGTAGCTTTGTATTTTATTTTTGATTTAAAGTGTTGTTTGTAGATCGTAGGATATTACCGGTGTCATGAAAAGTGAAAATACAAAGAGGGAGACGGGCGTTTGAATACGTCGTTTAAAAGTTGTAATATTGAAGTTGCTTTTTGATGGTGATAACGGGTTTTAATTAGTCCATCGGATTTATTATTTATTTTATTTTTAGTTTTGTGTTTTAAAGATTTTATTTTGTTTGGTATTTTATTTATTGGTTTATTGGTAGTTTCGTATTTAAAAAATCGTCTCAAAAATCGAAAATAAAGGGAGCTGGCGCCTGAATATACCGTTACAAAACGGTGCGTTGTTGACGTGCCCTTTTTAAAATAAGTACTGGGTCAGAGTCTTAATAATAATTTAGTTATATTAAATTGATTTAATTATTTATGATGTGTGTTGTCTATTATACTGCTTCCAAAGTGTGTTTATATTTAGAAATTACTGTATGGCATAATTTATTGATTAGGCTCTGGGTAGGACTGGTTAATACCTGTTATTTATTTATTTTATAAAATATTTTTTATTTTTTTACATTTTGTTTGATTATTGTTTATAGTTTAGTATTTTCCCGAAATTTACTTGTGTATATATATAAATTTATGTATTTATATATATATATATATATATATATATATATATATATATATATATATATATATATATATATATATATATATATATAACTTCTTTGTAATATAGTAGGAAAAATCCCAGTAGAGTGCTCGATTAATTAAGAATTAAAGTTAAAAATTAAGAGCATAATATTTATTTATTTTGGTACAGAAAAATTAGTACTACATTCCACCAATACCAAGACAAAGTAAGGCCACCTTTTCCTCAAATTACTCGACAAACACTTCCACCCACAAGTGAACTATACAAACTTTTTAACAGAAATTCTGTTAAGGTCAGCTATTCCATTGCCCCTTCAATAAGAAAAATTATCTCTGCGGAACCCAAAGCAATTACAAACGCAGGCAGCTCATGCCAAGACAAAAACAACTGCCCCTAGAGGGAAATTGCAAAATCGATTCAATCATATATGAAGCAACCGTCACAAACCAGAATACCAGTAGTGCAGAAAAATATATTGGGATGACGCAGGGAAACTTCAAACAAAGATTATACGCACACAGAAACACCTTCAGATACAAAAACAAGGCAAATACGGCACTCGCGATCCGAATATGACAACTTAAAGAAGAAAATACACCCTTCACTATCAAATGGAAAGTAATTGAGAAAAACACATCATTCTCTCCAGCCATAAACAGATGTCCTCTATGTGACGCTGAAAAATACCACATTTCAAGGGCCATCATTGATCCAAATACAGCCTGTTTGAATGTCCGCGATGAAATCTTTAAGGGATGTATCCACAAGAGACAAGCTCTACTCATAAACTGGACTGACCGATTCACATAATGTCTAGCTACCCCCCCCCACTTCCCATCATTACTAATATAAACTAATTAATAAATACGAACAAACACCTAATCAGCCTATATCCACATAAATTTCAAGAGCAAAAACGTCGACTTTCACAAAAATATTTAATTTATTTATCAGTAATAACTGATTTAAAAAAATCTATTTAAACACCTCAAACCTTTATTTTCCAACTAAGTTACCTCCCTTAGATCTAGCAATTTCTTTATTAATATTAAAATTACTCCGAACTGTCTAAAAGAATTTAAACACGATTTCAACTAACGGTTTTTCCTTTCAGAACGCACACCTTCAAACCCAAAAACAATAACGGCTATTGATACAAATTCATAAAAATGACTCACGGGAATTATATAGGAATTTTTTTATTTTTTCATTTTTTCATTATTTTTATTTTCTTAATTTCTTTGTTTTAATTTCAAATTTTATTTTTATTTTAATTTTATTTTTATTTTAATTTAATTTTTTATTTTATTATATATATTTTTTCCCTTTAATCTTATATTATTATATCTCTCCAAATCTCTTCTGGTTTTAAATATCAACAGTTTCATTACACTAAATTTAAATTCAAACAAACATACACAACACACTGAGCAAATAACGCGTCCCAACGAGAGTGTCATGTGACTTCACATTTCCAAAACAGATGACAACAGAACCTGAAGAGAGCCGGATGGCTAAGACTTTCCAAGCTTGAAACCGACGGTACGAATGTTGTACTAATTTTTCTGTGCCAAAATAAATAAATAAATATATATATATATATATATATATATATATATATATATATATATATATATAATAAGCTATGAAAATATATTTATGCCAATTAAGCTACACAAGGGCTTCCGCGTTTCATCCCCGGAGGGAATCTTCAGGCTATATATATATATATATATATATATATATATATATATATATATATATATATATATAGGGTGAAATAATTGTTATGTAATTGCTGGACTTTGGTGGAGGATATATTTTGTCAGTGAAAGGTTTCATCTTGTGGTATCTAATGTTTAACGATCATTATTATATGCATTATTGTTATGTATATTTATTTAGTTATTCTGTTGGCTTTTTCTATAATAAATTGAAGAGTGGGGGCGTTGTTTGCAATTATTTCAACGCAACAAAAAACATTTTTGCGTCGAAAGAGCCTCGTATTTTTGCTGTATAATCCTCCTAGTCATGCATCTCGTTTAATCAGGAAGTTGTTTACTGGTCAAGGATTTACAGTAAAAAAAATCATAGATTGCCCACCTTAGAACATAGACTTGAACCCGATTAAAACGTTATGGTTGCCTATGAAACGGCGATAATCGGGCCAAATCGAAAATTAAACAAAAATACAGCTAATAAAAATATACAGATCGGTTGAAAGTGAAATTTTTGACAGACTGATTACAATTATTAGCTGTATTTTTGTTTAATTTTCGATTTTTGAGTAATTGAATATATGACATAAAGAGTCCACATCGAATAAAATATGGCGCCATGTTGAATTCGTCAGATTTACAAGACTCGGAAGACAACGATAAATATGTGAATAAAATCTCTTTAAAATACTTTAACAAAAAAAGATAGGAAAGTATGTAAAAAAGTAATTTTTATTGCCTTTGGTAACATTTATTTGTTTCTTTCAAATTTGTCTGTTAATTATAGTAAACATCGCCGAACATTATAAAATACTTTGCATATAAAGTAAAAAAGTAAGTTTCTTATGATTACACGAGTTTTTCTTTACTAGGATGGGTTTTCTTCGAGTTGGTTATAGAAATTATGTGTTTGTTTCTATTGGGTGAAACAGCTGTCGAGGGTCAACATTAAAATGCTTTAAGTTGACCCGGATTTAACCTGCAGTTAACTTTGATTATACATATAGATAACTGGAAAGCACAATTGGAAGACTGACCACTACATATAGATAACTGGAAAGCACAATCGGAAGACTGACCACTACATATAGATAACTGGAAAGCACAATCGGAAGACTGACCACTACATATAGATAACTGGAAAGCACAATCGGAAGACTGACCACTACATATAGATAACTGGAAAGCACAATCGGAAGACTGACCACTACATATAGATAACTGGAAAGCACAATCGGAAGACTGACCACTACATATAGATAACTGGAAAGCACAATCGGAACACTGACCACTACATATAGATAACTGGAAAGCACAATCGGAAGACTGACCACTACATATAGATAACTGGAAAGCACAATCGGAAGACTGACCACTACTGTGGAAATAAACCCCCGAGAAAGATGTAAGGATTTTGAAGAGCGGCGTGTAGATGATGCTGTCTTAAAGCGTGTTTTAAGAAAGCAGGATGAAATTTTAATGTCAGAGAGTATACAACAAGAATTAAAGTGCACTGTATGTGATAGGTGTCTTTTGTCAAAAGCTGGAATCATCTTTAATCACACAACCAAAGACAGAATCAGCAGTTTTATGAAGATGTAATAACAGAACAACATCCAGTGCTAAATTGTCATATTTGTGACTTAATATTAACATCTAAAAGTGGCATGAAAAGACATTCGGGGATTAGGATCTCTCCACTATGATAAGGAGAGAATGATAATGACTACTTAAGATCAAGGCTTGATGACAAATGCCTTTAAAAAATGAGTGGTCTCAGCAACAATAACAAGTGCAGGTTCTGCCACACAGAAGTAGAGAGTGTGAGCCACCTGACATCCAGTTATAAGGTTCTCCTGGAGGATGGCTATTATACAATGCGACACAACGGAGTGTGTAAATATCTTCACTGAACTGTATGTAAAAAGTTGGACATCCAGTGTAGCAGCAAGTCCTGGGAGCATATACCAGAAAGAACAGTTGGGAATAATTTATACACCATCCACTATGACTATGAAATCCCTACAGCTACATATCTAGAAAACGGAGCTGTTAAACCTGACATCGTAATATGGGACAAAAGGGAGAAAGTAGCAACCCTAGTTGAAGTCAGTGTCCCTAATGATGCAGCATTGAACAGAGCTGAAAAGGAAAAGATTACGAAATACCAAGGTTTTATGTACGACATGAAAAGAAACTGGAATCTTAGGAAAATCTCAAACATACCAGTAATTATAGGAGCAACAGGACTAATGAAAAATAATTTCAAAAGCTATTTGGCGAGTATACCCGGTCAACCGAGTGCAAGAGAATAAAACAATTGCACTTAAAGAGACGGTTAGAATCTTAAAAAGATCTCTAGGCTGGAGTGTCTAAAATAGCCGGTGAATGTCTGGCACCTCCAGCAAAAACATAAAGATAAGAAAAATAAAAATAAAGTGAAAAAGCTTACGTGCGAATATCCGTACCAGAAGGAAAGTTTCTGTGTCACATATGTGAACGTTTATGTAAGACTGAAGCTGGTTCAAAGAACCACCTACGTGCGCAAGACCGCACAGCAACTAACTGAAGAGATGACAAGCTTGGCAAAAAGAAGCAATTATATATATATATATATATATATATATTACAGATGACAATAGAAGCTGAAGGGAGCCGGATGGCCAAGCCCTTCTGTGCTTGAAACCGACAGTACGAATGTTATTTTTTCTGTACCAAAATAAATAAATAAATTATATATATATATATATATATATATATATATATATATAATAGAGAATGGTAGTTTGCTTGAAGCATTGCTGGGAATAGTAGTAGTATGTTTTTAAAAGGCTGTGGGCAATGCAAATTCCGGGTAAGATGTAAGCTGGAAGATACAAAAATAATAAATCGAATTCGAAATGTGACTTACTATTTATTTTTTCTTAAAATCTTACATAACAGCAAGTGTGGTGTTAGCTGTTTGTGTGATGTCCGGATGATTATAAAAATCATTTATTTAATATTTCGGGAAAGAAACTTCCCTTTGTCAAAAATAATAAACACCAGAGAAAACTCCGTCTGTGCAGAGAATCTGCCAAAACGGATGCACAGACGGAGTCACATTTCGAATTCGATTTATTATTTTTGTTCCTTCCAGCTTTCATCTTACCCGGAATTTGCATTGCCCAAGTAGAAGGGCAACTATGAATAAATATTTAATAATAAATATTTTTTAATTATTATCCACATACGTATACGTTTCATCCTTACGGAATCTTCAGTGTGGATATAACTGTTCAGCCAGCCATACGATTCGACATACCTAACGTTTAGAATATAGAAAAAGATACAGATACCTAACATTATCAACATTATCTAATATTTTGGAAGTATTGATATTATAAATGAATATTTGATAGAGAAGGATAGTGCGGATATCATATATTTGGATTTTACAAGGCATTTGATACGGTATCTCATTATCGTTTACTAGTAAAAATGAACATTTTTGGTATCACTGACAAAATGGTAAATATTGTGAGGGAGTTTTGAAGGATAAAACTATGAAAGTAAAGGTTGGAAACGATTATTCTGAATCACAGTACATACCCTCCTATGTTCCGCAGCATTCAATATTGAACCTTTGTTGTTTTTGATATTCATAAATGACTTACCTAATAATATAAATTCAAAAATAGAACTGTTTGCTGATGATGTTAAACTACTTGTGAGACCTTTATCAAAGGAAATAACACAGATGGATTTAAATAAATGATCATATTGGGAGCATATTTGGAAATTGGGATTTAACCTAGACAAATGTAAAGTACTACATGTAGGATCCAGGAATGTTGGAGTTGAATATGTACTAAACAACAGAGAAATCAAAGAAGTATATGGAGAGTGCGATTTGGGAGTGGGGTTTGATAATACATTTAAAGCAAATAATCATATTTTGACTATTGTATTGAAGGCAAATAGAATGATCAGGTGGATGGTTAGGAATATTATTCTGATGGAGACAAATGTGTTAAGGATATATGAAGCTCTAATAAGACCTCATATAGAATACTGCACACAGACCTTGGCTCCAGCGACTAGACATGGAAATTGGAATGTAATATTGAAACTGAAAGGCGTACAAATAAGGATGCCAAAACTAATAGGTAAAATATAAGAGTGCAGTTACAGGGAGAGATTGGACAAATTGGGGTTGACTACTTTGCTGGAGAGAAGAATGAGAGGTGATATGATTGAGACTTTCAAGATAATTAATGGCATTTCTAACTATGGTAGGGCATTTTTTTAGTATTTCTCCTAGATCTGGAAGGTTATTGTCACGGCAGTTTTAAAAAACTAGATCTGTTAACTAGTTATTTTTTTTCCCACAGAGTAATGTGTTTTTGGAATAAGTTGCCAGATTGGATTAAGAACAGCAATAGCGTGGATGTGTTTTAGATGAGGGTGGATGAATTCAGAGAAAGTGGTAGGAGGGAGAAATTGAGGGGGCACTTTTGGGAGTTGTCAAATGAAATATTTAACAGAATTTGATCTGGATATCGATACTGTACTAATTATTTAATTTTTTTTAACAGTTGAATTGAGAAGATAGTTAAAGGGGAGATGCCCAAGGAGGCATAACAAACAAATAAATAAATAATTTACATTTGTGTGTATATATATAGATATCTCTCTCTCTCTCTCTCTATATATATATATATATATATATATATATATATATATATATATATATATATATATATAGTATAATTTTATTTACACAGACATGTACAAAATCTGCGACACTGGCATGTCGATGTTATCGATCAACAGTTATTATAAACTGAGATCTCATTAGGCAGAGTTAGAATCCGATCTTAACCTCAGATTCTAACTCTGCCTGATGAGATTTCAGTTTATAGTAACTGTTGATCGATAACATCGACATGCCAGTGTCGCAGATTTTGTACATGTCTGTGTAAATAAAATTATCATATATAAAGCTCTATTTTGATATTGAGCACTTTTTATAAACCCGGTTAAAATTCTCTGGATTACCACCCTGTGGATATTTTTCACCTGGATTATTACCATTATTATATATATATATATATATATATATATATATATATATATATATATATATATATACATATATATATATATATATATATATATATATATATATATATATATATATATATATATATATATATATATATATGTATATGTGTGTGTCACTTGCTATAATTCGACGATTTACACTCTATCGTTCTTTGAGAAGTACTAATGTTTCAAACATTCCATATCATAATTTTATGGCCACTTTTACGCTTCGATAACCCCCAGTCAGGAGCACACGGTGTAAATGAGCGTTTTAGCCTGGTTTTATAATGACAATCATCATTCGAACTGTATTGGCAACAACTTGGCACGGACGAGTAGGCAGCAATTATGTTGGGAGAAATTAAATTAACGTAGTCTGAAATGTTACACATTAGAAGTCGGCTAATTATGTTAAAACATTGCTAATTACATACACACATAAAGGGTATGTCATCAATTTATGCTCGTCTGTTGCTTCAAAACTAATCAACTGATCATCATCACTTTTTAAACACAGATGTTAGGGGTAAGGATATGCAATGTAGGCTATACAATATATATATATATATATATATATATATATATATATATATATATATATATATAGACATCAAGGTGTTATCGATGCATGTCTCTCGCTAAAACTACTGAGTAAAATAATAAAAAAACATCTTAAACAACACAGCGTATAAAAAATAACAACTCCTGAAGACGATTGCGAAGATCGAAAGCACTTGAGATGACCTGAAAAAAAAACTCTCGGATCCATACCTCATAAATTATCACCGTGAACCCAGACTGGCTTGTTGTATCAAGCGAAATTATTAGATTAAAAAAAGTCAAGATGAAAAAAATATATATTGTTTTTATTTTTGATTTTGATTTTAATAAAATATATCTGCATCTAACACATGGTTTTTTAAGGCATTTTGCCACTTTCTTGAAGTTTAAAATTTTAAAGATGCTTAAAAAATTAACTTTCCTAAATGTATACCTACCAGCGACCATGCGCGATCTAAGTTCACATTTAAAAGAGGCATTTACATCGTTAAGTCCACACGACATCGGACGTCACTTCTACAAGACCAGGAAGGATTGTTACGAAAAAAAATAAGGTTAATACCTTTTATTTGTCTAAAGCTCTGACGAGGCTTGTTGTAGCAAGCGAAATTATTAGATAAAAAAAGTCAAGATGAAAAAAAAAAATTTTTTATTTTTTATTTTGATATTAATAAAAATATCTGCATCTAACACATGGTTTTTTAAGGCATTTTGCCTCTTTCTTGAAGTTTAAAATTTTAAAGGTGCATAAAAAATGAACTTTCCCAAATTTATATATATATATATATATATATATATATATATTGGGAAAGTTCATTTTTAATGCATCTTTAAAATTTAAAAAAATCTTTATCTGTCTGTCTGTCTGTCTGCCTGTCTATCTGTCTCTCTCTCCTATCAACTTATATAACTCACTCTTCTCACCATCATATATATACATATATATATATATACATATATATACATACATATATATATATATATATATATATATATATATATATATATATAAATAAATTTTTCGTGGTACAAAATTTGATAACGGCGAGGAATACGGACGTTTGGGACATTTTTTGGAGGGTCGAATGAGATTAAACAAATATAAAAAAACGAGAGAAAACGATTAAAAAGAATTTAATTAATGTACTGAACCGGTTTTCGTCCACACTCATCAGAGTAAAACGTGGAAATGATTGAATACGACTAAAACCTACAAATAATTTGTAATGAACACTAGTGACAAGGTTAGGAGAAAAAAAAAAAAAAAAAAAAAAAAAAAAAATATGGGGAGGAGAGTCATAAGTTGATCACATTAAGTCCTAAAAGCCATTCCTTTTGCTTACAAAGGGAAGGTTTGATTGACTTTATATATATTAACATGTGTGAATTACTCTCAATTCCCTTGTTCGTGTTTACGCACCTCTGCACACTTACTTCTACCCTTTCCCTCTCTCTCTCTCTCTCTCTCTCTCTCCCTCTCTGCATGTCCGTCTATTGATGGCTGCAATCAAACTGCCGAGGGTGCCACGCATGAAGAGGGAAAACTGTATTATCATTAATATGTGTAGACTAATAAGGAAAAAAATTATGCTCCGCCAGTGTTCGCATTATTAATATAAAATCACAGAATTACGTCATTAATTACATTTTTCATATATAAATTGTCATTATCATTTCTGAGGACCTAAAAGTAGGTATTTTTTTTATTTAAATTAAAGGATTTCATTCTAAATTCATTTCAGGTGACGAAGATTGCCTGACTTGCTATTTGCTTTCACGCCCCCCCCCCCCGCCCTCACCACCACTTGAAATAGTTTCGCTAGGGAGCTAAAAAAGTCCATGGTTTTACTTGCTAAATTTTTGTGTGACGGAATGTATTTATATTTATTTATGTAAAAATAAATACACATTGGTCTTTATTATAGAGTGGAAGATTAACATTAGTGACCATCTTATATTTCCGTATCTGATGCGGATAACTAATACGGACTTGGCTACTTTTTATTTTTATTTCCCTCAACCGGTTATGGCGTGTGGCCATTGTCAGGTCAAAATTAAATTAATTAATTAGGGAACCTTAAATAACAAGAGAAATGGACAACAACCTCCCGAATGATATGATCATATTAAATATTAATATTTTAAGTGTATCACGCAATAAACATATTCTGCTCACTAGGTTTAATGGTGGCTGCAATTCTTACTGGAGTCTTGCCATCGACTGATAGGTTTAAATGTCTCCAAGTGTCTAAATAAAGAACTTTTCGTTTTCTTTTTATAAACGAGTCACCTCTTATCAAGGCTGAAAGACCACTCGAGGATATGGGTTATCGGGTTGGACAAGTAAGCGGTGAGACACCGATGAGATTTGTAACGATGATGTGTTTTGTGACTTGTAAAACTAGAGATGGGAGATGAGAGAACATAGCCCTATCAAATTTTTACTTAAGTCATTTTTTTTCATTAAAAACATTTTTTTTAAAATTTATTTATTTATTTTATTATTCTTTTTTATTATTTTTTTTTTATTTTACGTAATGCATTTTGACATCATAAACAACTTCTGAATACATCTCTCTCTCTCTATTTCTTCCCCCGATCTCTCTCTCTCACACTCTCTCTCTCTCTCTCTCTCTCTCTCTCTCTCTCTCTCTCTCTCTCTCTCTATATATATATATATATATATATATATATATATATATAGTAAAATAAACAATAAACATAGTTGGAGTATCCGACAATCGTTTCAGAACCTGCTCGGCTCTTCTTAAGGGATGTACTAATATATATTGAGCACTTTTGAAAAGTAATGGTTTTGTTCATTTAGTTAATATTTGAACTTAATTAATTAATTATATATATATATATATATATATATAGAGAGAGAGAGAGAGAGAGAGAGAAAGAGAGAGAGAATGAAAGAGAGAGAGATAGAAAAGAGGGTAGTGCAGTATTAGTGAAGTTCTAACGAGAGAAAGTATATATGTAAAAGAAGTAAACCTACCAACGTTTGTAAAAAGTTTTTTTCAACATTTATTTATTATTTTGTTATTTTATCATTTTATAATTTTATATAATGCGTTTCAAGCGGTGGTCTGCTCTCAACAGATATGTAAATTCATTTGAAAGAGTGTTGTATCATTCAAATGAAACAACACTCTTTCAAATCGAAAAACATTTCCTCATATAGATTTACATATCTGATGAAAGCGGACCACCGCTTGAAACGCGTTATATAAAATTATAAAATGATAAAATAACAAAATAATAAATAAATGTTGAACATTTTTTTTTTACATTTGTTGGTGGCCTTACTTCTTTACACACACACACACACTCACACACACACACACACACACACACACACACACACACACACACACACACACACATATATATATATATATATATATATATATATATATATTTCTCGACTCGGTGAGCTATTTGTCGGTTTTCTGGTGTTAATTGCTTGAGTATGGCACCTTACGTTGTATCGTAGGGCATTCATCTAGCGCTTACGGTCTCTCGACCGTCTTCAGGAGGCAATGCGTTATTGTTACGAAGAGTCGTATTTATAGTTTAATTATTAGTTATATATCTATTAATTTACATATATATATATTTTAATTTATTTGTTTATTATTTATTTATTTATTTTATTTTATTTTATTCGGTCGAGAGACCGAAAGTGCTCGAGGAATGGCCCACGATACAACGTTAAGCGCCATACTCCACAAATTAACACCAGAAAATGGACGAATCGTTCGCCGAGTCGAGAAATTAACAAGAAAGATAGCGAAGAGAGAAAACTCCGTGTCTTTAACGTACATAGATAATAAACAATAAAAATATTTATCATATGTATATATATATATATATATATATATATATATATATATATATATATATATAGTCTGCAGCAGTGTTTCAACAGTTTGATCCCGGTTTTTCCCGTTTTTTTTACCCTTTCGGTCTTTAATTGTTGTCTTTTGATAATGAAAGTTTTTCTTTCGAAAATTTTCGATTACCTTGTGCCTGAACTTTTTATTTACCTGACAGTATTTAATGTCCTGGTATTTATTCAGTTTTTACGTGAAATATTAATAAATCTTTTTGAGATTCCATTCTCGTTTTCTCTTCTCGTTTGTTTCTGTTCACCCTCTCCAACTTCCGGCACCTACTTCGCATTGCTACAACCTCGGATTACAAACCTACACTCATAATTACCAGCAATGCTTCAAGCACACTACAATCTCCTTTTAATATATATATATATATATATATATATATATATATATATATATATATATATATATATATATATATATATACATGTATGTATATATATATATATATATATACATGTATGTATATATATATATATATATATATATATATATATACATGTATGTATATAGAAATCTATCTCTCCTTCCTCTTTTACTAGTTCTCTTTGTCTCCCTGTCTTTTTTCTTCCATCTCGTTTCACCCCTCTATTCACTCCCTTTTAGATGATTATTACCACATGCATACATTTTCTTAGCAAAAAAAATGAGAACCTTATGACTTCATCCATCTGTCTTCGTAATGTCATGCAGTGCGTACATTTCAAACAAACCTGCGAACATATTAGCGATAGAAATTAAGATTTTATAAAATTGTCGATTGAAATTGCTTGAAAACAACGGAATTAATACTGCATGCGGGTCGATTGTATCATTAGTAATTCACGCTTAAGCTATAAGTAGCAATTTTTAATTCCTTTATAATG
>OY744542.1:11255918-11263418 GCA_963556195.1 Sepiola atlantica
ATATTCAAGAAGAATAGCCGACTCAGAACGGGTAAAATTAATTCTTTGAGCAGAACAGTTTTGCACCATTTTTATCTCCCTTTGCGAAGATTAAAATAAAGACATAATGATATTAACTTTGTGTCTAGAATCCGTATTCCAATTTCAATTAAAATATATTACACATATTTTGATTCTGGAAACATGTTTAAAATTTAAGGCTTAAGCTTCAGGGGTTTTAATAAGACACTGCAATTCAAGGAGTCTTGCTTAACCGGCGTTTTATAATTATAAATACAACGCAGATATTTAAATTCTCAAATGGAAAGTTGTGTCCATAATATTCCCTCTAAAACCCTTTTAAATAGTCCAAAGAAACTAAAATTTCGGGAATATTTGATGTAACAAAACTTACTTTTTACGAAGGGCTTCCACCCTCTATTAACTCTTTTTGTATACAAGTAAATTAAAACAAATATAACCACTATTATTCACCCTTACGCCTAGCAGCTATATTCCCAAATTTATAATAATCGTTTAATTAGTTTAGGGGTGAATCCTGTACATACAAATATGTAAACTAACTTTGTATAAATAGAGATACAAGTCGTTGTCAACTTATTTTATTTACCTCTCTATAAGGTTAGACACAGGGTCAGGTGTTAAGTTGAAAAGCCAGTGCACTAGGATTAGCGCACTATTGCCATAAAATGCCTGAGCAGCCCGTTGGTATTCCTCGGTAGGGGCGCTTCGGGCGATTCTTAAAGAGATAGTAAAGCCTGAGAGGGTGGATATCCTGGGACTGAACAGGACTACACCTCAGTTCAACATCAAGAAAGTTACTGTCCAACTGATTGACGAGCACGTATCCCCGACGTTTCTAAAATAAGTTGGTCAACTTCGTATGGACGCAATTGGTTACGACCAATTGGTCGCACTACGATCTGGACGTAAGTCGAACCATGTTAAATTACCGTCAAATAGTAGACTTCGTAATTAAAGTGATGATTTTATCAATATTTACTTATTATTCTGTAATCTGACCTAAGTCATATTTTATTACTATTTTCTCTGAATTACTTGCATTCCACTGTATCGACTTTTCCGTCACACATCGAGTTCTTGTTCGCTATGAAATCTAGCCAAACTATGCACATAACGTTTAACACACTTCCTTCCATTCGCCATTCATACGTTGTTGGCACAGTTGAATACGATAACCGCACATAACGCGCGATAGCATTAACTTTTTTGCCTCCTTCGAACTGTTTAATCAGTCATTTTTTTTGGTCCCGGTCAATGGCCTTTCTTTCCTTTTTGGCAGGCTGCGTAGTAGATAATGGCAATTTCCTCTTGGGAGGCATCTTGGGGGTATTTTGAAGAAAATAAATACAAACGGACACGGAGGTTGTTCATTCTAACTACGACTGAGTGACTGGCCGAGGAGCATCATGGGCGTACGTTAAAAGGCGGGAGAGTGATGAGCTGAGTGGATATATATATATATATATATATATATATATATATATATATATATATATATAAATATTAAATTATTTATACCTACAGACGCTAGCGTTTCAAGCTTATTGCTCTCATCAGTGCAGGGAAGTAACAATTTCAGACGGTCGGGAGGCGCGAACCCGGTACACAGAGTCAGCCATATCCACTCGGCCCACGGAAACTGTCATGTAATTTAGGGAAATTAAGATCTATATGTACCTAGAAGCGGGCACAGATAGAAGACTAGTCGAGAGTGTTCGACGAACGTATTCGGAACTTTGCATTAGAGCTTTTTGCCAGTCTATTTTTAACTTCCCCGAGAGTGCTCAACTTTAATTTCTTAAAGGGGCTTAGTATAATATTTATAAATAAATATTAAATTATTTATACCTACAGACGCTAGCGTTTCAAGCTTATTGCTCTCATCAGTGCAGGGAAGTAACAATTTCAGACGGTCGGGAGGCGCGAACCCTGTACACAGAGTCAGCCATATCCACTCGGCCCACGGAAACTGTCACGTAATTTAGGGAAATTAAGATCTATATGTACCTAGAAGCGGACACAGATAGAAGACTAGTCGAGAGTGTTCGACGAACGTATTCGGAACTTTGCATTAGAGCTTTTTGACAGTCTATTTTTAACTTCCCCGAGAGTGCTCAACATTAATTTCTTAAAGGGGCTTAGTATAATATTTATAAATAAATATTAAATTATTTATACCTACAGACGCTAGCGTTTCAAGCTTATTGCTCTCATCAGTGCAGGGAAGTAACAATTTCAGACGGTCGGGAGGCGCGAACCCGGTACACAGAGTCAGCCCTATCCACTCGGCCCACGGAAACTGTCACGTAATTTAGGGAAATAAAGATCTATATGTACTTAGAAGCGGGCACAGATAGAAGACTAGTCGAGAGTGTTCGACGAACGTATTCGGAACTTTGCATTAGAGCTTTTTGACAGGCTATTTTTAACTTCCTCGAGAGTGCTCAACTTTAATTTCTTAAAAGGGCTTAGTATAATATTTATAAATAAATATTAAATTATTTATACCTACAGACGCTAGCGTTTCAAGCTTATTGCTCTCATCAGTGCAGGGAAGTAACAATTTCAGACGGTCGGGAGGCGCGAACCCGGTACACAGAGTCAGCCATATCCACTCGGCCCACGGAAACTGTCACGTAATTTAGGGAAATTAAGATCTATATGTACCTAGAAGCGGGCACAGATAGAAGACTAGTTGAGAGTGTTCGACGAACGTATTCGGAACTTTGCATTAGAGCTTTTTGACAGTCTATTTTTCACTTCCCGAGAGTGCTCAACTTTAATTTCTTAAAGGGGCTTAGTATAATATTTATAAATAAATATTAAATTATTTATACCTACAGTCAGCTCGACGGTTGCGTTTCGATCCCGGCTTGAGGCACTAACTTGTCTAGCCGCACTGATGAGCTGTGAAACAGCGAAACAGTCTGTATGTGGATGACTATATATTTATATATATATATATATTTATTTATTTTGAACATAATATTTATTTATAAATAATTATTCAAAGCTATCGCAAGATAGAACACTTTAAGTTAAGTTGACAACAAGCCGTCATTGTGCGTAACGCATAACTCTGGGCTCCCCTTTTGAGTTCTCTCGACTGCTTGCTGGATAGCCACCGTGTTTGCTATTTAGATGTAATTTACTTAACATTCCCAGACAATGAATGGTAGAGTATTGGTACGCGCCTCAGCTACTGAGTCAAACATGACTTCCGTATTGGGATTCGAACCGTGTGACCGGTAGGGATTGTCTCCTCCCATACTGAATATTGAAGGTTTTGCATGAAACACGTCTGTATATTGATTTGTTTTGAAAATACTATTTATTTATGAATAATTATATATATATATATATATATATATATATATATATATATATATATATATATATATATATATATATATATATATATATATATATATATATATAGTCTCGGAAGTTTCTCAACCATTAAAACTATATTAAAAAAAAAAATTAAAAAAAAATAAAACTTATAGTCCCAAGTTTTCCAGTGGAAAATCGCTCATGTAAGTCAATTTATTTTTTACAGTTATTATATTAGTTTATTTCTAACACTATTTTAAGGGATCATCAGTTGTTTACCATGAAAAACTGTTTCGGGAATTTAATATATATATATATATATATATATATATATATATATATATAACTTCTTTGTAATATAGCAGGAAAAATCCCAGCAGAGTGCTAGATTAATTGAGAAATATATATATATATATATATATATATATATATATATATATATGTATATATACATATATATAATGAAAAAATGTAGAGTTACATACTTTAAAAGTTTATTATAAACATCAGGTTTTTAAATAAGGAATATAATGAAATATGAAAATCACCTTCAATCCATGGATCTGCAGAAGAAAAAAAAACATTTGCTAATTATTGGTAAGTATCGACTTAAGAATTTACAACACAATTTTAAGTTATTCTTATAGCAAAAAAATATCCCCAAAATGTTTAAATAATGAGCAAAAAGTCATTGTAGTCGTGAATGTATTCGTGCAGTGGTTCGAAAAATCCGATCATAAACATAGTATTATATAGTGGAGGGTAATGGACAACAATAAAATTCAGTGGTCGCTAAATCACGTAGGGTCCTATTCTCAGGCAGGCTACTCTGCGACGCAGAAACTATCTGACAGCTGATTCAATCCTATAGCTATATAAAAGTCAGATACATCGAAAGATTGAATACTGTCGCCATATCTGGGGAAGAGAGCATCCTTTCCTGCCTTGACAGCGTACAAACTCGTCTTCGAAATCTGGTGGGAGGTGATATTTTCTCTTCCCTACAACCCCCTTTCTCACAAAAATGAACGTTGCTAGTTTCTCCCTACCGTATCATCATACGCATAGAAGGTGCGCGACTGGGCTCCAATCTTCTGGCCATCCTTGTAAAACATTTGCAGCAGGAACTCATTTTTCTGCCAAACTGAAAAATTATTCTTTTTCTCCCTCCATGTTCATAGACAGAGCTTCTTTGAAACGACTTCCCGTTTATGGAAAACATTTCCGCGGGACTGCTTCCCTGCTCATTACAACCTGGTCGTCTTCAAATCAAATGTTACCAAATATTTTAATCTTACATCTTGCGAGTATTAAAGTTTAAAAGTAAGTCCTATTATCAAAAACTCGTTATTTTCAATATTGTTTTAATGGAATAGCATACACCCCCCTTTTTCCTTCATGGAATTACTACACATAGAGTTAGCATGGCGATTAGCACCGGAGTCTTATAATTATCGGAGACTCTATACTGGAGGATACCAGTCGAGGATCCGTTCTCGATAATCAGCCAGGTATAAACTAGGCCATGTCGGTTGCTTTTTATCTGTCGAGCTGTGATATTGGCCCGAAGTAGTCATAGAACGTCCACCCTCCCAGGCGTTGCCTTCCTTTTTTGTGGAAGAGTTAGCTTATTGTTAACTGCCTTAGACATCCTGACCGGGAAATGCCGACGGGGCTTCCTAGGCAATTTTCATTAGGCAAGAGTGTCCCTTCTTTAAGAGGCGCTGGCTTGATTCTCCCCACCTTCCGACCTTATGCCATATCTCTTGTGGTAGATAGGACGTCCACTCTTCCAGGCGCTGCCCTCCTTCTCTGTGAATAATGCTATTATTATATATTGTTAGTATCGCCTGTAGCGAGGATAGGACCAAGAAAATTATCACTTGAACAGATTATTACTTAGCACTTTATCCGTTGCGCCCCGGATTCATGAGGACTATATTTCATATGCCTGTTTTGTTTCGCTCTTAAAGGGATTCTATTTAAAACTACGTTCAAAACCTCCCAGCGTGCTTTGCGATCGCATTCGTTTCTAGCCGAGCGTTGTCCAGGGAAGACTTAACCCTTCACAGCGAACCGCCATTCCACCACTGATGAGTGGTAGACAACGAAACAGCTGTCTGTGGATATTTATTTATATACCTTAACAAAAGCAAATCGAAATAAACCCACTTTACTCGTGTCCAAATCGAACGTTTCGCTCAACCAAGCCTCGCAGTTGTGAGTTTCCTTTCTTTGTAGCTGGCTCCCCCCCCCACTGCTTGAATACCCCTAACCCTAACTTTAAGCCCCCCCCCCCTACAGCTTGAATATCATCCACCATTCCCCCGGTTTTCACGCGCTTTGACTACTTCTGCTCTGATTGCCAAATTTGCTGCCAGTTGCGACAATGGGAAAGGAAATGAACATGTTCCCGAACGATATCCGCCGTTGCTGAAGGGGGCGGCGCAATAGCAGCGTCCGCCAAGAAAGAAATAACAGAGGTTTTGTCAGCGATAATTAAACTAAATGGAGTTTCGAACATGTAAGACGGAACACAATGGCATCGAAGGGTGCGGTTGGGAATACTATTTTTTGGTTTTGTTATGAGGGCTGGGTCGATTATATGCACGACCTGACCCCCATGTGACCCGAAACAACTCAGCTATCTCTCAATTTATATCCGAATCTTTTAGTATCCATGTCGCCCCGTTGAGTCACCCATTGAGCGAGGGTGTATTCGTTATGATCGGGGAAAAAGTGAGTTTGCAAAGACAGTTGAATATAAAGAAAATAAAAGACAAAATCACAAATTAGTCTCTTTATGCTCGCTATATCTCCAACCCATTCTCTATCTTTTGTTTTGTTTTTCTTTTCTCTATCCAGTTACAGATTAAATAATATTACTGATTGTGGTGATATTCACCTACGCTTATGATGGACAATTCAACTCATATTTTCTTTTCTTTTTTTTATTACGTTCAAATCTATAGATAGAGATAAAAAATAGATAGATAGATAGAGAGAGAAAGAGAGATAGAGAGATATAGATATATACATATATAGATCTTGTGTGTGTGTGTGTGTGTGTGTGTGTGAGTGAGAGAGAGAGAGTTCCCTCACACCGCGGGAAGATATGACACAAGGTCGAAAGGTTGGGATTGAAAAGCCAGCGCACAAGAGGTAGATCACCCTGGCCTACAAAAAATGCCTGAGCAGCCCGGTCGGCATTCCCCAGTAGGTGCGCCTCAGGTGATTAGCAATAAACTAACCCCTTCTCAAAGAGAGAAGGTAAATCCTGGGAGGGTGGACTTCCTAGAACTGCATAGAACCATACCTCAGCCCGACAGAAAAAAAGACCACCTAACTAACATGGCACAGACTCTGTCGAACTGATTGACGAGGACGTATCGTCGACTTGTGGTAGCTACCTCATGAGATAAGAGCGGGGGTTCAAACAACATACAATGAGAGAGAGAGAGTGAAAATGATAGATAGTGAAATATTAAGAGATGGCTCACTTGCTGAGTTTATTGTAAATTACGGTTAATTAGAACAATTAAAATAGACCTTTCCTCGTAAAATCAAGAAACTAGAAAAAATATGACCGTTCGCTGAAAGGTCAGGGGTAAAGCATTGGCCAGCAAAAAATAAAAAATAAAATAAGATTTTAGGCGATAATTAAACTAAATGATGTTTGGAACATAATGACATCTCTTTCTGTCTATCTTTTCCGCTCTCAAAAATAATTAAATAGTATTACTGCTTGTCATGATATTCACTTTTGATCCTAATGGAATATTACGATCATTATATTCTTTCTTTTCGTTATTATTTTTAGACTCTTAATAAATAGAAAGAAAGAGTGATACACCCCCCGCCCCCCCATATATATATATATATATATATATATATATATATTACTATTTAGTGTATACCCATAAAATTTTATAAGGATATATAATTTTTTTATGTATCAATTTTCAGTATTTACTTAAACAGTGCTCGATACGTAAGTAGAGCTAGGTAGTAAGCTATGAAAATATATTTATGGCAATTAGCCTAAAGATCCCCCCCCCCCGTGGATGAAACGCGGGAGCCTCTGTATATCTTAATTGCCATGAATATATTTTCATAGCTTACTATATATATATATATATATAT
>OY744542.1:11265918-11315918 GCA_963556195.1 Sepiola atlantica
ATAAACCATAGATGTTTTCGAAGTATTTCCTCTTTAACAAGAGAGAATCACGCATGAGCTCAAGACGAACTGTACCTGTTATTCAGCGTTGGCTAATTGGTTCTAGATGTCAGGATTTGAGTTGCAAAATACTTGGAATCCGGGGTTTCGAATCGCATAACCAGCAGTGAATAGTCATATCGCTATGATGAGTCCCGATTATAAAGGACGAAACGTATACATACATAGACAATAAACAAATCAAATATTATATATATACAATTTTACACATACACATGTTTTGTCATTTACGATTCATCAGCGTGACTGAACCATATATATATATATAAATATATACATATAAATATAAATATAAATATATATATATATATATATATATATATATATATATATATATATATATTCCATGAAAAATTCCAGTATACTGAAATCATATGCCCTTAATAGGGTTAAGATGAAAATACATATACACTAAATGTACAAAAGCAATGAAATTCCCAAATTTTTACACTTTTATTGTCATTAAGGGTATGCGAGCACAACAGGGCTATGTATTTTACTGGTAGGAATTTTTCTTCAGCGCACCTCACACACTTCATCCACTCATGCATAGAGATTTATACTGTAGTGATGTGATAATGAAATGGTTTGGTTGATATGTAGTCATACCCTTAATGACAATAAAAGTGTAAACATTTAGGAATTTCCTTGCTTTTGTACATTTAGTGTATATGAATTTTCATCTTAACCCTATAAAGGGCATATGATTTCAGTATACTGGCATTTTTCATGGAATGTCACTACTTTTGTAAAGGCTACAATATACAATATACAATATATGCATTATATACAATGCCTTCTCATAAGGTTTTTTGGAATTTTCTGGAAAACTAAGGTATATGGTAAACTGAAATTAAAATGGCATCAACTAGACCCTAGAACCTCTATCTATGCCAAAAATCAGCTGAATCCATGAAATAGTTGATGAGATACAGGGTGGCACATAGTACGTACGTACGTACCCACAGATAACATGATTTCATGATTGAACTTTCTGGATCTCTGAGTTGCCTTGACTAATGATGCTGAAATTCTACACACTTATAGAACCTATCAAATAAAAATTTTGTGCAAAGTTTTAATTAATTTGGTTTATTGGTTTTTGAGTTATGATTGATCAAAGAAATGATATTTCCAGCATAGGCCATTCGTGTCGTCTATTAAGGGATAGAGCGCTCTCGCGCCTCCATTGATATATATATATATATATATATATATATATATATATATATATATATATATATATAGAGAGAGAGAGAGAGAGAGAGATAGAGAGAGAGAGAAAAAAGAGAGGGGGTAACAGAAGCGAGAGTGGTAGATACGGTATAAAATATGAGCGGGTGTTCAAACAACATATACTGAGAGCGGGTAAAAATTATAGATAGAAAGTTAGTAAGAAATGGGTCACTCGATGAATTCATTACAAATTACGGCTCATTAGAACAATTTAAGTCGACGTTTTTTTCATCATAACAAAGTTACAAGAACACATGTCAGCCGTTCAGTCACCAATTGGGCTCAGGTGAAATAATTCGACAACAAGTGTGTATACAAAGCCAGTTAAATATAGAAAATAAAATGACAAAATCTAAAATTAGTCACTTTCTGCTCGTTATATTTATGCCTCTCTTTCTCTTTTTGTTTATTTTCTAAAATGAAAATAGCATTACTACTTGTGGTGATATCCCCTTCTGTCTATAATGGATTATTTCAATCTTCTGTTTTTTTGTAGTAAATTTTATTACCCTTAACTGTTAATAACCATTGAGAGAGACAGGAAGAGTGACAGAAGTGAGAGTGTTTGACACGGTATAAAATAATAGCTGGAGGGTCATGCACGTGAAAGAGGGTGAGATTAATAGACATAAACTTAGTAAAAAATGAGTGACTTAGTGAGTTGATTGCAACTTACAGCTAACCAGAACAATGAAAATTGAAGTTTTTTCAAAACTAATTTAATCCTTAAACCGAGGAATATTTTAGCACGTATTTTGTGTGATTAAAATATATAGGAAAACAGCCTTAAGGAAACGAACGTTGATTAATTTCAGTATAATCTATTATATAAATGGCAGTTGTCTGTGTATGTGTGTGTCCAGCTAAAAGTCGAACACTACAAAACAAACACTCACACAGTTGGTATATTCTTGATCGGCGCTGCCTTTCATGAATAATAATTAAAATTAAAACAAAGTTAACTGGGCCCGGTTTCGTTGGAAGGAGGTCGTTTTTTTTTAGCTATTTCTAATCTTCTCTATTATATAAAAGAGAGGTGAATAAATTTCATTATAATTATTTTCAATACATTGAAACTAGAGATATGAATGGGCTGGGCGGACGTGAAAGACGGGTGTGGAAGAGGGATGTACAAAAACGGGGAAGGGGAAAAGAGAGAAAGACGGATTGAAAGAGGTAGAGAGATAGAAGTTTTAATATAAAGATGTGACACACTTTTTAACCCATACTATTTTGTTTATGGCCCCGGGCAACGCCAGGTATCCCTGCTAGTAATAGATAAAGGTCCCATGTCAACCCGAAGAGACTAGATACCCCCTGTAAAGATGGCTTTCGTGAAGAGGGAATCTGTGGTTGTGTAATCTCCGACCACACATCTCCTGAACCAGCATTGCTTAGGTCCATTTAAAAAAGAGAAGTCTACGAAGACTAGAAACTATGCTGAGACCAGTAGAGAAAGAATTGTGATATTAAAACAATCTTTTTCCTAAAGTAGTTGTAAAACTAATGTTGGGACGATTAATCGGAATAGGGAATCGAAAAAAGCGGAACTTTTCGAGGTATCGGATCCAAAAAAATTGTGTGCTTATTTCCCGATGACAAAAATGATTCTTTAAATTGTTTCTCTTTGTTTGTTTATTTTTGCTGGTACTATTAATAAAATGATAAATATTTATTGATTTTAAGCCACCATTGAAAGTGAAATCTATAGATGCCCCCCAGTGTATTTTTTACGTTTGCGAAAATATATGTAAATATTACATGGATTTTTACGGTAATCCGAAAATTAAAAAAAATAAAAACCAATAACTGTATAACTAAATATTTAGAGGGTTTAAAAGAATGTAAATCAGAATCGGTAATTGTATCGGAATAGGGAATTTAGAACAGAATCGGTAATTGCATTTGAATCGGAAAAAAAATATTGGAATCGTTCAATCACTATGCACAACTTAGGCTTGGGAGTCGTATCTATTCTACTATTTAATCCATAACTGGAGGAATTATATATGGATTCATACCTTTCGCAATGATATTAGTGAGCTTAATGAAGTAACTCCGTTAGAACTTGAACCAGGCACACCAAGCCAAAAGTTCGAGGTTGTAATGATTACACCTCGCAGTTTCCTAAGTCCGCAACTATATAATATATAAAAAAACAAAAAATATATATAAATTTCAAAAAATAGAAAAAATAAGGGTTAAGTTTGAGAGAGATGTATTAAAATGATTTGATTAGCAATGAGAGCTTGCTATTATCACAAACAATTTTTTTTCTCATATGGTCCAATCGGATCATCCTTTCCTCATCCCATGTGGGTGCCTTTCAAAATGAAATTATTTCCAAATCTTCACTTTTTCTGAAGACGTTCGCCAACAGGAACGAAACCGGTCAAATCTCCTGTTTTTGTTTTTCTCCTGCACTTTAACCTGTTTTCCGTTTGTCATTTTTCACCCCCCACATACATACACACACACACACACACACACACACACACACACACACACACACACATATATATATATATATATATATATATATATATATATATGATAATATAAAATGAAGTAATAAAATAAGGTGCAAATCAAATTTCATTAGAATTCAATGTTCAGATTTTGCCTGAAAATTGAATTCTAATAAAATTTGATTCGCACCTTATTTTATTATTTCATTTTATATTATGCTATTAATTCTCTATCTAGTATATTGAGCTTCAGTTTTATCTGGATGTTCACTAATTAAAGATATTAGTTGCCTCTTATATCTTTTGTTGGATTAACTTCATATATATATATATATATATATATATATATATATATATATATGTGTGTGTTAGATGAGCACTGTGCTAAATGAAATGTTCATCTCTCATTCAAGATAATGTAGAGCTGTTTACAAAAGTGAATAGAGCACTCTTCGATAGCTGATAGTGTTTATATAACTAGTAAGATACTCTTTACTCGAACAGTGGAATGAAGCTCGGACTGCCGACAGCACGATCTAGTTTTAATCTCAGCCTCGTCTAGCCCCACTCAAGAGCTGTGATACAGCTGATGGTTATTAACAATGATCACGTGTTGAGATTTCAGTTGACGAAAATAAATTGAAATATTTTTGGGAATGCATTGTATGTACGCATTAATTATTACCGATGTCTGCGGGGTGTTGTTATTTGTGCTTTATTCATGTTGTTATATCAAAATAGATTAGATATTGGAATTTGTTATGAATGCGTGTCCATTTCAATAATCGTACACTAATGACGCCTTTCGTCTCCCGTCCCTCTGAGTACGTTTCCATTTTATTCATTATTTGATCACCCTTCGCCACCATCATCTTTGATTCGTCCTTCTAAATAAATCCGGTATGTTCGCACGTGGCAGCATTGTGTGACCATGCTTGAAAATAGTAATTTGAAATAGAGTGAAATGTTGCTTTCTTCTCTGAATGATGGAATTGATTTTTTTGTGAAATATTAAGCGAATAGACCCACTAGTATATAATTTGGTTAGTTGAAAATAACAGGAAACGGAAGTTCAGTCGCGGTCAACCTAGTGCACTCGAAGGTTAGCTTGACCTACTGTGAGTCTTGATAGAAACGAATATGCCGTCACGTCTCAAGGAGAGGATGCGTAAGAGAAGAGGGCAGCCTGCTTGTTGACGTGTAAATAATATGGGCTGACAAGATATGATTAAACAGTGATTATCGATTCCTCTCTTTGTCTCTCTGTCATTGGTCAATGATTTGGAACAAAGATCAAGTTGAATAAACCTCCTCTGTCTTCCATCAGTTTTGAGTCGTCAGTTTGATTGGAAGCTTAGGAGAGCGAATATTTTATTTTAAAATGTCCGGATAATATATAATAAAAAAGGTAATTATCGACCTCTTTCTGCCTAACTCAACCCAAGGTGAATAATCCTCTTCTGTCTTCTACAGTTTTATTTTGACTTGTTCTTTTTTCTAGGTATACAAAGAACGCGATTGCAGGCTGCGTTTTCCCCGTCTAGCAAGATCTCGTGTTGCACATACAAGAGCAAGTAGAACAACATAACATTCTTAACTTTACTGCATGTTGCAACTACTTTTAACATGGACTATGCTTATCTCTCTGTACCCCCTTTCAAATGAAAATAATGGACTCTCCGATAGACAGAACATGGACTATGCTTATCTGTCTGTGCCCCTTTTGTATATAGAAATAGTGGACTCTGCCCTCGACAATATTAGCCTACCTATACGATTGTTAATTTGTCATCTCTTTTTATATTACTACCAGTAAGAGTTAGTTGTGCTCTCCCCGTTTACCTTGACAACGGGGAGTTTATACCAGCCGATGATTAGTACTCGGCAATCCTCCTATAGACCAGGAGTTGCCTTGACAGGACTTGGTCCTCTTTTGTGGGAATGAGGCATGGCCAAGCTCAGTCAAAAATGTGCACTCTCCCAGACATTACCTCTTCTCATCGAGGGGAACAATTGCCGATTGCATGAAGCACCTCCCTACCGGAGAATGCCAATAGATCCATTCTAGGCTATTTTGATACCATCCAGAGAATCTCTTGAAGAATCTAGCTTTCATAACTTTGTGTGTCAATCAAGTAAATACAAGCTCTAAGATGAAATTTGGAACGATTAATGATTATTTGATTGAGAATTATTGAATTCTTCAATATTGTCATTTGATCTGTTTAGCTTGTCTCGTATCAAACGGTGTTTTATACTAAATTGCATTACACCGCCTTCAAGATTCAACTTCTTTTTCTCTCTACCTCTCCCTCCCCCTTTCTCTCTCTCTCTCTCTCTCTCTCTCTCTCTCTCTCTCTCTCTCTATATATATATATATATATATATATATATATATATATTATATGGGCTGACAAAATATGATTAAGCAGTTGTTATCAATTTCTATCTCTGTCTCCCAGCCATTAGATAGTGATTTGGAACAAAGATGAAATTGAATAAAACCATTCTGTCCTCCATGTGTTTTGAGTCGTCAGTTGGATTGGAAACCTGGGAGTGCGAACATTTTATTTTAAAATGTTCGGATAATATATGCCTGACGATTCCCTACGTGGATGAAACGTGGTAGCCTCTGTGTATCTTAATTACCATACATATATTTTCATATCTTACTATATATATATATATATATATATATATATATATATATATATATATGAAATTAAAATTGAACAAGCGGAAGACCTAAAAAGCTCAACGTTTCGCCCAAATGGGCTTTTTTAAGAGCGAACAAACAAATGGAAAAACTATTGTCATTTTTTGCATTTTTTCGTTCGCTCTTGACAAAGCCCATTTGAGCGAAACGTTGAGCTTTTTAGGTCTTCCGCTTATTCCATTTTAATTTCATACCGTCGGATTATTTAATCCTTTCATCTATTCATATATATATATATATATATGGAGAAAGAGAGGGATCTTTATAAATATTTATGTTGACCTATTCCACCTGTATAGGTGTAATATGTCAACAGGAAATGATAAGCGCACAAATTAGAGAAGAATATAATAATAGTGAATACAAAACTTAGAATGAAGAAAAAATAAATACGTAAACGTGCAACTTACAATTTCGTGCCGAATTGATTGGACGATTTTTGAAGCAAAATAAAGTAAATCTCTATTTCAGTTTTTGTTTTTTTTGGATAGTCTGTAGGAAATTTTCGAGAACGATTCCCTTCTTCAAGCCTTTTATGAGGACTGAACAGAGTTCTTAAAAATCGCGAATTCGAAATATATATATATATTTAATTTTTATTAATATTAATTATCAGCTATCGAAGAGTGCTCAATTCGCGTTTACTAACAACTTTGCAATATCGCTAATGACAGATGACAATTTCACTGAACACAACGCTCAACCAATGTATATATTGATATTGTTTATGTAAATAGTACGAGTCCACCTTCCTCGCGCAGTTAAATGAAGTTCGGACTGCCGACAACACAATCGTATTTTAATCTCAACCTGAAGTACTTACTCGTCTAGCCCCACCAAGGAACTGTGATACAGCCAATGGTTATTAACACTGAGCACGTGTTGAGATTAAACTTGACGAAAATAAATCGAAATATTTATGGGCCTTTATTATATGTTCGCATAACTTATTACCGATGTCTGCGGGGTGCTCTTATTCGGTGCTGTATTCGTGTATTTCTATCGAAATGGATTCGATATTTGAATTTGCTATCCATGCGTGTTCCTTTCAATAATCGAAAACTAAGAGAATGACCTCGTACGTCTCCCGTCTCTTCTATTACGTGTCCATTTATTCGAACGATAGTCACTCCCTTCGAAAATGTGGGAAGCAATATATCGGATGGAACATATCTTTAATTCGTTCTTCGATATAATTCCGCCCGTTCGCACGTGGCAGCGTTCGATGTTCATGATTGAAAATCGTAATTTGAAAAAAGACGGAAATGTTGCTTTCATCGCTCGATGATGGAATTGTTTCTGGGGTGTGATTGTAGAATTGTAAAATCTCCAGTTAGAACATGGACTATGCTTATCTGTCTGAGTCCCCTTTTTTATAGAAGTAGTGGACTCTTCTCTCGACAATATCAACTTAATTTTGTATTGTCATCAGTAACTGTTAGTAGTGTTCTTATCCTGTTTGCCTCGTCAATGGGGATTTCATACCAGCCGAGGATTCGGACACTGACACAGACACGGCTCTCAATCCGAGAGACACGGGTTTTATTTGGAAGGTGCTATTGTCTCATGTAATTGCGATATTTAGCAACACGTCTAAAGTTTCAGACAACTGGGGCGGAAAGTTGGGGGTTGCAATAAAAAAAATAGTCTCTTGCGGTTTGTATGTAGAACTTACCCCCGTTTTCATCTCCCGCTAGCGCTTTTAACAACAAGGAGCGGTTCTAGGATACCACGTGACTATAATAATCACGTGGTATCATTTTCTTCTCATTTCCTCTATTTAATGTAAGATTACAGTATTACATTTGATTAGTGGTATATATTGATAAAAATTGATCGAACTCCTTAATAGAGCAGGTATGTATTATACCCGATTTGCCCGGAAGCAATAGGATCAATGTGTTTTTTTATAGTGTTGTATACTAGACAAGAATCTCGGTGTTGCCCCGGAGCATAAATTAATAATACAGTAGGACAATTGATGTGTGGAATATTCTGAATCCAATTGTACTACATACCGTAGAATGAGCAGATCATATAATTATCCAGTAAGACAATTGAATCGTAGCAGATGATGAAATCTGAATATGCTCACTACTTTAAATAAAGCAGTTGTGTGTTAGAATAGAGTATTACTCTTATTAAGTGATATTAAATTAAATAATACCCAGTACTCTAAGTATGGAGGGCCTGTGGACGAGTGGTTATAGGACTTGTCTTTGGGCTGGACGACCCGGCGAATTTTCGGTCTGAAAACTTCCTCTGTCCACCCAGCACACTAAAACTCAGCGGAAGGAGAGGGTTGCGCTCCGCTTTCCATATGATTCTTAACAAATCATCGCCGCTACGACACTCGTGCGCGACCTTTACCTTTACCTACTCTAGGTAGAGCCGGTAGTTGTTAATAATGTTACACTTGATAGTGCTCAATACGCTAGATAGAGCTGGTATGTGTAAGAATACATTATTAAACTTGGTCAGTTGTGGAGAAGATAGTCAGCGTTGCCCGGGAATACACTAAAACAAATATAGGGTTCATTATATTTTTAATGAGGTGGGAGAAAATAAGCAACTCGGCGTGGCCCAGGTATACATTAAAACAAATATTGATTACATTATATTTTTAACGTAAGGAGGGGAGACACTCGGTGTTTCCCGTGGGAGATAACTTTAAAATTGAAGACTCCGGTAAATAACTTACATTATTGCTATTATTTTTAATACATTAAAACAAAATAGAGAATTGGACTGGGTAAAGGATGAAGACGAGTTTGGGGAGCGGGATGAGGAAAACGGGGGAGGGGCAAAGAGAGAAATATAATGAGTCGGATAGAGAGATGTACAAAGATATAGTTATTTTGTTTTTGTTATTTTATGGCGCCGGGCAACGCCGGGTAGCCACCTAAAAATATTTAATTCTGTACAATCTATTCTAGTAAGGGTATATTTATTCGAACGATGTCCCCCCCCCGGAAACGGCGAGGGGGATATATCGGATCGAACTATCTTTTAGTCGTTCTTCAAAAGAATCCCGCCCGTAGCAACGTTCGATGGTCATGCTTGAAAATAGTCATTTGAAAGAGACTAAGATGTCGCTGTCATCGCTGGTATTTCCTTCGTCGGCAATAAAGACACAGACACTTACTATTCAATAATGGGCGCGTAAGATCATCTTTTTATTGTTACCTGTCGATAAATCCGTCGACGCTGGTCATCTCTATTTTTATAAAGTTTAATATATATATATACAGGGTGGGCAAAAATAAGGGTCCTATTTTTAAAAATTCATAACTTTTTTATTTATTGATTTAAAAAAATTTTTTTTTTAGAATAAGTAAAGGACCCCTTCCGAAGCAAGCATGAGCCGTATTAGCCCTAAGGAACGTACCCTCATTTAGAAAACATTATTTTTGCTTAAAAAACTCAAAACAGTGTAAAAAGCAATACTTTAGTTTTTGTAATTTTAAGAAGTGTTTTTCGGCTAAAATTTGTTTTGTTTATTTCAAAAAATCTCGGAAGGGTCAGTCTACACACACATAAAGTTTGGTGAGTTTAACTTTTATTTTGTGGAAGTTATTCAAATTCAAGTTATTCAAATTTAAAGATAGGACCCTTATTTTGGCCCACCCTGTATATGTGAATATATTAGAACGTATAGAAACGAAATTCGTGTATTTTTAAAATAAATTTTCTTAGTTTCATTAAAAACAGAATAAACAAAAAAAAGCTCAGTGAAATATGTATGTTTAAAAAAATTCAAAAATTTAAATAATTATTTTCATCGGTATTTCAAGATTTAAAACATTAAATAAAACGAATTCATTTCGATTCCATTTGCCGTTTTAACAAGGTCCAAAAAAGAGTCGCCAACCTAATAGGTCCCTCACGGTCAACCAAGCTCCAGTCCCTGTCCCATCGCCGCAATGTAGCATCCTTGTGCTTGTTTTACAAATACTTCAATGGATTGTGCTCCGATGAATTGGCTACTCCGGTGCCCCCTCGACGTAAATTCACTAGACTAACTCGACAATCAACTAAATCTCATTCATTCACTGTGGAGGTCCCCAGATGCCGGAGAGCTTCTACTGAAATAGCTTCTTTCCTCATGCTGCTGGCCTCTTTAACTCCCTCCCTGTCCCCTGTTTCCCCGACAGTACAGACATGCAGAAATTTAAAACTAATGTAAACAGACATGCAGAAATTTAAAACTAATGTAAACAGACATCTCGCTGCGCAAATCCCAAATTTAGGTTGACCCCCCCTACCTTCTCCCCTTTTCTTTTTTCTCAGTAGCCCCTTACATCTACAGTGGCGGCCTGCCTTGTTTGGGGTGAACTATGTTAAAAAAAAAGATAATATATGTATTTCTATTTAAGAACGCTAGATAAATTTAACACCCCTGATATTTTTAATTTAACACCCCGTGTGTTGGACAAGTTATGATTATATCGATAAATAACTGTGTTTTTCATTACTATTGTTATTAAATATTTATTATTATTTCTGTGTAACTTGATATTTCTTCCACCCCTCGCCGCTGTTATTATTACCATTGTTATCATTATTTATTCTTATTGCTGTTATTATTACCATTGTTATTATTATTTATTCTTATTGCTGTTATTATTACCATTGTTATCATTATTTATTCTTATTGCTGTTATTATTACCATTGTTATCATTATTTATTCTTATTGCTGTTATTATTACCATTGTTATTATTATTTATTCTTATTGCTATCATCATAATAAACATTGCAGCTGTTATTCCTATAACTACCGCTATTATTGATATAAGTACCATTATTATTGACACTATTATTATTACTATAGCTATTCCAGCTATTATTATTTTTATCATTATCATAGTTATTATTATTATTATTGATACTATTGTTATTTTTTCTATTTTTATCTGTCAATTCCTTTTTATTCTCACTACATTTCACTATACCTGTTATTTTTGTTATTACTTTGGTAGTTATAATTATTATTATCACTATTACTTAATATTTTTTTTAATTTTGAATTTTGGTTTTCCACTGTCAACTTATCCATCTATGTTATTCCTCTGATGATAAGATTTTAATCTTTGAAAAGCCTTGGCTTAAGGAAAGAAAAATAAACATGTTTTTACCCAGTACACCTTGCATTGAACAATCGAAGTTGAAATAGATTTGCAATTCGTACATTTTTATCCTTCGTCTTTCATTTATCTTCATATATATATATATATATATATATATATATATATATATATATATATATATATATATATATATATATATATATATATATATATGTATATATATATATATATATGTATATATATATATATATATATATATATATATATATATGATAAAGGAAGGATGAAGGTAATCCGACGTAATGGGAAATGAAAAAGGAAAAACCAAAAAGGATGTTTTTTTTATATATTCATCAACGTTTCGTCTTTATTTGTAAGAATTTCTCAGGATGATAATTTTAAGAAAAATGTCATGCAAATGAGGATGGTTCTGAGTGAAAAAGTGGAGGGGTGGGGGAAAGAGGAGAAGGGGAGGCTCTGTGATTTTGGTATGTGGGTGATGTCATGGTTCTAGAAAGGATTTGAAAAAATGAAGGTGGTTTGAAAGTGGGGGGTAGGTAGGTAAGAGTGTGAGAGAAGTAGTCGGAAGGGTGAAATGGGTGAGGGGGAGCGGGGAGATTTTGTTGTGGGTAGGTGCGATATTTTTGGAGAGTAGTAGGTTTTGACCAGCTGGCTATGTCAAGAATGTGTGGAATGAGTAAGTTAGGTTTGGATTCGGGGTGAATGAAAATGTGTGTGTGTGTGAGGGGGTGAGTTTGTGTATGCGGAGACTGGTATGTGAGTATAACATAGAGCGAAGAGAAAAAAAATTGAGATTAGCCATGATCTATGTTGAATTTTTATTCAGTGAGGCTAATTTTGCTTATTAAGGGGGATAGATTATAAAAGCCATTTCGTTGTCTGATGATGTTGGAGGCTGTGATTAGTGCGGTTTCTAGTAGTCTTCGCCGAGCTTTGTTATGAATGTATTTGGTGATTTTGGCCTGTTCAAATTTGAAAGCATGATCGTGCTCTAAAGCATGGGAGAAAAGTGCACTGAGAGAGTTATTGTTATTTATGTACCTTTTGTGTTCACTCAATCTTTTCTTCAATTCACATTGTGTTTCTCCCACGTAAATTTGATGGCAGTTGTTGCGTGGGACAGTGTATAAGCCGGCATAGGGTGTGGCCTTTTTTGGAAGTGTCTTGATGTGTTTAATGTTTGTTTTATGGATTGTGATGTCGTTTGTACTGTTGGAATGCCTAGTTTGTTAAGTGTGTTGCAGATGGATGTGTTATTGGAATGCGTTGGTAAGAGAAGGGGTCTGTCTATGATAGAGGTGTTTGGTGTTTGATTTTTGTGTGTGTTGTTTTTGATAATATTTCAAAGGCTTTCTTCTTGGCATTTAATATAAAATGTGTGGGGTATTTCAATGTTTTTAAGGAATTAATAATGTATTTTATTTCGACATCTATGTATTGGGGACTACAGATTCTAAGAGCGCGTATAGTCCAGGCAATATAGCACATTTTAGGGCCCAACTTGGAACAAATTGCAACAGAATTTTTTTCACCACCAGGCATTCCTATGAGGTGTCTAGAACATCATACTAAAAGTCCTAAGAAATCAACGTTGAGGAAATATGTCTAATTTGCATAAATCCAAGATGGCCGCCAATTTTCGATAATTTGCCATATCTCCGCATTTAGATGTCATAATTGAGTGATTTGAAGTGCTAAAATGGGGTTTTTGAACACAAGGATTTACGTGGAGTAGGTTACATTTTTATTGGATAAAGAATTTATAGCCAAAAATCCAATATGCTGGAAAGAATGTCTATTTTTAGAATGTATTTGCTCAACATTTTATTTTTTTCGGTACATTTTTTAACCTAGGGCCTACTGAAATGTAGGAAAACACAATTGTAGCCATAGATAAGTTTCTTATCATACTCATGAACAACAGTAAGCCTGTGTTTCAACAACAGATCATCAATATTAATTTCAAGAGTGTCAATTCCAGTTGTGCCACTTTGCGGTATCCGGCTTAAGCATCGTCGTCTACATCATCTGACAAATCTGGCACCTGTGAGTTAGAGCAACTTGTACCACGACATTCTCTACACACGGCAGTGCAATGGAGACAATATTTTTGGCATGTGCACCTCCTTGTTTTGCAGTTTTTCTTGAAGCTACAAAAGATGACATCCCGTATCTCCGGTGGTGCTGCGGGCTGATCTGTCTGTATAGGCATGCACCTTCTGTCCACAAGGTGCCATCCCCAATCTTGTGGCTTCATGTTGACACATGTTCCTTTCCACTCCATTACCTGGTAATAGACACGGAGGCTATGTAATCTTGCAGCTGCTGATGTTGGGGGTAGAGCTTGTGGTTCCACGGAAGATGTGTTCTTTGAAATCTTGTCACAGAACCGTTTGTATCTTAAGCTGTCCAGTCCTTCCTCTTTGGTACCACCGTACAGTGATACCAGAGCTTTCTCTCCTGCAGCAGTTATGTCCTCCGGTGTTTGCCCTGATTTGTGGAACATCTCTGATTGCTCACGAAACAGGGAATCAGTCTTAACCTTCTTCACTGCCAAACCTTTTCCCAACCCAACAGGCGACTAGTGGTATCGCAGCCAAGAATAGCATGGACAAAGAGCAGATGGTCGCAAATCTGAGGACCCAGCAACTCTTTCGACTGCTTTATGCACCACACCCTTCTCGATTTGGTGGCTTACTTTGACTCTGATACCAGAAACAGTTCGTTTTCGGTCATATGAGCGTGATACAACAGGAGGACCAACAAATCTGTGTCGTCACCAATGAGAACCGTATCTCTTGTTCTGGCAGAGGCAAGGGCTGTTTGAACAATGAGGACATCAGCATCATGCTTTGCGTGTTCTGTGCTGCATCCAGCCCTTTCTAGTTTGTCGCTGAGAAAATGTATGAAACGCTGTTTGTTTGCCTTGTTGTTCAGGAAGTCCTCCTTCTTGGATTGGATGATCATATCACCAGCAAAGCTTACGGTCAAACTAGAGCAGGTTCCTGTTCTTCTTTGTTGTGTGGCATCTTTAGTTGTGGGTTCATCTTTGTAGCCATCGAAAACAATGACAGCAGCTCCATATTTCTGTGTCACATATCTGACATAAATCTGACACACACTATTATATGTGGAACCTCTTGGCCAGGGAATCCGATGGAGTAGCGCGCCGCCATCAAGGACATATTGGACTTGGTCTACACTCGGCTCACGTTGTTCTTCATCTATAGACTTCCACAGAACATCAGCAAGGACTGCCTTATTGGCCTGCAAGGGAAGGGATGACGAGTCAAATAAGGCAGGAGGGTGGCTACAAAGTTCGAACTTGAATAACGTTGACAAGTCTTTGCACCGTTCACCTACAATTACCAGTCGCTGGAACACCAATTGTGGATCCACTACTACAGATTCCCCTCTGACTTTGACAGTTGATCTGGATGCAAGTGTCATTGCTTCATCGGCTTTTCGGAAGGTGAACTCTTCCACAGATTTCCCTGCCATGCTCACAAGAATCTTTTCTCCAATTTCGTTTGTTTGGTCAACATTGACTCCGTCCTGAGCGGCCATGCCATTAGCAATGTTGTGAAGTGAGGTATTCTCCTTGAATGGATCTCTTTCCTTCAGATAGCTGATAAGATCGAGGGTGTCCTTGACATCTCTGGCCTGTCTAGCCTTCGAAATATCTTTGTGTTGGTCGCTGGTTTCGTAGGAGACCCCGCTGAACTTCTGCATTGCATCGTTGATGTTTGCGCATGCTGGCATGGATAGGACCCACAGTAAGCGTTGAGTCTCTGTCATCCCTTTTCCTCGAGTTAGGCCCCCATGCGTCTTTATACTTCTCATCAAAACTTGTTCGATGATCAGATCTGTGGAGAGCCCTGCCCAGTATCTATCACTGCGCCGCACAACGTGGTATCCCTCTTGGAACTTCTTATACACATCCGGATGTGTATTTGGTAGTTCGGTCATCATTTGCAGGTAAACATATGCAGACTTTGTATACAGTCGGTGTCCAGAAGCGGCAAGGTAGGGAAGCATATCGTGCACACATTGGAGGTGTAAGCTGCAGTTCCCTGTTCTTTCAGCTTTAATAAATTTCCGCAAGATGTCCACCATGTTGAGATACTGCAACCAGAGTTTTGCTGTTGGCATAGTCATCATTTCCTTTTTGTTGTCAAGTTCAGCCTGGATTCTTTGCAACACTTTTGCAGAGCAAACTTCTTCCACTGAGAGGGAAGAGGACATTGCTCTGTCATACAATTCACTTGCTGTAGTTATGTCAGTCGTCACTGTATCTGAAGGAATATCTTGTGGTTCTACATTATCTGTCTCAGTATCAGCAGTTGCCACTTGTGGTTCCTGAACTGTGTCTTTGGTTGGCACAGGCACATTGTAGGCATCAGCGACCAAAATGGTGTTCAGTGCAGCATCTACCAGCATATGTCCCCGCACTGCTCTGGAAACAGCTTTGCCTGTCATCATGTGGGGCACTGTGTTTCCAGCATATACCACTTCGAGTAACTCTTGCAGTCCCGAGCCTGCCATTAGGTGACCTATGCTCCCAAGAAAGCTCATCTGCATGTGAAATCCCCCAAGCCTGAGGACTATGCGCTTGAGATCACTGTCATTTGGTTGAGACATTATAATCGTTAAAGCTTTCCAGTACAAGGGTTGGTCGAATGTGAGGATTGGAGTAACGTCGTATAGTTGAGCTTGGGTAGACACAAACTTCATTGTAGAGTAGATACATGAAGCATGACTGGGATCAAGGTCAATCATTGGAAGGAATGTCACAGAAGCTTTTCCTGGGTGTTGACCTCGATGCAGGAACTGCATCATGCCAGACCATGATGGTCTTGGAGAGTGGAGAAGTAATGATGTCTTCCACAGTATATCTAACTCTGATGTTGGATCCTCTTCTGTCGTGCGAACCAGTGGATTGTAGATGATAGGTTCCAATGCTGGAGGAATTTTGAAGTACTGAATGCTGATGCGAGCAATGGCAGCAATCTCTTTAGCCGTCACATGGACTGTGGGGACAGCCTTGCTTGTTTTTGTTTCTGGTGTAACAGTAGCTATAATGCCCATTCCATGGAATGTCCCTGTGCCATCAATTGTTGCCACATTATGGTCCACATTATCGGCAATATACTCTATGTGGTGCTCTGACATTTTGAGAACAAGGTCATGTATGGTGGTTTGCTCCTCGTCATTTTCCTCTAAGAACTGAGCCACTTCCAGGAACGCTGACGTTCTCTCGTCTATCTCAGGCCTTTCGAGTTTGAGCCTCTTTGATTTGTCTCCAGTACTACTGGTGTCTAAAGAGTGCTTAGTAGGAATGTTTTTCCCTGTCCTAAAGTTGCTACTGCACTGCTGGTGATACATTGCATCCGCTGCGTGTAGGTCATTCACCGATGCTATTCTGCCTAATACTGTTGCAGACCATTCGTCATTTCTAGAATGACAAACCTGAAGGATACTCTTCTGAAAGTCTTCTGTCCTAACTGGGAAAACACCCAGTTCTCTTTGCTTCCTACCAGTTTTAGCTGACTGTCCACACAACAAGCAGTGTTCTTGAAAATTGAAGTGTAGTTCAGAACGGAGCTCACAGCGGGGTTTTGGTGGTTGTTGCTGCCTTGCTAGGTCAAGTGCAATGTTTTCTGCTTTGCAATAGTTGCGGCGACATTCTACGTGTAGTGTCTCTCCTGGATTCACTACCAAATCGCTACCACGTTGACTACTTGCACGATTCACGCCATCGCTGCCTTTTGTTCGAAGAACAACTGTTGCCTTTCCGTCAGAGATTGATTCATTACAGATGCGACACTTCTCCATTGTCAATGTTTGCTGAATCTCAGATTAATTACCCTGGAATAGAAACAAACATAATATATAAAGTTATAAAATAAATAGTTAAATATAAAAAGTTATAATATAAAGTTAGTCAAGAGTTAGTAAGTTATAATAAAGTTATAATATAAAGTTAGTCAAGAGTTAGTCACATGAGGAAGCAAAACAGTCACATTTCAGTTTGCCTGTTTCGGATACCACGCATATGAACATTTTTCAATATTTTTTGGCCATATTGGATGTTTGGCTATACATTCTTTATCCAATAAAAATGTAACCTATTCCACGTAAATCCTTGTGTTCAAAAACACCATTTTAGCACTTCAAATCACTCAATTATGACATCTAAATGCGGAGATGTGGCAAATTATCGAAAATTGGCGGCCATCTTGGATTTTTGCAAATTAGACATATTTCCTCAACGTTGATTTCTTAGGACTTTTAGTATGATGTTCTAGATACCTCATGGGAATGCCTGGTGGTGAAAAAATTATGTTGCAATTTGTTCCAAGTCGAACCTTATTTTGCCTGGACTAGTAGGAAGAAGCCTATAATCATACCTGTTTTTATCTTGCTATTGTGGTGAGAGTAGAAGTGTATGTAGTCATTTTTGTGAGTGGTTTTGCGGTGTACTTTAAATTCTAATTTGTTGTTGGACTTAATTATAAGAGTGTCTAGGAATGGTATCGAGCTGGCTATTTCAGTCTCATGGGTGAATTTTATGGAGGGTTCTACTGTGTTGAGTTTGTCTTTGAGGTTATTGATTTGTATATCTACGGGGAGGAAAATTAGAATATCATCAATGTATCTAAAGTATTCGATGTTGGGGGTAGTCTAAATTTAAAAGGGCCGGATTCTAGCCTGCCTCTTCTTAGAATTCTTAGAATCCGGCCCTTTCAAATTTAGACTAACCCCTAACATCGAATACTTTAGATATTTATACCCCGTGTAAATTTTAAAATAGTTCTGATTGTTCCCAAATAAACTATATATTTTAGTTAAAATCTTTTCCTGCAACGGGTATTTATTCCTATCTCTTCAACGGGTATTTATTCCTATCTCTTCAACGGGTATTTATTCCTATCTCTTCAACGGGTATTTATTCCTATCTCTTCAACGGGTATTTATTCCTCTCTCTTCAACGGGTATTTATTCCTATCTCTTCAACGGGTATTTATTCCTATCTCTTCAACGGGTATTTATTCCTATCTCTTCAACGGGTATTTATTCCTCTCTCTTCAACGGGTATTTATTCCTATCTCTTCAACGGGTATTTATTCTTATCTCTTCAACGAGTATTTATTCCTAACTCTTCAACGGGTATTTATTCCTCTCTCTTCAACGGGTATTTATTCCTATCTCTTCAGCGGGTATTTATTCCTCTCTCTTCAACGGGTATTTATTCCTATCTCTTCAACGGGTATTTATTCCTCTCTCTTCAACGGGTATGTATTCCTATCTCTTCAACGGGTATTTATTCCTATCTCTTTAACGGGTATTAATTCCTATCTCTTCAACGGGTATTTATTCCTATCTCTTCAACGGGTATTAATTCCTATCTCTTCAACGGGTATTTATTCCCATCTCTTCAACGGGTATTTATTCCTATCTCTTCAACGGGTATTTATTCCTCTCTCTGCAACGGGTATTTATTCTTATCTCTTCAACGGGTATTTATTCATATCTCTTCAACGGGTATTTATTCCTATCTCTTCAACGGGTATTTATTCCTATCTCTTCAACGGGTATTTATTCCTCTCTCTTCAACGGGTATTTATTCCTATCTCTTCAACGGGTATTTATTCTTATCTCTTCAACGGGTATTTATTCCTATCTCTTCAACGGGTATTTATTCCTCTCTCTTCAACGGGTATTTATTCCTATCTCTTCAGCGGGTATTTATTCCTCTCTCTTCAACGGGTATTTATTCCTATCTCTTCAACGGGTATTTATTCCTCTCTCTTCAACGGGTATGTATTCCTATCTCTTCAACGGGTATTTATTCTTATCTCTTCAACGGGTATTTATTCCTATCTCTTCAACGGGTATTTATTCCTATCTCTTCAACGGGTATTTATTCCTATCTCTTCAACGGGTATTTATTCCTCTCTCTTCAACGGGTATTTATTCCTATCTCTTCAACTGGTATTTATTCTTATCTCTTCAACGGGTATTTATTCCTATCTCTTCAACGGGTATTTATTCCTCTCTCTTCAACGGGTATTTATTCCTATCTCTTCAGCGGGTATTTATTCCTCTCTCTTCAACGGGTATTTATTCCTGTCTCTTAAACGGGTATTTATTCCTATCTCTTCAACGGGTATTTATTCCTATCTCTTCAACGGGTATGTATTCCTATCTCTTCAACGGGTATTTATTCCTATCTCTTTAACAGGTATTAATTCCTATCTCTTCAACGGGTATTAATTCCTATCTCTTCAACGGGTATTTATTCCTATCTCTTCAACGGGTATTTATTCCTATCTCTTCAACGGGTATTTATTCCTATCTCTTCAACGGGTATTTATTCCTCTCTCTTCAACGGGTATTTATTCCTATCTCTTCAACGGGTATTTATTCCTATCTCTTCAACGGGTATTTATTCCTATCTCTTCAACGGGTATTTATTCCTCTCTCTTCAACGGGTATTTATTCCTATCTCTTCAACGGGTATTTATTCTTATCTCTTCAACGAGTATTTATTCCTAACTCTTCAACGGGTATTTATTCCTCTCTCTTCAACGGGTATTTATTCCTATCTCTTCAGCGGGTATTTATTCCTCTCTCTTCAACGGGTATTTATTCCTATCTCTTCAACGGGTATTTATTCCTCTCTCTTCAACGGGTATGTATTCCTATCTCTTCAACGGGTATTTATTCCTATCTCTTTAACGGGTATTAATTCCTATCTCTTCAACGGGTATTTATTCCTATCTCTTCAACGGGTAGTTATTCCTATCTCTTCAACGGGTATTTATTCCCATCTCTTCAACGGGTATTTATTCCTATCTCTTCAACGGGTATTTATTCCTCTCTCTGCAACGGGTATTTATTCTTATCTCTTCAACGGGTATTTATTCATATCTCTTCAACGGGTATTTATTCCTATCTCTTCAACGGGTATTTATTCCTATCTCTTCAACGGGTATTTATTCCTCTCTCTTCAACGGGTATTTATTCCTATCTCTTCAACGGGTATTTATTCTTATCTCTTCAACGGGTATTTATTCCTATCTCTTCAACGGGTATTTATTCCTCTCTCTTCAACGGGTATTTATTCCTATCTCTTCAGCGGGTATTTATTCCTCTCTCTTCAACGGGTATTTATTCCTATCTCTTCAACGGGTATTTATTCCTCTCTCTTCAACGGGTATGTATTCCTATCTCTTCAACGGGTATTTATTCTTATCTCTTCAACGGGTATTTATTCCTATCTCTTCAACGGGTATTTATTCCTATCTCTTCAACGGGTATTTATTCCTATCTCTTCAACGGGTATTTATTCCTCTCTCTTCAACGGGTATTTATTCCTATCTCTTCAACTGGTATTTATTCTTATCTCTTCAACGGGTATTTATTCCTATCTCTTCAACGGGTATTTATTCCTCTCTCTTCAACGGGTATTTATTCCTATCTCTTCAGCGGGTATTTATTCCTCTCTCTTCAACGGGTATTTATTCCTGTCTCTTAAACGGGTATTTATTCCTATCTCTTCAACGGGTATTTATTCCTATCTCTTCAACGGGTATGTATTCCTATCTCTTCAACGGGTATTTATTCCTATCTCTTTAACAGGTATTAATTCCTATCTCTTCAACGGGTATTAATTCCTATCTCTTCAACGGGTATTTATTCCTATCTCTTCAACGGGTATTTATTCCTATCTCTTCAACGGGTATTTATTCCTATCTCTTCAACGGGTATTTATTCCTCTCTCTTCAACGGGTATTTATTCCTATCTCTTCAACGGGTATTTATTCCTATCTCTTCAACGGGTATTTATTCCTATCTCTTACACGGGTATTTATTCCTCTCTCTTCAACGGGTATTTATTCCTATCTCTTCAACGGGTATTTATTCTTATCTCTTCAACGGGTATTTATTCCTATCTATTCAACGGGTATTTATTTCTTCTCTTCAACGGGTATTTATTCCTATCTCTTCAACGGGTATTTATTCCTATCTCTTCAACGAGTATTTATTCCTATCTCTTCAACGGGTATTTATTCCTATCTTCAACTACATTCATTAATGTTATTATTATCTTGTTTATGGTTAATTCTATTCTAAGCATTCCATTTTAACATCTGTTTATTATGACTCTTAATGATATTTTCTAAGTTATTTGTACAACTATAACTGAATTTAATGGTGTTTTTATTAAATATTTTATTAATTGGGAAATGTCGATTTAAATGATTGAGAAACATCTGTCCAATTTTGGATTTAAGTAGAGATTAAACGAATGAGTCTACACTCTCTATTTCTCCTTAATGTGTTCTTATTCCTTCCATTCAATGTTGGTGTTTATATAACTACTTATTCGCAAGGCGTTGCTGTAGGTATCACTATTACTATGGACAATTATTGCTAATTCTATGACTAATTGATATTGGGATATGCTTTATTACGTTATGTTGATGATTCGAGTTATATATATATATATATATATATATATATATATATATATATATATATATATATATATATATATATATATGTCAGGATGAAACAAATGTTTTTGGAGACATGGGTGGTCATACCGAGCATTGCAGACAGCGCATGCTGTAGGCTATCACCCAAAATAACCGAACATTGCATACATAACAATTTCTTTTTATCACATGGGGTGATATGTAATTATAATCTTATTCTCCAACTGTGAATATAATATTTGTCTGCATTAAGAAAATGTTATGTTAGAAATCAAAATAACGACTGCAATTTTTATCTTAATCGGATCTTTCTATTAACACTATAATTCTATATCAATAGTCGATAATACTATATAAACATGTATATATATATATATATATATATATATATATATATATATATATATATATAGCAATCGGAAATTTGCTTGCATTCGGGCAGAATTTTGCCCTGTGTTTCTTTCCCTACAAATTTTATTTTATTTTTTCAAGTTTTAAATCTTAGCCTTTGCCAACTTATCTATCCCAGCGACTTCCTCTGATGATAAGATTTTGATCTTTGAAAAGTCTGGCTTAAGGAAAATTTAACTTGAATAAATTGCCATTTTTGCGGAATATATCTTGCTCTGAGCAATTGAATTGAAATTTGATTTGGCTTTTGCTTCTCTAATTCCTTTCCATTCTTCTTCATATATATATATATATATATATATATATATATATATATATATATATATATATATATATATATATGAATTAAAATAGAAAAACGTCGCTTTGAAAGCATCTTTGAAGAATTTTCATTCAGAAAAATAGGCAACATGCTTTTTGACTAAATAAATATAGTTTCGTATTTAAATTTTCCCGCCAAAATTAACTATAAACTGACTCCAGCTCTTTACCTGATTGACATTATTCCCGCTGAAGATGGACCCAGATGGGTCAGAGAGTACTTTGGACCTAAAAGAAAATTACGGCATATTCATCAGCCAATTCTCATCCGAAATTAGGACTTTAATCCGGAAAATGGAAGGGATTCATACAAAAATATCCAGACACGAGTGGTCGGTTATTTTTAATAAAATACGTGCCTTAGAGAAAAAATGCTGCCTCGATACACACACACACACACACATATATATATATATATATATATATATATATATATATATATATATATATATATATATATATATATATATATATATATATGTATATATATATATATATGTATATATGTATGTATATATATGTATGTATATATATATGTATGTATATATATGTATATATATACACACATATGTATATATATATGTATATATATATATATATATATATATATATATATATATATATAATTGTATTGCTATTGCTTTCTAGATGTTAATCTAATAATGAAACTTTAGTGCTTCAAATAACACGTAGAGCTGTGTCTTTTATTTATAAAAACATTGTTGGCTACATATGTGCATACATGTTTAAGCTGCGATTTCATTCGGAATCTTGCTTTATCGGGCCATCTTAAAAATATAGATTACATGCTTGCAAATCGTTTTCAGTTTTTGAAAGGAATTGGAGGGGAGAGGATACGAATAGTGGAGGCGTCAAGGTATGTATCCGTTTAGACCCAGTTTCTCATTCATATTCCAACAACGTCGTACACTAAATTATTATGAATGTTAATGTTTGGTATGTGCTTGGTAAACACTTAAACTATTGAACTTATCATTATGAATTATGGAATTTGTATTCTAGGCACCAGGGTGTGCAAATCGTTTTGGTAAGATTTACAACAAAATTATCATAAATTTTAAATTATTTTTTTTCATTTTGTATTAAAAACTATTTTTAAGCTATTAAGTGTTTTTTAAAGCTATTCCTTACCTCGTTTTTTGATAGTACTTGATTCTTACATAATCTGAGCCCAATTCTCAGGTTCGGCTTCCAATACTAGCTGAAGAATATTCACACGAGTATAGTTTTGAGATTAAGTGACCATGTATAGTCGTGTATATATATATATATATATATATATATATATATATATATATATATATATAGTCTCGGAATTTTTTCAACCATTAAAACTATATGAAAAAAACAAGCAAAAAAAAAACAACATTTTAGTCCCAAGTCGTTCGGTGGGAAATCACTTTTTTGTAAGTCAATTTACTTTTTACAGTCACTATATTAGTTTGCTTCCAAGAATTTACGCTAGTCTTTACATTATTTAAGGGATCATCAGTTGTTTACCATGAAAAACTGTTTCGGGAATTTAAAGCATATATATATATATATATATATATATATATATATATATATATATATATATATATATATATATATATATATATATTGTTTATTATCTATGCACGTATACATTGCGTCCTTTTTAAATCGGGACTCATCAGCATAGAGATATGCCTATTCAACTCAAATCCGACGTCCTTAACCACTCCGCCAATTTTAAATAGCGAATAAACAATGATAATTTTAACACTTTATCGGCGGGCTTAACGTCTAGAGGATTCTACTTCTTTTTAAGGGAAGAGAATGATGCATTATAAAGCAAGTGACGTCATGCTGTGTTAATACTACCATTACAGGGCTCTACTTTTTTTAGGAGCGACAAATAATAAATATTTGTTATTGTTTATTATCTATGTACGTATACGTTTCGTCCTTTTTAAATCGGGACTCATCAGCATAGAGATATGCCTATTCACTACCGGTCATACGATTCGAAACCCCGGACTACAAGTATTTTTCAACTCAAATCCGACGTCTTTAACCACTCGGCCATATATATATATATATATATATATATATTTGTATGCAAACGTTGTTAAAAATAACAGAATTCGTCCGTTTAAGGTTTACCTTTTTTATTTTTTACATTTTACATTTTTCTGATGTTTTTTTTTGTTGTATTGAAATAAAAAAAATTAATGAATGCCCCATAGGTTTCACGAACGTTTTCGATTCTTTGTCGAATCATCTTCAAGTTTCAACAGAAAATCAAGAAAAAAAGCTGGAGAAAGAAGATTATAAAAGACGGCGGAGAAAAGCGCAGAGAACGTTTTTCTCATTGTTCCAGGAAAGTCGTTGACGATTTAAATTCAGCGATGCTGGAGTGGCATCACAGAATAAAATCACATTACGTTAAGCATGTTATACTTTCCCCATATCTTAGTTCTCATCTATCTCCATTTTCTTACACTTTTTGCACACAAATTGGTTATCCTCTCTCAACTTACCAGTAATTCCACTGCACTTTTGCGTACACATGTTTGGTAGACTATTTCCTTATTCTAGCAAAAGTATGCGACCAGAATGAGCATCTTTTTGCTCGTATACAGTGAACAGATTACGGTTGAACACGTTTTTAATGTGTTTTTTAAAGGTGTAGTAAATGATCACGCTAAGTGATAAATTGATAGTTGTATTTGATGGAGACAATTATCGTGATTGGTTGTAATTATCATTATTTGGCGGATTTGTGTGCATTGCTTCGAGTCTTACGATTCCTGGGGTCATTTGGATGTGCATGCAAATGGCAATAATGCAGTTGTGATTATTTTAAAGGCAGTCACAAAAAAACATGGCTGACGACGACGACGACGACGACGACGACGACGACGACGACGACGACGACAGTTCGATGCCATCTTGGAGATTGGAAAATATAAATAGACGAGAGAAAAATGGATAGAATAAAAAGAAATTAAGAAAAAATGAATAAATAAATAAAACAAAGACAGAATGAAAAAGAAAGAAAGATAGAAAGAAAGAAAGCTACAGAGAAATAAGATATGATAGAAAAAGAGGTAGAAAAAAGAGAAGAAGGGAGAAATAGAAAAAGAGGCTGATAGAAAAGATTGGAGAAATAAAGCTAGAAAAAAAGAGAGAAAGAACAAAAGAAAAAAGAAAAAAGAAAAAAGAAAAAAAGAAAAAAGAAATATTGTAAAAAAGAAAGAAAGAAATATTGAAAGAAAGAAAGAAAGAAAAAGAGATAGTAAAAAGAGAGAAAGAACAAAAGAAAAAGAGAGATAGAAAGAAACATAGAAAAAGAAAGAAATATTGAAATAAAGAGAGAAAGAACAAAAGAAACAAGAGAGATAGAAATAAAGAAAGAAAGAAAGAAAGAAAGAAGGAAGGAAGATGAGATAGAAAGAAAAGTTGAAAAAAAGATGGAAGAAAGAAAGATAGAAAGTAAGAGCGAGAGAAAGAAAGAAAACAGAGATATAAAAAGAGCGAAAGAAAAAAGAGCGAATGAAAAAAGAGAGAATGAGTGACAGAAAGAAAGAAAAGGATATAGAAAGAGACGTAGAAAAAAAAGAAAGAACGATAGAAAGAAAAAAAGATATATAGAAATAAGAGAAGATAGAAAAGGAGGTAGAAAAAAAGAGAAGGGATAAATAAAAAAAGAGGCTGATAGAGAAGATGGAAGAAATAAAGCTCGAAAAAAAGAAAGAAAGAACGAAGGAAATATAGAAAGAAAGGAAGAAAAGAATATAGAAAGAGAGGTAGAAAGAAATAAAGAAGGGCATATAGAAAGTGAGATAGATAGAAAGGAATAAGAAAAGAAAGAAATATCGAAGTAAAGAAAAAAAGACAAATCATTTAGTCCGAAACTTGTTTACTGCACAATAAACCAACAAGTCGAACAAGAAAAAATTAATTACAAAATTATAAAGAAAATACATTTTCAAAATGAAGCGATGATTATGGCGAGTGTTAATGTTTTTTCCTCATAAAAATGAATAATAATCAAAAAATTCATATAAAATTAAAAATTTATGTGTAATTCAGTAAATTATCAGAGAAACATTTAAAATTTCCAGCGTGATACTCACTTAGGTTGGAATAAATACATCAATAGATTTAATAGATTAAAATTTTAAAGATAAGCGTGGATACGATAAACACACACATACACACACTCACACACACACACACACACACACACACACACACACACACACACACACACACACACACAAACACACACATAGGCGAGAAGTTGAATACCTACTAGACACGATCCTGCTAAGCTATCTCTGTAAAGGGGGTTTGTCAGAACAACCTGGCATGAGAATACTTCACCCTAAACGTTAACCTTAACCAAAAATTCAAAATAAAATAGTATTCGAAGCCCAAATAAGATCGCCTCGGTATTATTATATGGTTGGACTATACACATAAGTGATGTGGTATCTAGTAACAGCACTAAGCTGGACACTCCACCAGACTAGATGAATTCTTGTCCTGGAATCCGGGAAGACCAAGAGACCACAAGAAAGATATAGGAAAACATAGCTAACTAGTCAATTAGAGAGAGGAAAGTTACTGTTTTTCATTTCTTTACTAACTCAACGTTTGAGAGTTCGAGGATAATATTGATTGGACACAGGGATATCTATGTGTTAGTCCCAGGATATCCGAGAACTTACTGAAGGAACATTTTATATATATATATATATATATATATATATATATATATATATATATATATATAGTCTAAAGAAGCTTTGAGTCATTTTAACAAAAAAAAAAAAGGTAAAATGCAGTTTTAATTCCCAGAGAAACTAACTAAATCCAAGATGTTGCAGACTTAACATTGGTTTGGAAATTCATAAATATAAAAATAAGTAAATAAAAAAAATTAAAATAAAATAAAAAAAGAAAAAAAAAGGGAGGTTAAGTATCTAACAGTAAAACAAAAACAGGAGAGCTTACGCGTATATATATATATATATACATAAAATCTACGTGAGTAGAGCTAGGTAGTAGGTTATGAAAATATATTTATGACACATAAGCTACACAGGGACTTCATCATTTCATCCTCGTAGGAAAATTACAGGCTTAAATGCATGGAGTTTGTGTTGCCGATTGTTTTTATATATATACACGTGGCATTTGGTTTACCTAATTAACCAATCAGATTCTCTGTTATTATTTTAGCCAATCGTTGGGCTTCTCACAAACAAAAGTTCGGTTTATTTTCCTTCTTATTTCCTATTCTATTGTTCCATTTTCTATAGGGTGGCCCATCCCTGTTTCTTTGTTGTGTCGAAATAATGGGTGACCTTATTTTAACTCGTGCTTGCTTGAATTTCTATTTAAGGTTTAAGTTTAGTTTATATATATATATATATATATATATATATATATATATATATATATATATATAAATATATATATATATATATAAATATATATATATATATATATATATATATATATATATATATATATATATATATATATATATATATCCAAGCAAGCGTTGTTGAACGTCACGGAACTTTCTCGTTTGTAAATCTTCTTCGTGTGGTTCTCAAACCGTCGAGCTATCCTTCTGTTTTCAGGTGGCAATCGGTAGAGTATTTCCGCGATTGTTCTTAATTCGGCCACATTTTTTTAACATTAACTCAAGTCTTCTTATTTTAAAAAACCTAATCCTAAAGACGACTTAGAAAGTTGAAAGCGCTCGAAAAAAATGGCCGAAAACAATCGGGGAAATACTCTACGGGTTGCCACCTTAAAACAAGACGGATAGCTCGACTGTTTGAGAACCTCACAAAGAAGATTTACAGACGAGTAACGTTCAACAACGCTTGCTTGGAAAATGACTTGCTGCCTAAGTATATATATATATATATATATATATATATATATATATATATAATAGGGAATGGTAGTTTGCTTAAATCATTCCTGGGAATAGAAGTAGTATGTTAAGAAGGCCGAAGAAATAATCCGTCTGTGTAAAGAATTCACACAGACGGATTTTTCCTTTGCTGTTTATTATTTTTGACAAATGGAATATTTTCTCAAAATATTAAATAAATGATTTTAAATAATCATCCGGACAACACACACACAACCAACACCACTTTTGCTGTCATGTGAGATTTTAAGAAAAAATAAATAGTAAGTCCTCCCACTTTGATTTATTATTTTTGTTCCCTTCAGCTTACAACCTACCCGGCACTCTGCATTGCTCTCTGCTTTCTTAACATATTAGTATATATATATATATATATATATATATATATATATATATATATATATATATATATATAGAGAGAGAGAGAGAGAGAGAGAGAGAGAGGGTTATTAGAAGGCTATCACAATGCAAGAAATGGAAAATATGTCGGCGTTGAGAAGTAAGACAAAAACAAGTGGTTATAATTATATATTTTTTCAAAAAATGTTAATAATTTTTTGTTTTCCTTTTTTATCCTTTTTTTTAAATATATAAATTAAAATCAATTGTTTTTGTCTTACTTCTCAACGTCGATATATTTCCATTTCTTGCATTGTGATAGCCTTCTAATACATCTCTATATACATATTACACACAATGCTTCAAGCAAACTACTTTTCCTTATTATATATATATATATATATATATATATATATATATATAAATTTTTTATTTACACAGACATGTACGAAATCTGCGAAACTGGCATGTCGATGTTATCGATCAACAGCTATTATAAACAGATCTCATCAGGAAGAGTTAGAATCCGATCTTAACCTTAGATCATATTTGGAAAGAATGAAATGGAGGAAAAGAACAGAAATTTGAAATTTAAATTTGGAAAGTCACGTGGTTGGGACCGTTAAGAATCAAAATCTCAAAAAAAAAAAATAAAATAAATAAATAAATAAAAATAATAAATAAATAATAATAATAATAATAATAATAATAATAATATATATATATATATATATATATATATATATATATATATATACGGACATGACAAAAGTGAATAGACACCCTTATTATAATTAACCAGCGGGAGCCATACGAATATTAGCAATTTATCTTTATATATATATATATATATATATATATATATATATATATATATATATATATATATAAAATACGAGACTAAAAGTATACTTTTCGAGAATTGAACCTATAGTGAAATGATTTAAGCTAAATATACGAGATAGAGCAATTATAAAGGTAAATGAAGGAAGAGAGATAAAGATGTGCGGATGATATATATACTAGCAGGACTTTGCTCGGGGCCATACAAACAAAACAAAAGAGGTCAAAAAGTGTGACATATTTTTATTTAAAACTTTGATCGCTCTACATTACTCTACTCGTCTCTATATTTTCTGTTTTTACCTTTTTTGTTATCCTGCACTCAGCACATTATTCAAAATAAATAACAATAATTTTAGTCGTTTACCGAAGATTTCAATTTTAAAGTTATTGCTCCAGGACAACACCGAGTTCTTGCTCCCTTCCCTTAAAATATAATAAACTCTATATTTGTTTTAATGTATTCCCGGGCAACACCTATTTTCTTATCTCCTCCCCATTTCTAAATATATAATTAAACCTATATGTGTTTATGTGCATTCCCGGGCACCGCTGATTATCTTCTCCATCATATACAACTACCTACGTGTAATAATGCCTTCACACACACGCACTTGCTCTATCTAGCGTATTGAGTACTTTCGTATTCAGTATATATCTCTTACTAAGTGTAACATGATATTTTTACAACTATTTGCTCTATCTAGAGTATTGAGAATTATTTGATTCAACATATACAACTTACCAAGAGTAATACTGTATTATAACACACAACTGCTCAATTTAAAGTATTAAGCACATCTGGATTCAAGTGTTATATAACCTGATATACCTAGAGTGCGTAGCCAAATTGACTCAGCATATCCTACTCATCAAGTGTTCTACTGTATCATTAATTCATGCTACGAGGCAACGACGAGTTTCTGGTCTGGTCTAACTAGGATAGCAAGAATTTTGGATTAATATACACCACTTATCAAATGTAATACTGTAATCTTACATTTATCCCCCCCCGGCTATATCAAGTCTCTTGTCTAGGAAACAATCTACCATAACAGAATAGCACTTTGAATCAACTTATACCACTTACCAAATGTAATGCTGTAATTTTACTATCAGAGCTACCTTTCTTTGCATAGAACAGTATAATAAAATACAGTGAAGTTATTTGTTCTGTGCAACGTAGAGTGTTAACACAGCTGCTCTACCAAGGGTATTGAGCCCTTTTGTTATAATATACACCAATTACCAAATCTTATACTGTATTATTACAACTATCACACCGAAACAATGCTGAGTAGCTTTTATTATGTACAACAGTGTATCAGAAGCCAGTGATTTTCTTTCTTCTGTGCAACGCTGCGTTTTAACACACCTTCTCTATGTAGGATATTTAGCACTTTTTGATTAGCGTATTTAACTTTACGAATGTAATACTGTATTTTTAGTCCATCGAGTTTATTGTCTAGTAATCAACACTGTAGACAAAGACTTTACACACAGTGGAGTTATTTATCCCGGGAAACACGGTGTTTAAAACCCACCTTCTCTGTCTAGGATATATAACTCTGTAATAAGTTATCAAATGTAACCCTGCTACATTACTATTATGATCCATGGGCAACGCTGCGTAGCTTTTTTCTATACAACACATCTGCGCTATCTAGGGTATTGATAACATTTGACATAATATATACCGCTTACCAAATGTAATACTGTTATACTACTATTATTTCTATAGTAGAAACGCAGAGAACCTTTTCTTTTATACACCAGTATAACAAAACACATGATTTTTTGTACAGGGAAACGCGTCGTTTAAACAGACCAAGTCTATCTAGGATATTCAGCATTTTTGGATAAACATATACCACTCAAATAAATGAAAAAGAAAATTAATAAGAACATTGATTTAAATAAATGAATGAAAAAAACATGAATAAAAAAGCAATGAAAAATGAATGAAAAAACAAATGAAAAAAATGAATGAAGATGAATGAAGAATTTATTAAAAGATTAATGAGAAAGTAAATGAAAAAGTAAATGTAAAAATAAATTTAAAAATTAAAAACTATATGAATGAATAATAAAATGAATGAAAAATGGATGAAAACAAATAAGAAAAATGGATAAAAAAAGTGAATGAAAGAAAATGTATGAAACATTTTTCATTAAATTTTTCATACATTTTTTTTCATTCACTTTTTTCATCCATTTTTCATATTTGTTTTCATCCATTTTTCATTCATTTTATTATTCATTCATATAGTTTTTAATTTTTAATTTATTTTTACATTTACTTTTTCATTCATTTTATTATTCATTCATATAGTTTTTAATGAATGAAAATAATGAATGAGAAACATGAATAGGAAAATGAAAGACCTAATTAATAAAAAAAATGAAAAAAAATTTAAATATGAATAAAAATTAGAAAATGAATAGAAAATAATGCAATGTAAAAATAAATTAAACAATGAACAAAATATGATAAAAAATGAATAAGAAATAATGAATAAGAAAAAATGAATAAGAAAAAATGAATGAACAAAAAATGAATGAAAGAAATGATTGAAAAAATGAAAAAAATAAAGAAAAAAAATGAAAACTAATTGAATAAAATATTAAGAAAAAATGATTGAAAAAAAACGAAATGAAAAGATAAATGAAAAAATGAATGAGAAAAATAACTGAAAAATGAAAACAAATGAATGAAAATAAGTGAATAAAAATTAATACACAAAATGAATAAAATAATGAATGCAAAATGAATTAAAACGTATTGAAAATCAATGAAAAACGCATGAAAAACTGAATAAAACGTATTGAAAATCAATGAAAAACGCATGAAAAACTGAATTTAAACGTATTGAAAATCAATGAAAAACGCATGAAAAACTGAATTAAAACGTATTGAAAATCAATGAAAAACGCATGAAAAACTGAATTAAAACGTATTGAAAATCAATGAAAAACGCATGAAAACTGAATTTAAACGTATTGAAAATCAATGAAAAACGCATGAAAAACTGAATTAAAACGTATTGAAAATCAATGAAAAACGCATGAAAAACTGAATTAAAACGTATTGAAAATCAATGAAAAACGTATGAAAAACTGAATTAAAACGTATTGAAAATCAATGAAAAACGCATGAAAAACTGAATTAAAACGTATTGAAAATCAATGAAAAACGCATGAAAAACTGAATTAAAACGTATTGAAAATCAATGAAAAACGCATGAAAAACTGAATTAAAACGTATTGAAAATCAATGAAAAACGTATGAAAAACTAAATTAAAACGTATTGAAAATCAATGAAAAACGCATGAAAAACTCAATTAAATAAATGACTGAACAAATAACTGAAAAGTGAACATATTTTGTTCACTTTTCAGTTATTTTTTATTTAATAAAATGAATGAAAAAATATAGGAAAAATGGATGAGAAAGCGTGAATGAAACACTTCATAATAACGTATCTTATGTAGTTTCTGATATTTAGACGGAAACATACACGCGCAGATTTTCTACCTTATACCACTTACCAAATGTGATACTGTCTAATTACTATTATAGCACTTGGGCAATGAAGGTTACTTTTTCGTGTATAAAACAGTATAGAAAATAGTAAATAAGAGGCTTTGATTACAGGACGACATGCCCTCAGTCTGGAAGGATAACAGAAGCATGTACAAGGAGAATCATCAGTTACAAGGTATGGATAACTTTAGTGTTTCTGCAATGATTTTGGTTGCTTCATGTATGACACAAGGTTGAGAACGCCACACTAAGATCTAATAAAACGTGAAAGGATTCGCACTGCATCAAAATTAGACACGAGGTCAGTTTATAGTAGTGCATGCAGCTCCCGCCAAAAAGAGGTAACATTTTCACATAGATATGATGAACAAACAAAGGAACGACGCGACATTCACCCTAGGCGGGTGTAACGGGTTTCTTTCAAAGGAGTCAGTTTTGTGGGAATATCAAATTAACAAGGAGTCACATGTATACCCTAGTCAGAGGAGATGATGACGCCAGGTTTTCTCAGTTCTAGCAGATGTGTTTTGAAGTCCCCCTTCCTACAGCGCCTGCTATTCCCAAATGGTCACCCATCTGGTACTGACCAGGCTCAATGTCGCTTAACTTTGGTGATCTAACGAGAACCGGTGTTTCAACAGTCAAATCCAGCTTGCACAACGCTGCGATGATTCAGAGCAAAACCCCCAATTGTTACAGCAGTTTCCTTCTGCCAGATGGATGCCTTTTACGAAGACTAAGGGGTTCATCTCTCCTGCTGGGCTAACCACACGTCAAGACACAAACCCATACGCATCCTATGTGCTACAGTACGACATAATAAAGAAAACCTTAAATGAAGGATATTTAATGAAAATAGACGTACAAAAAATGGGTGAATGGTGAGATCGTATGTCTAAACAGAATGCGATAAAAAATTGTGTATAATCGATAAAAATGGTTTTATGTTGTTTTTTTTAAATATTATTACATGAGGAATCATTTCGAGTTAAATCAATTTAGTATTACGCATGTAATCTGAAAAATAAAGCAGGTCTTAAATGTGTAAATATGCTAGAATAATCGAGATGTTTTACAAAATGGCGTCTTACGAAGCAGGTAAATGTTGATTTTTACAAAAATGGCGTTCATATTTACACAATTCAAACGTGTTTTTCTTTAGTTTATATGCGTAATACTGAATAGATTTTTACTCGAAATAGTTGCTCATGTAATAATATCTTTACAAACAACATAAACCCATTTTTATCGCATTCGATTTGGCATACGATCTCATTATTTACCCAACCATGAACCAATATCAATTAAGTTATTTAAATATAAAACAGCAATATTATTTACAATTTTTTTTTTGGTCCGTGCAAATGGATTCAAAACTTAATGTTTATTTCATCAGTTTTTCTATCTGCATGAATAAATGCTAAATTAATGACACCCTTTTGTTACATCAAAACAGACAGTGTCATTATCAATTAAGAATTATATTTAAGTGAAACTTCGTTATACTACTCATTTGCATAAAATATATTAAAACCGTTTTAATTAATAACTGTCTTCTGAAATTTATTATATATTTCTTTTAGTAAAAGTTTTAATTTTTTCCAAAGATTTAAACGTGGCCGAAATAAATTGATCATTTCTTTTCAGATTTATCCGTTTCTTATGAAATCCCCGATATATGTATATATAGTCACCCACAGCTCTTTGGTGCGGATGGAGTAGCCCATCTCCCTAGCAAGGGATCGAACCTTCAACCACCGAATTAATAGTCGTCAGCCTTTTTAATTAGACCAACGAAAGAAGCGCTTGTTTATTATGTATAGAATGTTAGTTTATATAAACACTGACCAACCTTAACTTTGCTCAGCATGAGACATCACCGAACGACAGTGCTCAACCCGTGAAGGGTGGCTTATATTGTAATACACGACAAACCGTTTTCCTGTAACACAGCTCTTCAGTGCGTCTACACTAGTATATATATATATATATATATATATATATATATATATATATATATATATATATATATATATGTGTGTGTGTGTGTGTGTGTGTGTGTGTGTGTGTGTATGCATGTGTTTCGATGGACAACATTTATAAATGGTTTTAAATAAAAGCGGAAATTTCCTTTGAAGAACTCTTCCGACCAATATCTCTTCATGAGAAATCGTTGGTACAAAAAATATATAATTAACGCTTATGTCCCCTTGTCATCGGCATTTAAGTTCCCCAATCTTGATCTTTCTCATTAATTATATATTTTGTATACACACAATTTCTCTTGACAAGATGTTGTTAGAAAGAGATCAATTGTTAGACCCAGGAAGAGGCTCCTTGATTTCTGAGAACTTCTATTGAAGTAAAATAAACAATATATATATATATATATATATATATATATATTGATTCAATTCCAATGACAAAAAAAGAAGTCTTTTATTGTCACACGCTGCTCATCAGATACCTTGATTTAATTATTAAAATAAGCATACTGTTTCAAAGCCAAGAAGAAGAAGGATGAAAAGTCAGAAAAAAATACATGCAATCTCACATTAAATGAGATTATTAGAGAAAATTCCACTCACTATCAAACCTAGGATTCCAATATAGCAGCCAGCAATTAGGTCCACGTTATGACCGATGTTGGGGGGGGGGGGAATCTTTCTCTAATAATCTTCTAAAATGTGAGCGTGTGACAACTAAAAACTCTATTTTTCTTTACAAGTTGCGAAACGTTCGTAAAATGATAAAAATATAAGCATTCGCCAAAATTTAAAAAATAAATACATTATAATTGAACACTGACCTTATATCTTGGCCATTGTAATACAACAAATCAATATACATTCTCTTTAGCCTAAAACATAGATTTATTGAGCTTGTATTTGAAATAATTTGGATGATAAAAGGGATATATACCAAAGCAATACATTGTTTATAAACCCATATATAATATAATTAAGATTGAAAAGACACGAAACGTATACGTCCATAGATAAATAAACAATAACAAATATTTATATTTATATATATATATTATATATATATATATATATATATATATATATATATATATATATATATATATATATATATATTGTTATTGTTTATTTATATATATATATATATATATATATATATATATATATATAAATATTTGTTATTGTTTATTTATCTATGGATGTATACGTTTCGTCTCTTTTCAATCAAGACTCATCAGCATAGAAGTATGACTATTCACAACCGGTCATACGATTCGAAACCCTGGATTACAAGTATTTTTCTACCCAAATCCAACGTCGCTAACCGATAGGCCGATACCCGTAAAAGGACTAGTACATCCTTAAACCTTATAAAAGTGCTAGTGGCTTGAGCATAAAGCAGTTACACGGGGGAGTAGATTCGTCATTTTATCTCTTGAGAGGACCCCATTAAGTAAGAAGAACGTCAAAAAGCATTGCTTCGTGCTGAATCCCGGGTTTTATTCGCGCTTTTCCGTTTTGAAAAATGAAGCCCTGTTCGTAAGGAAAGCGAGGCAAATGTATACATACTGCGCCTCCTGTGTTAATATGATTCGAATAGCACAGGTTGATTACGCGTTGCTGCTCACGACGTGTTGCTCGCACGTCACGATGACAAATGCCATCAGTGCGAGTGCGCATGCGCACGGGGAAGACGAAGTTGTCAATTGATAAAATGGATGCAAAGAAATCAAAGGGATGGGAGTGTGGACTTGACAGGCCGGACAGTTTTCGTTAAAGGCTGGGAGAGGGACTTGCTTTTAAAAGGAATTGGATAATTGGAGTAGGAAGAAGCGGAGTGACAGATATATATACATATATAAAACGACTGCGATATATAGATAATATTATCAGACTTATATATATATATATATATATATATATATATATATATATATATATATATATATAAAAAGTCAGGCTACCAACATTTATAAATTTGAAAAAAAAAATATTTTCTACAATGTTTTATCATTTTATAATTTTATGATTTTATAATTTCATAATGGGTTTCGAGCATCTTGGCTCTCTTCAGATATTGTTTCCATTTAAAGAAAATATGTGTATTTTTAACATATATATATATATATGTATAGTTTTTTTAATAAAATAGATTTTATATATATATATATATATATGTGTGTGTGTAATGTATTTTATTTAAAAACAATACAACACAGTTTCTGTTGGGCGTACCCGGGTTTCATCGATCTAGTTATGTCCAATATTGGGTAGAACCGGCTGGTCGGAACATATTGACTCTTCAGCACCGTTCAGTAGGCGCCGACACAGAGAAAAGGGTCACTATTGGCCTTTCCAACTAACTTGTGATATATGCTATATATATGTATATATGTATATATGTTACACTCCATCTCTGGTTTTGGAAATAGCTTTATTATACACTTACATATTTTTGAGTAATAATTAATAATAAATAGCAGCTAAAATAATTTACTGATTGTCGCGGGAGCTTCGATCGTCTTTTCTTCTGATAGAGACATTTTGATCTACTAGCAGGGGTTATTTAAGTTAGTTTCGTAAATATTAACTTTAGTGCCATCGTTTGAGAAATCTGATTCTTGTGTTTTTTATCGAGTGTAAACATGTTATTGGGGAGTATAAATTTGTTCTGTTTTATCAGAAGTTTTAACCTTTTTCCCGAGTGTTTTGCTTTTATATACTTCAGTTTGCCAGATTTTTATCAACTTAGATTTTCACCGTATTTTCACCTCCAATATGTTTTTTTCGCTATTCAACAACACATACTGTAACCTGATCATTGACTAAATTCGACTAATAGAATAAATACACATATCCGATTTTTACCATGAAACGCGCGTAAGGGATATAAATGAATCTTACATTTGAATCAATTACTTTTGTGTGTAAAATGAGAGATGTTAAAAAAACACATCAAAGTACAGAAATACAAAAGTTGTTAAAACCAATTAAAAATATAGTTTGGGATTAATTTCCCATGGTCTACAAAATGAATATATATATATATATATATATATATATATATATATATATATATATATATATATATATATATATATATGCTCTGAATCATGTAAAACAGCTTTATTGAGTTTACAATTGGATACATATCAGATATTATAAAGACTATAATTTAAAAAAAATAATTGTAAATACACACACACACACACATATATATATATATATATATATATATATATATATATATATATATATGTATTTGTGTGTGTATTTATTTATAAATATAGAGATTTAAGCAGATCACTAGATAGATTTATATAAATATACTTAGATATATAGGAATATATATTACCACGAATATATTGAGTAGTACAAAGAAGCGGTATATATATATATATATATATATATATATATATATATATATATATATATATATATATATATATTAATATATATATATATGTATCTCTATATATATATATATATATATATATATATATATATATATATATATATATATATATATATACTTTGAAAAGTCACACAATTTGAAGCGCTGGGTGGGTGGCAAAAATAACGAAGATATTTTTTTAATAAAATATTTAGAAAACCTTGCACAACGCAGATTATTTGTTTTTACAAATAAATTATTTATTCATCTTAAAAACATTTTTTTTTATAATATATATATATATATATATATATAGATATATATATATATATATAGCAATAGATAAAGTGAAAGAATAAAATTAGGTACGACAACACCTTGAATGTCTTGCCTGGAGCTATTTTAGACTTGTTGACTTAGATGAATTGTATAGTTTCACTAAATAGTATGTTTTGGGCCGATATATTTGATGTTGTATATACATTGATGTATTTTTCTATATATATATTTTTATATATTTTTCAAAGTTTAATTTTTATTACCTGCAGTAATATCATTGTGGTAATGGTCCTTTGAGGAGAAGATTTTCTTTAAAAACTCATGAGTTAAGGACTTTTAAGAACTTTGCCTGAACTTTGAATTGTAAAAAAATTTGATTCGTACCTAATTTTATTCTTTCACTTTATCTATTGCTATTAATACTCTATCCAGTATATTGAGCTTTATTCTTATCCGGATGTCAACTAATTGAAGATATTAGTTGCCTCTTATATCTTTTGTTGTATTAACCTTATATATATATATATATATATATATATATATATATATATATATATATATAGAGAGAGAGAGAGAGAGAGAGAGAGGCAGATAGAGATATAGAAAGAGAAGAGAGCAGCGGGACCCGTTGAAATTGCACAGTTGAATTCTACATCTTTTATATATTTCTGCACTGCTTAAAATATTTCCAATCAATAGATATCAATCGATCATGAAATATAGAAGCAATATAAGCGTATGCGACCGTCTGAGATTACCATTCCTACACTGATGAGAGCGAAAGCTTGAAACGCTGGCGTATGTTCGTAAAAATAATTTTATATTATTTACTCAAAATCAATATATATATATATATATATATATATATATATATATATATATATATATATATATATATATATATATGCACGTGTGTGTAATGTTAGTGGAAGAAAACACTAGCAGACTGTTCGATTTTTTTAAAATAAAATATAACAGCCTTATATATTTTTATATATGTATTACAGAATATCAGAACAACATCTGTACCGTCGGTTTAAAATCCTAACAAAGGGAATCTATTATAGGCCTCTTTACCGGACACCTTGTAACCTATGTTTATGTCTGTCCTTCACGCCCCACCAAGGATTGAAGGTTCATTGTATATTGATCTTAAACTTTGTAAAGAGACATAAAGTTATGCTAAAATGTGTTCTGTTTTTGGGAGGCAATATTGTTATGGTACCTTACGTATGACCAACCAAATAGTTAGAACGGTTGTTGGATAATGGCCCTGTGAGGCGGACGCATGTTGAAGTGGACGTATGTGTGAGAAATCGTTTGGTTTGGCTTGCGCGATTTAGTGCGGGGGGACCCGTACAGTCGAGTGCAGAATGGGGCTGTTCTCACGGTTGGAGCTCACAAACGTGACAGGGCCACCACGTTGATGAGACCTCAGGTCAAGGGTCAATGTGCACCTGCGATAGGGGCTCTGTGACGTCACGGACATTTGTGTGGGAAGCTGGGGTTTGCGAGTCTGGGTTTTGGAAGCGGGCCGAACGGACGATTTCTCTATGTAGTCTTCAAATGATTAGGGGAATTGAATTCCCTCAGAGAATACAGGCATGAGATCCCTTCTTCCCCCCTCCTCGAATGGCTAAGGACTTAAGTAGGAATTAACTACGATAAAGCAGTAATTTGGTCTCTACCTCGACGTTAGTGCGGCATCTCCGTGGCCGACAGAAATCTAACGTCTGAAATAAACAAATGAAAACTGAAAGATTGTTGCATCGTGAGTTTTGTGTTATGAAGGTTTTGTTGCAGACACAACGGACGGCGAGGTTCCCGACAGAAAGACGAAAGAATTCAACCACTAGACGACACACCCCTCCACGCGACGAGGAAGAAGAGAAGGTACGAGAAATTAAAGGTATGCAAAATATTTTTTTTTGGTGTTAAAAACGACCAGTTGTTTAAGCGAGAACTGCCACGGCCCATTCTGGGACGGGTATACAAACGAGAACTGCCACGGCCCATTCTGGGACAGGTATACAAACGAGAACTGCCACGACCCATTCTGAGACGGGTATACAAACGAGAACTGCCACGGCCCATTCTGGGACCGGTATACAAACGAGAACTGCCACGGCCCATTCTGGGACGGGTATACAAACGAGAACTGCCACGGCCCATTCTGGGACAGGTATACAAACGAGAACTGCCACGGCCCATTCTGGGACGGGTATACAAACGAGAACTGCGACGGCCCATTCTGGGACGGGTATACAAACGAGAACTGCCACGGCCCATTCTGGGACGGGTATACAAACGAGAACTGCCACGGCCCATATTGGGACGCTATGCAACATGTTGACTGGTGAAAAAATTACATTTGAACGGACATTTTCTTAAACGGAACTACAAAAAAAGTAAAAGTGTTCGTATTAAAAAACACTAATAGTTTATTGCCGATGCTTGATGCAACGGTTCAACCTCTGGGGTTACCAACCAAGATTTTTCGCAAGTAAATAAAAAATTGGATGACCGAATCAGAAAAAACAAAGAAGCAATTAATTTCAACCATTAAACATCGTATGGAATGGACACAAATTAAATTGTCGGCAGAAATTAAAGCATATAAGGACACAAAATTACCGCTTCAGATATCTAACACTAAACTGAAAGAAACTAAGTCACATTTTTTGGATAACCAATTGAAGGTTAAATTGACGTAGAACCAATGTCGTTCTTCTGTTGTATTATACTTTTCTTCAATATACTGGTTTTTCTAAACTCCGAGTTCGTGTTTTCCGTCTGGACTTATTACAGGCTAACAACAGTTTTTATGCTGATTTAACACTTCATAAAGAGTTATGTTAAAATGTGTTATGTTTTTGGAAAAATAAATTCTGGGACGGCAATATATATATATACACACACACACACACACATATATATATATATATATATATATATATATATATATATATATATATATATATATAAATGATAATTTATTTCATTTAGACTACCAAAGTGATTTTGTTTCACGAGAGCATGTTATTTCAAGACCTGCTCTTGTGAAACAAAATCAATTTTGTAGTCTTAATGAAACAAATTATCATTCATATTTATATTTCTGCTCTATATTTTTATTGAGCACTCTCATAAACCCGGTTCAACTCCCCTGGATTTATACCCTGTGGATCTATACCATACTCGGATTCTCTCTCTCTCTCTCTCTCTCTCTCTCTCTCTCTCTCTATATATATATATATATATATATATATATATATATATATATATATATAAGATGATTTAATGGATCAGAACATTCCAATTGTTCAAAGAATTAGAACAACAAGTCTAGTATGGCGTACGGTCGTTTCCAAAACATTCTCGAAATACTTTAATTTTCATTTTTTTTATTTTTCAATTAAAATGTTTTTTTACAAAGCCACTCCAGAACGGGTCTTCATCAGCGCCTTACAGAAAATTAAAGGAAGAAAATAACAAGATATATATTGAACGTTTTTGTCACTGAACTTTATTCTATCTGGATACACTTTACATTTTAACAACTGTTCTCACATACTTACATCCATTTTCTTTTATTCTCTCAAATTTTTCAAATTTTGAATTTTGGCTACTTCCCTGCCAACTTATCTATCCATGTAATTCCTCGTGCGATAAGATTTCGATCTTTGAAAACCTGGCTTAAGGAAAGGAAAGAAATAAACAGAAATGTTTTGAATACACTTCGCATTGAACAACTGAAGATGAGATAGATTTTTCATTTTTACATTTACTTTCTCTCTTTTTTCATTTATCTATATTATTGTTCTATCCTATATATTGAACCTCAATCATTTCACGATAAGTTCAAATTTCTAAAAGTATACATCCTATTTTTAGTTTCATACCTTATATATATATATATATATATATATATATATATATATATATATGGCTTTCTTAATGGGTCTCGGGTGATTAGAATTAAAGTCTACATAATAGAGAGTTTGGTTTGGTTTATGATATGGTTCATATGTTCTATTGTTTAGGTCTAAGCAAATGTCTAGGAAGTTAACTATCTTATGGTTTAAGTCTATTGTTACCTTAAGGTCCAACATTTTAAAGAAATTGTGTATATCCTTCTTAGTATTCTCTAACCTTCTATTGCCAGAGTTGACGAAGAATAGAGCGTTATCTCTGTATAAACCGCCCCTAAGTTGTGGTAATTCTTTATGGAGCTCCTTCAATATGTAAAGGCCTACCAAATCAGTTACCTGCCCGGAGTCCGCCCCCATAGTAATGTCGAAGTTATTCTCTCTATTTTTTCTTGTCCATAGTTTGTTATTATACAGAATCAGAGTTCTTCTAGCTAGTTTTATAATATCGATTTCTAGTCTAGTTATATTCGTTTCTATTCTAGCCATATCAAGGGATTTGTCTAAAAGTGTGGGGGAAATCGATGGGTAATACGCATCAATGTCAAACATGATAAACTTCCTGTTAATCCCTTGGAGAAGTTTTGTAAACCAATTTATGACTTTTTCTTACGATGACCACAAATTGTGAGTTATCTTGGATTTAATGGTGGGTATGACTCTATCCAATATATTTTTACTAATTGCTCCTATGTTCGACATACATGGGGAGATCAATCTGATAGTCGGGTTATAATTAAAATCATCTTTATGGTCCTTTAACGTGAATCTAGGGCATTTAGGAGTATATATTTCTATGTTGCTATCTATAATGATCTTAGAACATATTTCCAAGGCCGTAGAATTGATATTACTGAGGTCATTTACATTGGCTATCTTATAGTTTTTTAGTAGTTCCTTCATAATTAAATTATTATATGTTTCAAAGCTCATGCTATATAAGTTCATTGTTTTGTCTGCAGGTACTATTAGGTTAGGGTCATTATTTATTTTTCTAAATGTTTGGTTTATCTTGTTTATTGTATGGTTGGAGTATTTACATCTCCTTTTAAACTTCAACTTTCCTATCATGTTAAACATGTCTTGCTCAAAATTCTCCAGAATGTTCAGTGCTGATGGATATTTACGCGTCTTGATTTTATAAAATTTGATGTACGTTTTTCCGAAATCATCTGATAGCATATTATATTCCGGAGGATTCACCGTGCGTATATCCGGTTGATCTATTCTCTGTTCGCCCTCATCGGAAGTGTGGTGATGGATTACCTTCCAACGTACTCTTTTGATGAAAGAGTTAACTGCCTGTATCATGTCTTTTGTGTATGATTCATGGCTTGGAATAGCTATATTCTTTGGTGAGAATGTAACTTCCTCCTTAGTGAACATAGTAAAGGGAGATAAAAGGACGGATAATCAGCTCAATGCGTGGAGCAGTAATAATTAATTATTAAAGACAATATATGTACTATCATATATCATCAGATCCTTTTACTTTGTAGTCTCCCTTGAAGATTCAGCTCAATGTTTGTCAGTTATTGATAACAGAGCAAAATATAGGACAGTTGTTATTATATTACAATAACCATTAAATATATCTCACAGAAATTTTAAATTTTTGGAAATGTGAAAAAAATAAAAATAAAAGTAATAAAACAAAACCATGGTTATTGGAATATAATAAAAACTGTCCTATATATATATATATATATATATATATATATATATATATATATATATATATATATATATATATATATATATATATTCGGGTTCATATTATATTCCAATAACCGTGTTTTTATTTTATTATTTTTATTTTTATTTTTTTACATATCCAATAAACATAACATTTCTGTGAGGTATATTTTTTACGGTCCCTTTTATTTGTCTTGTGCCAAACCACATTTTTATGTCAATATCGTCTCTGCAACATTACAAAATAATCAGAAAAATTCACAAAGAGTACAAAGTTTACCTAACAGCTGAGTTTGATATATATATATATATATATATATATATATATATATATATATATATATATATATATATATATATATAGATGTATATAGATGTATATATATAGAGGGATGTAACTGAATAAATCGTACACTTTGTCCACTACAAAATAAATGCATAACCAAAAGTATTGTTTACCAAGCCACAATATTTTCCAAGGAAAGACCGAATAACAAGAAGTACTATGTAGGTATGACCTCCCTAGATTTTAAAACCAGATATTATGACCACAAAAGCACATTTAAAAACAGAGAACCTCGAGGTAAAAATGCATTAGCAAACCACTATTAGGAGCTCAAAGAAAATGGACGCTCACCAATAATTCAATGGAAAAGAATACGACAGGCCAGTACGTGCAGAAATTTGTAGGTGATGATAATTATTGCCGGTCGAAGGATTTGAACCCAGTCACAAAGTCACCTTGCATGCCGGTATTCAACCCATCGGCCATCAAGAACTATCACGGGAAAAGAGAAGATAATTAACTTTTATATCATGTCGATGCAGCTGACGAAATACAGAAAGCTAGTCAAATGGTGTTCAACTGCAGACGCATGCACATGGCATTACGCCGAGGTTGACACATTATCATAACTCTCTTAAAGAGGCCCAGCCATATTTAGAGGGGGCTTATACAGCATCTTAATAAATAAATATTCATTATTTTTTACTTACATACACTTATTATTGCATTCTCCTTGTTGTTTGCGTCTTCATTGTATTCCTCACTAATTATTGTTCAACCTTGCAACCACAACAGTTGGCGACGAGATATGAAGCGTCAAATATAACAGTTTGACGAAGAACTATCAAAAAAAAAAGTACAATGCAAAGTGTTGACGAGCAAACGGATTTTACGCTAAAGAAAAGTTTCAACTTGAGTGAAAAAAAACAAAAAAACTCGAACGTGGCAAAAGCGACAATTTACGCCGTTTTCTGGGAATCCGACTTGCAAACGAATATAAAAGTGAATTTTTGTTTTGTCGCTAAACGACAAATCTGTTTTGTATTACTAAAGGACCAACTTGCAAACGAAAAGCGGATTTTGTTCTGTCGCAAAACGACAGGTCAGACTCGTATTACGAAAAGCAAGGAAGTAACCTACGAAAAAACAAAAAAGTTCACCAGTGGATTCTAATTACTGCTCCCCGTTAGCAAAACAACAACTAAAGGAATCTTTTAATTAATAATTTGTTTGGCGGCGGTACTAAAAGGAAATACCATAGCTAGAAATTAAAGCTCAAGGAAAGGATTTTTTTAAAAGTTGTCACTGGATAACGGATAATACAGTAAAACGTCACGAAAAAAAAAAAAAAAAAAATGGAAGACTTATCAAAAATGTTCATGCAATTTTTACAGGCACAAGCTGAGCGCGAGGAAAGACAAAATGAACGTTTTGCTAAAACACTGGAACTACTAAAGAGTAATCGAGAAAATGTCGACAGTGTTAATTTCTCCCATACAACTATCTTTAATAGTATGGACACATTTAATTATGTGCCGGAGGAAGGAAAGACTTTTGAAGCATACTATACAAGATACGAGGATGTCTTTCAACTGGACTGCAACAATTGACCAAATAGCCAGAAAGTGAGCCTCTTACTCAGGAAATTGGGTACATCAGAACACAGCAAATTCATAGATTACATATTACCTAAAAAAACTGCGGAATTAGAGTTCATGGAAGCTGTGAAATTACTAAAAGAATTATTTAATCCAAATATATCTCTTTTTCATAAAAGATGGCTGTGCATGAATCTAAGAAAGATGGACAACCAAGATTATTTGACATACGCATCAGTTGTCAATAAAAACTGCGATAATTTTAAGCTTGCGGAACTAACGGTAGAAGATTTTAAATGTCTAATCTTCGCACAAGGGTTAGTTTCCACGAAAAATGCAGAAATACGCAGACGAGTGTTGTCTAAGCTGGAATCTGAGCAAGATTTAACCCTCCAGAAACTAGCAGAGGACTGTGAAAGGGCAATTACACTAAAAAAGGATTAAAAAAATATAGAAGAATCCGGAATGGCATATGTAAGAAAAGTTAGAAAACCATACACACCAACCAAGAACTTTACAAAGAAAAGCAATCGAAATGGAACGGGATATTACAATCCTAATAACCATAAATATAGGACAGAATATAACAAGCCTCTTCCTAGATATAACTGCAAGAGATGTGCAGAAAAGCATTGGGAATCAGATTGTCCTTATAAGAAGAAAGAATGCTACATTTGTAAGAAGGTGGGACACAAAAGCGATTGCTGCAGATATAAAGATTACACCAGAAAGAGAGTACAGCAAACAAAATCAAATACAAAATTAGACAAAGATCGGCGAAAATACGTAAAAGTGGAAATATTAAAAACACCAATAAAGTTACAACTCGACTCCGACTCCGATATTTCTATTATAAACCTGAATACATGGAAAAAGTTGGGTAAAAAACCAACCATGATGAAAACGAGTAAATCAGCCCGGACGGTAACTGGTGGTGGTATAAAATTTGAAGGAGAAGTTGTCCTTCCGATAAAATTAAAAGGGATTACGAAGAAATTAAAAATATTCGTACTGAAAAATAGTGAAAATCTGTTTGGAATAGATTTAATTGAGAAATTTGGACTATGGGATAAGCCAATCAATACATTCTGTAAAAAAATAGAATGTTCTTCTCCAACAACAGTAAATATAAAAGACGATTTAAAAGAATTATTTCCTGAAGCATTCACGACTAACTTAGGTCGCTGTAATAAATTCAAGGCCTCGTTTGAACTTAAAGAAAACGCCAGCCCAATTTTTAGAAAAAAGCGAAACGTTCCGTTCGCTGGGTTGGAAAAGATTAATAAAAAATTAGATAGATTGGAACAGACAGGAATTCTATCAAAAATAGAACACAGCGAGTGGGCAGCCCCCACCGTATACGTAAAGAAAAAGAATGACGAAGTTAGAGTGTGCGCAGATTTTTCGACCGGGGTGAACTCCCTATTAAAAGATCACCATTACCCTCTACCAAGCCCAGAGGAAATATTCACGAAGTTAAATGGTGGTAATATCTCTCCAAGATAGACTTGAGCGATGCATATTTGCAAATACCGGTCGAGGAAAATTGCTCAAAAATACTATGCATCAATACGCATAAGGGATTATACAAATACAACCGATTGCCCTTTGGCATCAAAGTAGCGCCTGCCATTTTTCAGCAAGCGATGGACACCATGCTAAGTGGTATTGAGTGCGCAAGTGCATACCTGGACGACATTGTTGTCAGGAGCAAATCCCTACAAGAACATAAGGAACATTTGAAACAAGTATTCACTCGAATACAAGAATTCGGCTTTAAAGTAAAAGGAAGTAAATGTGACTTTTGTATGAGCGAGATTAAGTATCTTGGACACATAATAAACAAACATGGACGACGTCCAGACCCAGACAGATCTGCGGCAATAAAAAATATGTCAGCATCTGATAACGTAACAACCTTGCAGAGTTTCTTAGGACTCGCAAATTATTATCAATCTTTTATTGAAGGAATGCATAACTTGCGAGCCCCCTTAAATAATCTGCTTAAAAAGGATACACCTTGGAACTGGACGCAAGAATGTCAAACCGCTTTTGACAAAATAAAGAGCGCACTAACATCCGAATTATTCTTAACGCACTTTGACACAAAATAAAAAATAGTCGTCGCTAGTGACGCTAGTTCCTACGGCTTAGGAGCATGCATTCAACATATTATGCCGGATGGGTCTAGAAAACCAATAGCGCACGCTTCGAGAACGCTGATACCAGCCGAGAGGGCATATTCACAAATCGAAAAAGAAGCATTGAGCATAATCTTTTCCGTGACTAAATTTCACCGATATTTATATGGTAGACAATTCTTACTTGAAACCGACCATAAACCGTTAGTCACGATCTATGGATCAAAAAAAGGATTGCCGGTATACACCGCAAATAGATTGCTGCGCTGGGGTACAATCTTACTTAATTACGATTTCCAGCTACAACATCTAGCATCAAAAAAGATTTGCCATGCGGATGGACTGTCAAGACTGATACCACAGAAACACAATCTGGAAGAATCAGTCATTGCAGCAATCCGGACAAATGTTGAAGTAAAAAATATGGTAGCAAACATCATTAAGGAACTACCCGTAACTTTGTCGGACATTAAAAGGGAAGCCGAGAAAGACGAATACATAAAGGACATAAAAGAGAAAATTATAACGGACACAAAGGTGCAGGAAGTTTTTTCCATATGTAACGATGTGTTACTGTACAGTGAGAGAGTGGTAATACCCAAAACATTGCAGAATAGGATGTTAAGAGATTTCCATACGGGACATCCGGGGATAAATCGAATGAAGTCGTTAATGAGAAGCTACGTGTCCTGGCGTAACATGGACACTGACATAGCAGCAACAATAAATAAATGTAAAGGATGCCAGTTAGACACAAAATCCCCACCTATAGTACACAAACCTTGGCCGAAAACCGACCAACCATGGTCGAGAATCCACATGGACTTCGCTGGTCCAGTAGGAGAAAACTATTATTTAATTGTAGTGGATAGTTACACAAAATGGCCGGAGGTAATGCGTTGCAGGAATCCAACAACGAACAACTCAATAGGGTTCCTACACGAGTTGTTTGCAAGATTCGGTGTACCAGATACACTGGTCACTGACAACGGAACGCAGTTCACATCCGCAGAGTTTAAGGAATTTTGCGACACGTTCCGAGTGAAGCACATCACGACTCCGCCGTATCATCCAAGGTCGAACGGTCTTGCGGAAAGGTTCGTGGACACGCTAAAACGAGCGTTAAAGAAATCCATTGGAACACCAACAGAAAAAGCTTTGCAACAATTCTTGCAAGTTTATAGGATCACACTACA